>CM053507.1:150674816-150721746 GCA_028627145.1 Eidolon dupreanum | reverse complement strand
CTTCCTGTCCCATCATCCCTCAGTTCTACAGATGAGGCCACTTCCTGGCCCCTCCCCTGCCCTGGCCAGAGCAGAAGGGGCAGCCCCGCAGCACGCCAGAGGCCAGAGCCGGAGGCAGCTGAGTCAGGTGGTGAGACAGGCCCTAAGGTGAGGCCACTCTAGAAGCAGGGGGAGGCCTCGCTAGGCTCCCAGGCCTGCCCCAGGGAAATGGCCTGCTGAGGTCACACAGGGCCCAGAAGGTGGGGCTGAGCCCAGGTTTGAATCACGACTCCACTGCTGTCCTCTAAGGCACGGGGAGAGGCCAACAGAGCTAGGCGCCTGCTAGGGGGTGGAGACTGGGCCTCATTCTTATTATTTAGTCCCCAGGAAAACAACGTGAGGCAGGATTTTCAGAGACCTAGTGACTCGCTTAGAGAACGCAGGCTGGTAAGCAGTGAAGCCCTGATTCAAATCCAGAAGGACAAGTCCAAAGTCGTCTCCTCCCACCCCTCACCTCTCCTCCCCTTACAAAGCAGCTCCGCTGGGCAGAGGGCTCGCCTTTCTGGGGCCGCCCCATGCAGTTAACCCGCTGCGAAGCGACAGCCTGGATGGTCTCTGAAGAAAATTGTCACAGGAGACCTGGGGGGCAGACGGCCTGGGTCCTTAGGAAACATCGGCCCAGCCCACACTGCCACTGACCTTGTCGAGGAGTCCATCCTGGAAAATCCTACTCCCTTACCCCTTCCCAGGCTCCATGTGACCTTGATGCCTGCAAAGAGGGCGGGGTCTCCACCTCCCCACAGTGAAGCTGATAGCCTAAGGGTTCTTGCCAATCTCAGCCCCTACAGACTTGGTGGCCCCAGGCGGCTCTCAGTGGACTAGGGGAAGAAAGGAGCTGCAGTGGCAGCCCAGCTACAAAGGCCAAACCCAAGCACCACCAGCTCCCCCACTCGCTCCACGCCTGGGGCAGGCACCCCCACCTCGGCCTCGGCCAGGAACTGAACCAGTCACCCCACCTCATCTGCCTCAGCCAGGCTCCCCACAAGGGCAGGCAGGTGGGTTGCTTAAGCCCCAAATACAGCAGTGGAGGCAATGGTGGCGGGGGAGGAGAGGAGGGCGGAGGTAGAGGGCCAGACCGGCAGACAGGATGGACCCAAGGCACAGTGACAGCGGCCCAGCCACTAGTGCCCAGCCACAGGCCAGAGCTGGTCCCAGCTCCTTCCCTACCCTACACCCGAGGTGCCCAGAGGGACCAGGCGAAAGGCGCCATGCAGACTCTCAGTCCCCACCTCAGAAGCAGGGCTGAGGGCAGAGCGCTCAGGACACTTCTCCAGCGATACAAGGGCAGGGCGCAACGAGATGAGAGAGGGAGAAGGACAGAGAATGACAGAGAGACACACACAGAGGTAGGGGAGAGGAGAGCGCACACGCAGGCCAGTGACCGACTCTGGAGCTCAGCCCACTCCCTCGGTACTCAGGAGAGGAAATGGCCACGCTCCATGAACGCTGGGCCCCGGGCAGGGGAGGAACGCCTATGAGCCACCGTCAGGGTCTGTCCCCTTCCTGCCACACGCTCCCTTCCCCCCCCCTCTACCAACGCTCTCAGGGACAGTGAGCAGGACCCACCGGCCCAGACCCTGCAGCCCGCTCCCATACAGAACTCTGCACAGCATTCGGGGCTGACTGGCACACACAGTAACCTGCCGACCCACCCACCTACCACCCAGTTCCCGGATACATATGCTTAAGCAGAATCCGATATCACAGCAATCGCCAAGATCTTGCCTTGGTCGTGCCCTTTCCTGTGTCACTTGCTGGGCCCAAAGCCAGACCAGGTGACAGGCCTTTCTCAGGAACCAGCCTCCCTCTGGCCAGCTGAGGCCAGGAGCTGAAGCCTGGACGGGACATGGCTAGGGAGCTGTCAGCTGACACCCAGCCGGGTGAGCAGCACCCACAGCAGGTAGCTACCTCTCACCTGGTCACTCACTGGCCCCCTCACAGAGCCTGAAACAGCCTCACTTCCTCCCCAGCTCACAGAGAAGCAGGTTCTGGCTCCCGCTGTGCTGAGCTGGGGAGCAAGAAAGTGGGGACAGGACGCTCGACAGCTCGGCCGACAGCCCGTCCCTCCCTTCTGTGAACCCAAGTGTGCAGGGCCCCGTTCTGGCCACTGCTGGGGGGAGCAGCCTACGCAGCACAGAGTTTAGGTGCTCAGCCTTCCCTAGGACCAGATGGGGCCTCTCCTCCAGGCTCCCCTGACACTCCCACGGTGAGGCGTCCTGAGGGCTGGGCCTCTTGGTCCCATAGTGCCCAGTGCCCAGCACAGAGTGGCACTGATCAGTTGCTCAAACATTTGTTGGATATAAACAAAAAAGCACAAGTAAACTGTGAGATAAGTACCTCGGTCCCTGCCACGTGATCAGAAGTCTCCTCTACGAGGTCAGCAGTGCAGACCAGAGGCCTCAGCTCCGCCACGAGCCCTCGGGGTCCCCGATTCCCTGAACCTTCTAGGGTCTCTGTCAGGCGGAGAATACACTGCCCAGCTTCCAGAGCAGGTGGGGACGAAGCATTCCTGACACATCGAGGTGTCAGGATGTGACACAGCTCTGAATGGAAACACAGGTGTCTTCTAGAGAGATCCAGGGCCAGGAGGGATAGGATCAGAAGGGCCACTTTGACCTACACATTCCTCCGTGCTGGCCAGATGTCCACGGTCAGGCCACGGGCCTGGGGCCTAACCTCTCAGCACACTTAACAAGCAGGAGTGTCCTTTCCACCCTTTTTTGTCACTGTTAAACCTCTGCTGAGGGCTAGGGGCTGGGGTGGATGCCTCGCATGTGTCACTGAATTTAACCAGCCTACCTACGAAGCAGGTGTTTTAACCCTACTCTGCAGATGAGGAAATGGAGGCTCAGTGGGGTGATGTGACATGCCCGAGATCACAGTCCAGGACAACGAAGAGACAGAATCGGAACCCTGGAATGCCAGCTTCAAGGCTGTACTCTCAGGCCGTGGTCCCCAGACTGGCACCCAAGTCAGGCTGTACCCAGCCAACCCTAGACACCCAAGGCTCACCCAGTAGGGTCTACTACACCTCCAGGAGGGCTGTATGGCGGGCTGCCTGGAGGCAGTGGCTGGGCCAGGAGCATATGTGGACAGAGCCACGTGCCAGGGTTCTTCTAGCTCCCTTTCTCTGGACCAGCCTCCAGCACTGAACCCAAGGTATCCTGCTGCCTTGACCCTTTCCCATCCTGGAACTAGCACCTCTAACCCAAGAGGCAATGGACTGCTTCTGGAACAGGCAGACAAGCCAGTGAGGAAAGGGACAGTGGCAAGGACTCCCCTCCCTCCCACCGAGGCCTGGGAAAGGGCTCTAACTGGGCCAGACGTGGAAGGAGGGGGTGGACTTACACAGCAGACCCCTGCAGGGGCCGCATCTGGCTCCCGAAGGCCAGTGCCTGCCCCTCCTCGTCTGGGCCCCAGTGCTCTGGACCCCCACTCAGTGCCGTCTCCCAGCCATGTGACCTCAAAACCTCAGTGTCTATTCATCCCTCGGCCAAGCTACGTGACCTCTCACCAGGGCCCAGTCCAATACTCTCAGTGACCTCCCTGCCTCATCTCCTGCCCTCCTCCACCTGCCATCCAGTTAGCTTCCTAAGTTGCAGGTGGCAGATTGTGTCACGCCTTTCTTCCCAACCTGCTGTACCTCCCATGCCTGGTCTTTTCTACCTCTTTCTCCACTCACCCTATGTCCACTGGCCACACTTTCCCTGTCATCCCATGTCTGCAGGCCTTTCCAGTTGCAGTTCCATTAGCCAGGAGACCCTTCCTGGCAGAGTAAACTTCCACTCGTGGGAGAAGGCCCAGCTGGCATCTACCTCCCCTCTGAGCTCAAAGGTCTGTGAGCACTGAGCACGGTGCCCCGCTGGAGATTTGCGGGGCCACTCCTGTTCGTCTTCAGAGCGCAGAGCCTGGCACAGAGAGGGAGTCAGCACACCCTTGTTTCGACTGAGCGCCCCAGTGAGGCCTGGTCAGGAGACGATGAGTAGGCTGTAGGCCTGGCCCACATGAACTCTCCAGGAGAGGAAACCAGAGCCGGGGATTCCAAAGGCCTCATCTGCCAAAGCTCAGAGCTGGAGGCTGAAGAACCCCTGGTAGAGCTGCCAGCTCATACAGCTGTGGGCAGCTCCGCCCATGGCATGGCAGGAGGCCACATTGGTGAGCCCTGACTCACTCCAGATTGTAGGTACAGGCAGACGCCCACAGGGTGCCAATGATGCTGGGTTAGTCTCCAACCCCAGCACCTTAGACATTCTGGGCAGCTCGCCTGGCTCCACCTGACCCCCGAGGCCCTCTCCAAACCAGGCAGCCTGACATCCAAAGTAATGCCATATCCCTGGGCCAGGGGCCACCGGAATGGCTGGAAAGGTGAGATTCCAAGCCCCAGGCCCAGGGCCTAAACTCTCAGCCCTTGAGAATCTGTACCCACAGCACGAGAGCTGAAAGGGGGAAGGCATGGAAAAAATACCATACAACACCAAAGAAAGAGCAGGATCCGAGAGGCCTGGCCTTAAAGCACTGCTCTCAAAGGGGCATGGAAAAGCGAGAGACAGCAAAAAGAGGAGGCAGGGGACCAAAGCCCTGGCAGAGGCTAGGGACTTGTAGTGGTATGGCCCCTGCCCACTCAGAAGGCCACGGGCAGCCATGAGCCAGGGAACCCAGACCTGGGCAAGCAGAAAACCAGCACGTGCTCTCAGAAGGGACCAGAAGCCAGGCCAAATCTGGAGGGAGCTTCAAGCTCAGAGGAAATGTGGTTTGCAGGGCCAGCTCAAAGATTTTGTCACCCCTTCCTTAGAAACCAAAACACCCCTACCCCAACAAGCCCTGCCCCACGTCCGTCCACGGGGCGGAAGTCCAGCCAAGGCACGGAAGGCTCCTTACCACATGCGGGCTGTCGTAGTAGACGGCGATGGAGCGGAGCCTGGGGCACACACTGCAGCTCTCGGTGAAGAGCCGCCCTGTCTCGTTGTAGGGTCCCGTGTGGAACTTGTAGGCCACAGTGACATTGCGAATGGGGGGCGAGCCAGCACTCACTGCCACCCCAGCGAGCAGTCCCGAGTACCCAGCAAAGGCCAGCAGCGTCAGCAGCAGCAGCAGAGTAAGGCCCCCAATGAGGCCCAGTAGTAGCAGGTCCGACATGGCTCTGTGTCCCCACGCCGCACCCCAAGGCAGCTGCAAAGGAGACAGAAGGGAGAGGAGGCTGGTAGCCTGCTCTGATCAACGTGCCCACCTGCCCGCCAGCCAGTTCTGGCCCAACCTCAGCCCTGCCTTGGGTGCTCTGACCCAGAAGGAGTGGCCAGAGGTGTTTACACACACAGTGACCTAGAAGGGAGCTACAAAGGATGACTGAAGCCACAAGCCTCCTTATTTCTTAACCACAATACTGAGGCTCTACAGCAGCTCTGCCTGCCAGCTGGCAGCCTTGGTCACACCTGGGGAAACTGAGTCATAGAAGGCACAGGAGTGAGTCAGCCAGGGACAAACTGCCAGCTCTGACCAGCTTCCCAAGATGGGCCAGATGTCGGCCAGCCTGACTTCCCCCAACACTATCTTTTCCTCCCCACAGCTGAGTCCCACTGCCTACCCAGTCCCCCCACCCCCCAAGCCTAATGGACCACGGCCGAGCACCAGGGTCTGAACACTTATTAACAAACAGAGAAATCACGAGGAACTAGCCGGGGGGGAAAATGCGCCACAGGAAGAGACTCTCATAGGAAACTCTCCTTTGCTGAGCACATCTGGCCCGTGGAATCTGGCCGTCCAGCAAGCTCACCCGTCCAGAACCAGAGGAGACCAGATCAAAACAGGAGCAAAATACAGCACTATGCTTCCCGGACTGGAGCCACCAGTGCTAACAAGCTTCATCCCACTTTTCCAGCCCATAGATTAAAAACGGCAAGGAAGAGGAATAGGCTGTTAGAAGTGGGGACACACAGCAGGCAGAAGTAGCCGTCACTTGCCTTGGCCTGAGCATTTCATTCTGCAGGGGAGGGGTGCTAGCCTGGGAGGGAGCCACGCCTGGGGTCCATTTGCTGCCCTGTCCCTTCCCCTCCATCTCCCTCCCTTCCTCCCCAACATCTCCAGGTGTCTAGAATTTAGTTTTTGGTTTTGATCTTCCCAACCCACCTCCTGTACTAGGTAGTTCACAGAAAGGCATGGTAGAGTGGGGTGTGGGGGTCCTTTTTCCTTTCCGCGTATGTCATTTATCTGACAATTCTCCCTTCTCCCCACAGACCCTTCCCCATTCCTCATATTTGTACAGTCCAAGGGATAAAGACATTTACTTCAGGAAAATAAAATAGAAGCAAAGAAGCTATGCAAGAGCAGGCCATGGACACCACACTGAGCCTGGAGTGTCAGACATTCAAGGCAGACTGCCAGCCCTCCACAAAACCTGGGGCCAGAGGCCTAACTCTCTCCCGCAGAAAGCTGGACCTGAGTCGCCTGGGGCGGGGAAATCCCAGCACAGAGAAGACTGTTTAAAGAGGAAGGGGAGTATGTGACCCAAGGAAGGAACGTTCCCAACCCCAAGCATTTAAAATTTAAAAGTTTTGGGAGACAAAAGTCAACACACTTTGGCCCTATGGAAAAACTAAGCTCTGTGAAATATTTTGTTCCCTGTAAGTTACGTGCATCAAAAATTTTGCTGAAATATTGTCTTTGGACTTAATGCGCAGAGGCAAAATAAACTTCGAAAACCTTGGTGCTATGACACTGGGGTGCCTCGTGCTGGTCCTCTCACCCACTCGCATTCCTGCCTCACAGCTGCCCTATCTTTTTCTGCCGAATTTCCTGTCCTACTCAGCTCACCTCCTGTTAGTTTCATTCCTGTTTTCTTTGACAATGATGATGATGATAAATCTTTCACTGGATACTCACTATATACCAGGCACTGGCTAAATGTTGAAACACAGCTACTTTATTAAGCCTCAAAACAACATAAACACAGATTAGGAAACCAGGGGTTAGAGGGTAAGAGACTTGCCCAAGGTCACACAGGTACTAAACAGACCTGGACCAAAATGCCGGCAAAAGGGACCCAGGCAGTCAGGCTCCAGGCCCCCTCCCTGGTGACAGGGTTTCCAGGAAAGCCCACGCCTTTAATTCATATTGGACATCTCTGAACCCAAGGCTCCCATCTGGAAGCCCTCAGTGTCCAGGCCTCCCATCTACGTTGGGAGTGACAGACCCCACTCTGCACTGTCCTCTCAGCTGCACACTCCCAGTGGCTTCGAAAAAACTCAATCTCACCTTTCTCTTCCTCAACTTCTCAGAAAAGGGAGAAAGTGACCCTGGGGACCCCAGCGCTTTGGTCGGCTCACGACGGAGGCGGGGTAATGTGAATTTCTCCAAACTCAAGAGAAAGGGAAAGAGAAGGGCTGGGGGAGCTCACCTGAAAAGGCCAGGCTCACTTTTGGCAACTCATGGCATCCAGTGAGGCAGGGACTAAGTGCTTCAGTGCTGGGGGCAGAGAGAAAAGAACCACTGAGCCGGGCGCCAGGCCCTGACTGCTCCCTTTTCTCGGAAAGCCCGCCAGGGCCGCGACGAAAACTCCGCCTCCCCCTGAGGTTACACCCGCACCACGTCCACAGTCGCCTTAGGGAAATCAGAAGCCAAACGGCCTCACAAAGCCAACTCCTCACTCCCTGCTCAAGCCCCTGCTCTTGGAGAGCAGCCCTCTTCCAAAAAGGCTCCAGCCACCGCACCTGACCCTGAAACAGCCACTGCCGCCGACCTCGGCCAGGCGGGGCCCCCTCTCGAGCCTCCCAGGGTGGTCGCCTCCGGCCGGGCACCGGCGAGCGTCAGGGCGGGCTATCCGGCGCGGGCTTCCTGGAGCCGCTCACGTGCGGCGGGCCAGCCCTTCAAGGGCCCCGCTGCAGACAAACTTCGGCGCCGGCGGGGAGCGGGAGGACCCGGGCTCCGAGGGGCCTTGCGCGGGGAGGAGGAAACGCCGCCTCCCACTCTCGGCTTCCATCCCGTGCTCCGCGGCGCCTCGCCTACTTATTTACCCAGCCCCTTTTTAGCCACGACCTCACTGGGGCCCCAGACACCTCCGCAACTTCAGGGAGGCTAAAGTTTGCAGCCAAAGCGGCGAGGCGTGGCCTCGGGAGGCGGGGGCGGAGTTAAAGTGAGGCTCCAGCCTCCGGCCCCTGTCTCTACCCCTCCAGCTCCATTGCCTCGGGCCGTGCCCCGCGTCCGCGGCAGGGGGCGGCCCGGGGAGGTACGGCTGGTCCAAGGTCGCGGTCAGGCCCCAGGACCCGGCCCCGGCCAGCTGTGGACCACTCGAGATGCAAAGAGCGGCCTGACCCGCGGGGGTTACGTAGCGGACGCGGGAGGCCCTGAAGCCGCGCCCAGGCCGGCAGAGGTCCCAGGCCCCGGGCGCGCAGGAAGCTGCCCTGGCGGGAACGCTTCTCCTCCCGCCCGGCCCTCACCTCAGCGGCCACCCGCAGCGGACGCCGTTGCGCGCAGGCGGCTCCGGGCTCGGTCGCGGAGCCTGCGCGCGCCCGCCGCGCACGCTCGCTCCGCCCCCTCGCGGCGGGACGTGGCCGTGGCCGTGGGCGCGTGCGCGCGGGGCCCGAAGGGCGGAGGCCTGCCCCGCCCCGTTCCCATGACAACGAGCGTGCGCATACCTCCCGGAGCTGTCAGGGGCGGAGTCCACCGGGCACCTTTCTGCCTCTCACAAACTACCTGGTTACCGCGGGTGCCTGAGCGAAGAACTTCTTGGCATCTGGGTTGGCGAGAGCAGCACGACTGCGCGGCCCCAGGCGTCTGGGGAAGTCCGCCTTGGGGGCCCGCAGTAGAGCCAGGCTGGGGTCCAGGAAGCCGGCACCAGAGAGGAGCGTTTGAAGAGGTTTGGGGAGTGCGGCACAGCAGTATCAGCCTCCGGCATTTGTACGGTCTGTGGTCCTGTCAGTTTCTCCCACTGAGGCTTCGCGGCAGACCTGGGAGCCGAGCAAAGCAGGGCCACTTGCTCCCGTTTTACAACTGAGGAACTGAAGTCCATTCTGGACTCAGAGAAGAAGCTGGTGGATCCAAGCTCTGGACAGCACAAATATCAGCTTCCTGCCTCCAACGTTCCACCCCACCCCACCCCCTAACCGGAGCACAGGGTTGAGCTGTCATCCGTTCCGCAGGAGTCGAGTACCACTCCTTGCCAGCGCAGTTCTAGGGGCTAAGCGTACTGAATGAACAAAACAAAGGCCTGTCCTCCTGGAGCTCAGCTTACCCGGGGAACGCCTCCGCCCCAGGCTCCGCCCTGGATTTGGTGGGTTTAGCGTGTACTGGATAACTGCCAGGTCAAGTGTCAGCTCCTTGAAGACAAATTCAGTCTTCAGCTCCTATTTCTGAGGACCTACAAACGACAAAGCACTCTTCTAGGGCCCCCAAGAAAAACCTTGCCCTCCTGAGAGGCCCAGTCTTGCAGTGGAGGGTTTGGGGAGAAGACAACTAAAGCTTGGCTACAAGACAGGCTGGGCCAAGAGTTACCTTGGTGCTCCCGACAAGGGTGACTGATGCTCGGGAGTGCAGTGGTACCGTGGAGCCCACTGCCGCACTAGCAAAGGGCAGGCTGGGCACAGAGACGCTTGTAATCCTGGCTTCCTTTCCCTTTGTTTCACATTGTTCTTTTCACGGGCTGGGAAGACTGAACCTCATCCACAGGGGCAAGCCTGTTCCAGCCCTTTGGGCAAACTGGCAGAAACTAGCAGCTCACAGGCACTGAGGGCTAGGCTGGCGGGGTTGTGGCAGTCCTGCTTTGTTTATGATCATGATCAAACACTTTGGGTGCCCCAAGCAAGTGGGCAATACGCTTGGATGCATTTTCTGTGACACGAAGAAGGACCAGTGCACTGACTGAGACAGACAGCCTCTGCCTGCAGGGTGTGCACAGTTGGTTTTGCTTCTCAGAAGCTGAGGAACTTCTCCCAAGACACTATTATCCAGAGCTGTTCTTTTTTCATCTTGTCCTCTCTGCTTATTTCCTTTAGCCTACATGGGGAACTCCAGGGCCCCACATCAGAGTTCAGGGTGTGCCTTAGGAGTCGTGAAAGGAGTCTGCCTGTGTGTGACTAGGACTGCAAGCCTTCTCTCTGCCTCCCTGGCTTCATCTCAGGCTGCTCCCAACATAGGCCCTTGGTAGGACCCCTTCAAGGCCTTTGCTGGCCACCAGGAGGCAGCAAACAAAGCTCTTTTCATTTCCTGCAGGTAACTGGGAGCTGAGGCTCACCTTGCTACCTGCCCCACACACCGCTCCACTCCCAGTTCTGTCTCCCAATAGCACATTCTCCTCTTAGGAGCCTTTGTCTCCTCTTGCTTTCCCCTGTCCAATGAATCCCCACAGAAGCTCTTTAATTCTCCCTTAATAAATTCCCAGAGAATGTTTCCCCAGGGCTCCTCCCCTTAAAGGACCAAACTTGGGGACCCAGAGTGGACTGTCTCCCCCTTCCCCTAGCTCCTCCCGTTCCAAAGCCCTGGTTTTCTGAGGCAGCGGTTAGTGTGTGAGACTCTGCAAACCCTGCCACCAGCCACCTCCCTCCTTCTGAAGGCACTGATGCTGCACCCAATCCCCAGACACTCACAGCCTCGTTAGGGCTGCCCCTGCAGGATGTGCCATAACCGAGGACCAGTTAACCTCAAGCCACCCTGAGTCAGCTTCACCATTTCCTCTAGAGCCTGGAGAGGCAGTCCCCTTCACGTGAGCCACGGCAGAGCTTGCCAGCAGTCTGGTGTCTGTTCCCACCTGCCCTCCCCCCACCCCACAGGTGCCATCCCAGCACCCACTGTGCTCCAAGTTGTATCCCTTTCACCACCACCCAGCCAAACAGCTGTCAGACAATCCCTTGATCAAACAACACTGCCTTCTTGAATTTAAATTTTATTTTACAAAAAGAGAAATAAAGAAAACTGATAGGCAGTTATACTGACTTACAATTGTTCTGTTTGCTTTTTTAAAAAAGTGACATGAAACACAAGTAAAAATAAATACGTCATAGAAACAGCCAGTTGCCCAGTCTCTGGGGCAGGAGCACCTGCCCTGCCGAGAGGGAAGCCCATGACCACACCAGCGGCTGGAGCACCGGCCGCAGGTGCTGCTCAAAGCCAGGCGCAGGTCCCAGGCCTCAGGGGGCGTCCTGAGGAAAGAAGACGGAAAACCAAAGCCAGATGCCAGGTCCCTGGGGCCACCCCATCTCCCCCCACTCTTCCCGGCAGCCAACATGGCCTTAGTGGTTATCCACTGCAGCCCCCTCCACCCCTGGACCCCTGTCCCCTGACCCCACTGGAGAGGGTACAGGGAAAAACCGGTCTTAGGCAGGCTAAGGGGATCCTTCCGGTGAGTCCCCAGCCCACCCTGAGTAACACAACCAGATAAGTCAGTTTACACCCATGTGCACGAGCTTGTGTGTGCACGTGTACACACTCTGACACGTGCGCACACACACACACCTGGGCTGAGCTCTTCCAGGGGAGGGTCCTGGATCGGGTCACAGTATGTGGTCCCCTCTCTTCTATCACCCCAGTAGTGGTAACAGGGAGTACCCAAATCTCTCCCAGCCCTCTGCCCCAGACTCTGCAGCCCACCTGGCTACCTCCCCCTGATGCATGAGATCACTGTGTGGAATGGGCCTGCGAGAGAGGAAGGGGCAGACTCAGGTCCCTGAATAGCAAAGAAGTTGGACACTGCTTGCTCCAGAAGTTCATCGTAAGACTCGGGGATGCATAAAGGCCCAGGGCCAAACTAGTGGCACAGATAGACATTAAGGGGTGATAGTGAAATACACAGGGGGGAAGAGAAGCGTCAGGAGGGGAAGGGCATCCCAGGGTGACGGATGGAGAGTGCAGCATTCACGCAGGCCTTGGGGAGAGTCAGCAGAGGGCCAGAAAGTCTCCCGGGGGGCCCCTGGGGGTAGGAGCTCCTCTCTCAGGGGTTTTGGTGGGAGAAGAGCCGCTTAGCTGGGTACACAGGAGGCCATGGCTCAGGAAGGAGAGACTGGTCTTCTGAGGAATCACAGGGAACTGGGAAACAGGAGGAAGGGGTCATGGCCAGGAACAGTAGGAACAAGGAATGTCAGGCCCCCAGAAGACCTTCCGCATGGGATGAGGACTCAGGTCCAGAGCAATGCCAGGTGTGAACAGACTGAAGCAGAGGGCCTTGCTCTTCTCACAACTTCGGGGGTGACAAGTCCCACCCAGACGGCTAAAGTTTAGTTGAGTGTTTCAACCTATTAGCAAAACTTAACCCTGGCTTTGCTTCATGCCCTGGAGTGGGAAATTTCATATTTAGTTGTGAATTGCAAGTATATAGAGATACCATACACTAATTCCTAGGGAAGAGCCTTCCAAGGAGCATGAGACAGATGCTTAAGAAGCTCAACTCGAGAGGGTGAGGACTTTGCAGACATCCAATCTGAAGAGACATCTGTTCCAACATGGTTCACTTACTTTCTTAAGTGGCTACTTTATCTCAGTCCAATTTTTATCCACAAAGATACTAAGAAAAGGAAACCAAATATCACTACAAATGGTAATCCTGAATTGTTAAACTGTACTATGTTCCTCTGGCTGAGGGTTTAGGCTAAACCAGCTGGACAGGGCTGGAGAGGCCTCTGAAAACATTCCGTGGAAGACATCAGTGAGGGAAAACGCCTGTGCCTGCCCGCCTGCCCTCCCTCACATCAACATCCTTCCCTCAGTCAGGCCTGGACGGCAGGTGGAAACCACCACCAAGTGTTTCTGATCAAAAAAACCCCAAAAAACAAAAAACAAAAAAAAAACTGCAAAACGTAGCTCTTAGGCTGAGACATTTCCCGCTTCCCTCACGCACATGCTCATGTTTGGTGCACATGCACACTTGCCTACCAGCGCACACAGAGACAGCAGAAAAGCCAGATAAATGTTTTCAGGTTCATTAAAAATTAAACAACAAAAAAAAAACATGGAACTGGTAGCACTCTAATTCCCCACGATCCCACCCCACCCGCCTACACAACGTCAGCTGCACGTATCAACGAAAGCCTTCTCTAGCCAGGTGGGCCTCCCAAAACTACGGCCTCTCCCAAGTTGAAGCACTGGGTAGAGAGCAGGCACATGCTCCCCTCAGCACACACACTCACTTCCTGGTACCTTCAAAAGCTCATCCCTCCGGTGACTGGTTTCAATTGCCTGCTGGGACAGTTTCTGGATTCTCGGAGGCTGCTGCTGTGATTTTCTAGAGGTGGACACAGAAACATCCCACCTTCCCCAACCAACACTGGGATCCCAGCGCTCCGGGCCTTGGAGGCATCGGCTGTAGCCCAGGTTGTGAGTGTGTGCTGCAAACTGAAGATCCAGGCCAGCTCACTCCTACTCCTACTACCAGCCTCAGCCGGAAAGCCCACTCCAACTGGGTCCCTTCACCATCCATCCTGGGATGCGGCTGAAGGCGAAAGCACTGGTTGGAACTGTTTTTTAAATTATTAAAGTAATTTGCATAGCTAAATTGTAATCTAAGGCTTCTATGAGCAGGAGAGTTCCGTGTCTGATCGCGTGCTTATGGAAAGAGAAAAAAAGCGCCTCGAGTGCCACTCTTGGTGTAACTGGACAGCGCACACACATCACACACGCGCACACACGCGCACACCCATCAGCCATCTCTCTGTCTCTTCTCTGGGGACAATACCCCAGAGTAAGGCCCTCCAACAATGGAAATGGGCTGGTAGGAAGAGTTGCAGGAGCAGCCACTACTAGGGGCCCTGATTCAGCTGCCCCAGCACAGGGTGGCGGTAAAGCTCTAGAGCCGGACAAGGTGTGCTCGTCATGAAGAAACGCCTAGCAAAGTCTCGGCAGCCAGGCGGAAAAGCCAAGAGGAAGACAGCCAGTGTTTATGCTTAAAGACTAGCTGCACTCTCCCTTGGCACTGGCGACAACAAAGGGGAGACCCAGAATGACCGATGCGTTCTTTTAAGACAAAAACCAGACTTAACGCTCCTACAGAGGAACGGCTCCTCCAGGTTCCTTCGAAGAGGATGGAGGTAGCAGACCCCAGGCCTCACGGATCATCTGATGGTCTGGGCAAGCAAGACACTTCCCATTTGGAAATCCATAGACTGTTCCCTCAACCCAGAAGCCACCTATACCCAGCTTCATGACCCAGCACAGAGACCTGGCCTTGAAGGTCATCAGAGGGGCATACGGCTCCAAATTTGGGGTCACTTACTTCCCAATAGTGAACTCCATGATCCCAAGTTTCAAAGTCTGTGGGTGAGTCTCCCCTCCACTAACTCTCAGCCACAGGAGTCCCTTATCTTCCTGAAAGGCTATTTCCTGAACACGTAGTTTGGTGCAAACCTTGGTCACGCCTGGCACTCCTTCCTTGGTCAATTCACCGCCCACCTGGGACGTGCTCGCCAGCAGCTATGGGGTCTGGGATACCTTAACATCGTCCCTGCCATCCCCTAGCCTCCTCCCGACCCCTAAGCCTGCCCTCCCACCGTGCCACCAAAGAAAACAAAAAAAAGACACATGGAAAGTCCAAATAATAAATAATTGCCCATAAGAAATAAATTAACATGGAGCTCTCTAATGGGGACAGGAAGGACAAGAAAGGCCACCAGGACAGGCAGCGGGGGCTCAGAGCCATCCCTGTGAAGAACGTCTCTTCTGGCCACGACTCCAGGACCTGTCACTCACACCGCACAGTGCTCCTCCGCCCAGCCTCTCCACACACGGACAATCTCACGCCCCGGAAAGGGAGAACTGCTTAGAGACAGCCCCTGGGAAAGAGACAGGCTGCTAATGCCCATTTCCTCTCCTAATTTCCCCCAAATTCTGACGACCGTGGCTCTGAAAGCCAGGGACTTGGGTTGCCTGGGCCTTCCCCTTACCCAGCTGGGAGGAAACTTGTGGTTCCCATGGCTCTTCTCCCGGCTCGCCCCGATGCTCACATTAATACTCGCCATGAACCACTGCGCTCTGATTTCCATTTTTAAAAAGATAAACTTATTTTTTAGTTTCCCCCTTGGTCTGTCCCTCCCTCCCTCCCTTCCCTCCCACCCTCACCCCTGTTACATACATGTACGTACATACACAAACACACGCGCACGCACAAACACACATACCTGGTCTGCTTCTTTCCCACCCCCTAAAGACTCCGCTCCGCATGGAATCCTAGTCTGCTCTCCCTGGCCCCCCTCTTTTCCTCTTCCTCCCCCCCTCCCTCCCCTCCCCACTCCAGGCCCAGCTAAGTCACCCAGTAAGGCAGCTCCCTTGGGAGAGAATGTTCCCAAAGACAGAAATGGGATGTGAGCTTCCACACTCAGGTGGGCGAGCAAGCGAGCAGAGAGCACACGCAAGGCAGGCAGGAGGGGGCAGGCGGCCCTGCCCTCCGTTCCTGGTTTGGGTCCCTGATTTCCCGCTATTGCTGCTCTGTTGGATTTTTTTGCCTCTTTCGTCAAACTGTCACAGAGCCCTACGGCTATGGCAAACCGCCCTTCTCTGTCCTCTCCTCTTTCCCTACTGCCAAGTGCCCTCTTAGAAATCCCAGATCGCTGCCTTCCAGCTTGGCGGGCAGCCTGCTGGGGCCCCCGAGTGAGGTGGAGAGGGGCTTCCCAGCTATTTCCCAGTGACCTCTATCACGTCGTCATCCTTATCCTCATCATCGTTGGAGCTGAACCCCACCTCGGCAACCTCATGAGAGTCGAACGGAGGCACCTGGGACCGGAGAAGGCCGCCAGCTGGGTAGCCTGTGTGTGCGGACATGTAGCCGGGGTAGACGGACATGCCCCGCGAGAGGTTGCTGGGCACGACGGGGGAGGGAAAAGGCGCGATCATCCTCGGCTCGGACAGGAGTGGCTGTGAGAACGGGAGTGGGTAGCTGGGCAGAATCCCTGGGACAGAGGGGTTGAGCATGAAGGAGGGGCTGCTGGCAGTGACTGAGGTAGCCGTGGAAGAAGAACTGATGGGGCCTGCGGGCCCGAGGGGGTCAGTAGTCACTGGGAACACCAGGCGGGCGTCTGCCAGCAAATTGGACAGCTGGTAGTAGGAGGGGGAACTGCCCACGAACAGGGAGCTCTCCCCGGCCTGCGAGGTGAAGGGGGCGGTGAGGTTATGGTTTAAGGAGACGGGTGGCATGGCGAACCCGCCGGACACTGGATACCCGTGTTCGTACGGCTGCACGGGCGCTGGCACATGGCCCTTCCTGGACCGCCGGCGGGCTGACTCCTGCGCAGCAGGTGGTGTGACCAACTTTCGCTTGTGGCCCCTTAAGTCCAACACTGGGTGCCTGTCACCACAGGGCTGGCCGGTCACCAAGAGGGAACTATTGAGGCAATGGCCCCCGTGTCGAGGCTCAGTCCCCAGGGCTGTCCCAGGCACAGCAGCACTGTCCACAAGTTGGGCCGGGGGGCCAGGCAGGGCGGCACTGGCGCTTGGGGAGCTCTGACGAGACCCCCGGGCCGCAGCCACGTCCGCATACTGCTGGAGCTCGCTGAGGACCTCCGGGCTGTCTGGAGAGACGGGCCTGGCCAGCCCCTCAGGGTCGGCGGCTTTGGGTGATGAGGCACTGTGTCTGCCGTTGCTTGTGGACTCAAGAGAAGGCCCCTGGGAACCTGGGTACAAAATACAGGTAACTGAGAACAAGCACGGCAGGGAGACATGGAGGATGTAGGAAAAACTGCCATGAAAAAGAATCCTGCCCTGTGGTCCCCAAAATTCGAATAGTTTGATGTCCAAACAACATCGCCCAGTCAACTTTGCCCAGCCCCAAAGAAAGCAAGCTTTGGAGCTAGGAAACAAGTCTACCTGCAACAAAACAGGTAACTTCCCTTCACCCCAGGTCCCCAATCTGTAAAACTCTGCCCAGGTGAAGCCTATGGGATAATGGAAGTGAAACGTTAAGCGATCATTCTTATAACTAGTCAGACTCCTCCTGGAGGCAAAGGGTCAGTGACCAGGATGGGAGAAATGAGGAAAACGAAGTTTAAACAGCAATCCATCCTAGTTTAAAAACAAAACGTCCGTAGCCATGGAAGACGACTGGGACAACAGGGGAAACTGTGGGATGGCCTGGACAGTAGGGGATACTATGGAATACTTCATTTTCTTTTAGTGTGACAAGGGTGTTGTAATAGGAGATGCGTACTGTAATATTTAGGGGTAAATGACTTGATGTCTTCAATTTACAAATAGTTGAAAGAGACGAAAGAATGTTTATGAGAACAGTAACAGTCCCTGGGCCTACGTGCAGGCCACACGGTGCTCACAGTGCCGCTCTTTCGACTGGTCAGTACGTGTGAACATTTCCGTAGTCAAAGCTGGGAATGGGGGCGTCTAGCTCTTACCGCACGGAGGGAGGAGGGATGAGAACCACCTCGACAGAGGGAACCTGGGCAAGAGCTCCTAATGGGTCGATGTGCCACACACATACTCTGACCTGAATCAATCCCACTCCTAGGAAGTTATCCTACAGATACACCCACGTGACTGGGCGCCAGTACTGTAATGGTGGAGCCAAACCACGTAAATGTCCAAGGACAGGGAACTTGGGAATACACTGCATTCCACCCATTTGATGGCATCCTGAGCCAATCTTCAATGAGGCACATCTAAAGTGATGACAAGGAACGAGCCCTGTGCTACGCCGGTGAGTGAAAAGGAATAAAGTGTATTACATTAAGTTAGCATTCGTTTTAAAAATACGAAGAGTCTACGGCCATGCCATGCGGAACGAGCCTGATCCCATCTGATCTTGGAAGCTAAGCAGGGTCGGGCCTGGTTAGTACTTGGATGGGAGACCACTTAGAAATACCAGGTGCTGTAGGTGTTAAAATAAAAATTAAAAAAAAACTCATATACATACTTTTTTTATACAGACAGAAACATATCTCTGTATACATATACATATAGAACATCTCTAAAAAACAAACAAATGAGAGCAGCCCCTCCAGGAAAGAGCAATGGATGGCTGGAGGTATGGGGGTAGAAAAACTGACTTTTCACTTTACCCCTTTCTGTACCTTCTGAATTGTGAACCAGGTAGACGTTAACTATTCAAAAAATAATTACAAATGAAACCAACAACAACAAAAAAAGATAAATGATTGACAGATGACAGATAGATGACAGATAGAGACAGACAGGTGGAAGCCACCATACCTGAGGCGGCCATCCGACCGTCTTCAGGAGCCTTTGGTTTGCCTGTCGCCCGGACAGCAAAGATCCGCCCGTCGCTGGTGCGGATGTACGTCCCTACGAAGAGACACGAGGAAGACTGCTGGGAGCGGGCGTGGACACTGCCGGCCCTGCGAAACTCCAGGCCTAGGGGCTGTGGGCTGGGAGACAGCTATAAAATTGGGTCTCACACACTCTCTGAAGACCCCTGAAATGAGGAGTGGGGTGACTGAGCTGTGGCCTTGATATTATTACTTATTCCACAAACGGTGATGTGCACAACTGCTACGTGCCAGGCACTGTTCTAGACCCGGAAGCACGTAAGACCTTTGAAAAGGGTCCTGTCTCATGGAGCTCACCTCTGGAGCGGGAGATGGATAACGGTACCAGGAACTACCCGGACAGGTTACATGCAGTGAGGGAACATGTGGGTGCTGTGAAGGAGGAGGGGTGCTCTGGCCCAGGTCCGCCTCTTGGTCTGGGAGGAAGGAGCCTCACTGCCCCAATGCTCTCGCCCTCGGCAGGCCTAATTCTAGACCTGCGTTCTGCTCCCACGCAGTACGAATCCACCTTCCCTTGTCTTGGGTATGTGTTTTGATCAATCCTGGAGGGTTAGGGCTGCCTCTAGGACAGAGGTCGGCAAGTTTTTTCTTAAAAGGCTAGTTAGTAAATATGCTTGACTTTGGAGTCGTTAGATCTCTCTTGCAACTACTCAATTCTGTAGCAGGAAAAGAGCTGGGCATGGTTATGATCTAAAAATATTTATGGACCCTGAAATGTGAATTTCATATAATTTTCACCTGTCGCAAAATATTCTTTTGTTTTTTTTTCCCCAACCAACTGAAAATGTAAAACACATTCTTAGCTCACAGGTATAGTACAGGTACAGGAAGCAGGCTGGGTCCGGCTGATGGGCCAGCCAGAGTTTGCCGACCCCTGCTTCAGGCCAGGAAGAGCCTGGTAAGGGGGCTGGGTATGGTTTTCTCTGTGTCATGTCGTTCACGGCATCTTTTCCTTGAGCCTAAAGGTACTTTGACCCAACAGAGGCTAGGGCAAAATCTCCTTACTAAACAGGGAGCCTCAGGGAGCCTCACAGAGTAAAGGCTGAAATGACAGATAGATTTAGAGAGGGTCCTGACACTGCCCAGCCCAGATTTCTCATTCCAGCAATCTCAGCTCCCCATGTGAGGTGGCCAGAGGCAGTGGCTTTTAAAATTACGACACTTGAAAATTCTGCCAAGCAATCGATGTATACCAATTCATCCTCCCGATACATTTCCCGGTGAGAGACCTCCCCCCACTCCAAACGAGTGGGTAAGACAACACAAGTAACATACGTGTTGGCTTAGGACCCATTCCACAGCTCCTTCCCTCCAGTTTTGATTTCCCTGTGTGCAGTGAGTGCCAGATGTTAACCTCTGATTGCTGAAGCACTTGTTTCAAAGACATCCCTCTCCAATAAACAAGCTCCAGCTGTATGACACCGCGACTAGCTAAACAACTAGATGAACCAGGGGGCCCCCACCCATGAAGTTCCCCTTTTAGAAAGCCCAGGGTAACCTAGGTAACTGCCCCTTGAGTGATCCCACTTTTCTTTTCCCATGCTCAAATTTCTGCTCTTATGTTTTAAATTCACCAATAAAGAGTGAACCGCAAAGCCCTAGGCACCCCACTCTTGAACCCTAATAAAAGCAGAGACTGAGGCTCATACTCTCGCTCGCCCTCTCCACCCATGATCTCCCTGTGAGGCCCTCGAGCAAGCTATGTACCCTCCAGGACCTGTGAGTAATAAACCTTGTCTTTTCAAAGTTCCCTGATGGTTGCCTGTGTCTTATAATCACAATAACCACAAAGGCCAGTCTGGCCACAACACTGGCTCTGGGGCAGTGCCTACGGCGCGGGCGAGTGTTTACATAGGAAGTACAGGACCAGGTGAATTAGGCATTGCTAGCATCGCCATCAGTAGGCTGAGACCAACATAAAACACACTGTCTACCCAGCCCACCCCAAGATTCCCCACAGAAGCAATGGTAAAATACAGAAATGCAGGAACCCTCACTTCCTTCTTTTAGGTTACTGACAGATATCCTTCGGGCCCACCTCTACCTACTAAGCAACTAGAAGAGTCACTTTCTCATGCTTCCCCTACATGTGACGCTCTTACAGGATGGTTCCTATCCCCTCCAGCACCAGCCCTTGGTCAGGCTCTCACCTTTTGTCCCACGGATGATGTGGATGCTCTCGCCAGCGTTAATTCTTGCCTGTACATCTGTGGAGCTGTTGAGTCCAGGAATAACGATATCTAGTGAAGACACAGAACTCAGGTTTAGACATGTCCACCCCGCTCCCGAGCGGCTCTCCTAAAGCCGCTCGGCAGAAAAGAGCTCAGAACTGAGGGCGCGAAGCAAGCAGGACCTCTCAACTGTCGAAAGAAAGAATACTGCGAAAATAACCTTTTTAGAAATCTGATCATCTTTCTGATTCATTTCCCCCACCTTAATTAAAAATTCATGGAGTTTGTGGCTTAGAGTTTTGGTGCGTGCTTGCTTCGGCGGCACGTGGACTAAAACTGGAACGATACGGGGAAGATGAGTGTGGCCTCCACGCAAGGACGACACGCAAATTCGTGAGTGTTCCATAGATGTAAGAAATCTCACTACTAGTGGTGAACACACAATGCGATATATATGCCTTACCATTGAATTGTAAAAATAAAAAAGAGAAAAACTAAGGGTAGAAGAAATTAAAAAAAAATAACGCCCCTATATGTTTTGTGAACATAACAGCTTTAATGTGATGACTTGGTCCCATATAAATATGGTTTGGAGCAAAGTAGTCCCCTTTCTTTCTGTAATAAAAATGATAATTTTTGTGCTTTTAAGGAAAAAAAGTTTTGGTTCAAATGGTAATTTCTACGTGTTTTTCCCCCTCCCCGGGCTATCGCGTGTCTGCTCCACATCACACTGGGCCCCGGGGTGGCCTGCCCACCCTGGCATCGCGCCACGCCTAGCTGAGGGTGGAGGGCGCTTTCAGGCATCAGCAGAGAGGTGAGATTACAAGACACTCTTTTCTTGTTTTCACTTGTTTCAAATTTGTTTTACAATAGGTATGTATTATTTTCATACTCAAAAAAAAATCAGTTAAGGTATTTCATTAAAATTTATAGATCATGAATATTTCTAGATAGCAAGATGAAAAACAGCATCGTGAAATGCTTTCCTTCCCCATTCCCCTGAATCACAGGGCAGATCACAAGGACCGGGGGCCACACACCTGCCCGTGGTCTACCACGCTCGATCCACGTCACACTCGCGAAGAAAGCAGCAAATGACATTCAGGTCTTCTAATTAAGTAGGGAGGTTGACAGCTTCCTTTATACCCAGCTGACCCTGCAGCCAGGCTGGACTCAACACATTCACGTGTCTCTCAGACGACCGACCCTGTGTCCCAGTGACATTTCCACCGTCTCTGCTGTGTTCAGAGTCTATCCCAACCGCCACATTCAGGAAGACCCAGTTTCATGCTTTTATTCTTAAGATATGTCATTATAGTGCAAACTCCTCAAGATAAGGGAATGCTGTCTATTTTTTACCTATAGTGCCAATGGAGTAAGGCCCAGAATACACAAGGTGCTTAATAAATGCTAAAATTCCTGAGTGAACACGGTAACTTGAAAAGGGACAGCACCCTGGCGAGAAGCCGGGAGTTCCCACCTGTCGTGGTGACCACCTTCTGCACAAGGACGCCCGCGCGCTGCAGGTAGTTGATCGGGAAGTTCATAGCCGGGTTTGTGCCAGAGGCGGAGCTGACACCGCCTCCCAGTGGGACATGCCGGGGCATCATCGGGATGGGGGTGGACTGCACAGGACGGACACTGGCCACGGGCTTCTCGTCACTCTTCAGTGCTGGCTGCCTGTGAGAGAAAGACGAGCACACTCAGAGCTCGGCAGCCTGCAGAGCCTCTTCCGGCTTTCCTGTCCCACAGCCTCAGCTGCTGCTGAGAGGGAGACCTACAGGGCGTGGCCGATTCAAAGGACGACCAGAGGCAGGACATAGCCAGAGCAGAGCTGGAGGCGGTGAGGGATAAAGCGTCTCAGGGTCCAAGAAGAGCCAGATGTCCATGGAATATCCTCTTTACGGAGATGGGAGGCGACACCCGCCCCTCTGGAACTGGGGATGTCTACATACATTAGGGATTGGTCCTTGCAGGAAAGTTAGGGAGAGGCAACGCTGCATTGAGGGAAGAAAAGTTCCTCAGGACACAGTGCATGCTAAGTTGAAGACGAATGGGATTTTCCTTCTCACCCAAGGAAAAAGGGCCATGTGAAGTTACGTGTGCAAGTCATCTAGAAAGACCATTTGTCCGACTTGAACTGTCTTTACTCTCAGAAACATCAAGTTTCAGTAAGTAATGCAGACAGCCCCCTCTCCTCTGCATTGTTTTTCACTGGGCTCCTCCTGGGGCCGGTCTCCAAAATACCCGCCTAGTCACAACCCCCACAAAAGCAGCAGCAGCCAAAACGCTGTGCACAGAAGCCAGGCTTCTAAATGGCACAGGCCCATGGCCGGCCTGAGCGCAGGCTGTGCATCCTACTGCCGATACGCCAAGGTGTTCTCCCACAGTCAGTGACGCATTCCTCACGCTTCTCCTTCCCTTCAACCAGGTGTCGGTACCTTGAGAAAGCACCCTCGATTTAAGACTTTTGAAATTCAGTTCCTTTCTATATGCTTTCTGAAGTCTGCATCTTGGTCTTTAGTCCCAGAAAAGAGACCTTAGACCAATGTGTTCTTTCCTGTCTGAATGACGCACCTCTGGGCAGCTCCCTGGGCCCTGCGGACCCCACATTCCCAGAGGCCAGACAGCACAGCGGGCTCAAGGGACTGGGGCCCACTTCCTAGGGGCCCTGGCCAGATGTCAGTGAGTCAGAAAGGTAACAGGAACCTAGCCCGAAGCCCATACTCTGCAAGGGCTGAGGTGAGGATTTGGGTAGGAGGGCCTCCTCTCATGTACCCAGACAGGACAGGAATCAGCAGGAATGGCTCCTTAAATGCTCTGAGAGGCCGCCGCCTCCCACAGGGCTGGAGCTGGGCCAGAAAAGGCGCTAACATCTCTTCACGGCCCAGGCCGTCTGTCACATGCCCCCTTCCCTGGACACCACATGGCTTTCTCCCACCGGGTTTAGGCTTAGTCCATTTCTGCTGTTACATGGAAAAGCCCAGAAAAGAGAACAACGGGTGGAAGACAAGAGAGGAGAACACTCCCAGGCGATAGCGTCTTGGAAAATGACAGAAATAAAGTCTAAAGGCTTTCAAAGCGTGACTTTCTACTTGAACGCATCTTGTACGTAAAAAGTCGCAAATTTACTCATCAAAAATTAGAGTCTTATAAAATCTTACATGGTTTTATTTAGTTCCTTTAGAAACTCATTTGGCAAGTTTTTTTTTTTTTTACATAGACTCTTCTCAAGAAAAAGTTTTAAATCTATCCCACTCAAATAAAATAATTATCTTTAATTCAAGATAATCAAACAATTTAAAAATACGAACCACCAATTAAGCAGCTAATCTGGTGCGGGCTGTGAGGCACCTTATTTTAAAATGAAAAAAAAAAAAACAAAACAAAAGAAAACAAAACATAGATAATTGTTCCATAATTTCTTATAAAAAGCCCTCTCTCCCTTAGCAACGGGCTTTTATCCTGTTCATGTTCTGAACAGTTCTAGAAGTTGTAGTCAAGAAAAATATTTTTCCCTCAGGACCGTGGCACACCCACGGAATGCAATCCTATGAGGAGCAGCAGAATCCACTGACTGCAAGCCAAGACTCACGTAGACCTGGCCTTCACCCTTGAACTTCTTTGCTAAGCAAGGTCTAAGAAAAAGATGCTATGGACATGAGGCAGCTGTGCGGGAAAGCTGGGCCTCTCTGTTTTAGGAAGCTGCACTTCCCGGGAATCTCAAAGGCCTCTCCTGATTCACAAGGCCAGCAGCTCAGTCCTCAGCCAGAGCCATTGAAACGCCAGAGCTGCTGAATGGCTTTGGCACCTCATTCAGTTCTCAGCCACGAAGAGCAAGTTGTGGTCTCTCCCTCTGCTTCAAAAATGAACGAGTGGATAGGTCCGGGCCTGGCGCAGCAGCACAGCTTCCTCCCCTTTCAGCGACTCACCAGTTTCTCTGACTGAAGGCGGGGATGCTGGTCAGGCTCTGGTCGCTGGCAGGATAATACTGCGCATATGATGGGCGGGTGTAGGGGACTGATGTGCGTTTGTCTTCCTCATAGCTTTTCTTCGCTGCTTTTTTCTCCGCCTTGGTCAGCTTGTGATCCTTTCGGTTAAGGAGCAATGACTCATGCTCAAAAGGCTCCTGGGGACACAGAAGGATGTTGATTTAATTACCAGTCTTTGTGCCAACATGGCTGATACACAGGGAGCCTTACTTTGAAACTGAGACAGGGCTGGCTGTCTCCAGCACTAGCAAAGAGCAGATCCACAGGCAAGTTGACGGTCTTTTTCTCAAGAGTATAACCCACAACTCCAACCCAGCGTCGGCTTTAGACAACCTAACGCTGCCTTCCACATCAAAAGGATGGGAGAGTTCAGAGAAGTAACAGACTACATTTTTAGAACTTCCCATCCCTCTTTCTGCTAGGAAAAAACACTGGCCAAATTATTCCACATGGCTGACGTTAGCACTGATAGGACCAGACTAGGGATGGGGATGGCCACTGCATGGGGGGAAGAAGAACCACTTGAATTTGTGTTGCCTGCAAGAAACAAAAGTTCGGATGATAAAAACAAGCTTGCCAGACAAGGCTCCCTTGCTGGAAACGGACACAACTCGGCATTACATGCATACCAGGTTCTTACCTTGGTGATGAGGTGAGGGTACTTCAGACAGGCAAGTTGTAAGACTGGCTCCTTGATCCCCTTTACGTTCAAGGATGCTTGGGGAGCTGGCTCCTTCTCAACAAAGTGCAGTAGGTTCTCAACCTCCTTCCGGGTAAAGTTTAGCATTGGATTGAGATCATCCACAACCCGATCTAGAAGAAGGAGACGTGGAGAAAATCAGCACATGGCAAGGAAGACTGCAAAGGCACAGCTACAAAGATCAGCAGAGAAAAGAGAGGTTGTAGGTGGCATTATTGTCACTAATATCTAAACCACTTTAGGTCATTCCACATCTGAAAGTCAAAGACCAGGTTTGAGGTCCTGGTGAAATGGACTAACTAACTGCATAACTAGCTCAACTCTTATCATCAAACCCGCTTTCAACAAGCTGAGGTCAAACCCCTCTTAAGCAATTATTTGAACCAGAATGAGATGGGAGGAACGGCTGGCTTTCTATAACTGTAAGCCTATCTGTGTCCCCACATCCTGCCCCCTCCGCTTCCCCCTTGACACAGAAGGATGGCAGCCTGTATAAATGTGCCTCTTCTGAGCCTGAAAGATGGCCCACCTGACATCCCCTGCTTGGAAATCTGACGGTCATAGATCTTCTTTTCGAGGGTGAAATCAGCCACAAGGCGGTAGATGTGACAGGGCTTTTTCTGGCCGTAACGGTATACCCGACACACTGCCTGAGCATCATGGCAAGGGTTCCAGGAAGCATCGAACACCACCACGCGGTTGGCACCGATCAGATTCACTCCCAAGCACCCGGCCCTTTAAAACACAATCACAGAGTCTTTAGTTCTAAAGATGGCTTTCAAATTGGTTTTACCTTCTGTGACTCCTTCCCTCACAGCATGCTCTTTGTCCCAAGCACAACGTTTTAGAAGAGTCTGCTATCCCGATGATGAATAGCAGATGTGCTCACACACTGAAAAGCAGGCCCTAAACGTCCGACATGGGGGTGCCCGCCAGCTGAGAAAGCCCACTCTCCACCCTCCATAATGAGTAAGGGCCCTGTGCCCTGGCCCCAGAGTGATGTCACCTGGTGAGGAGAAACGCCTGCATACAGATGTTTCTGGTGCACTTAGTCTAAGCTTA
Organism: Eidolon dupreanum; assembly: GCA_028627145.1. Lineage (NCBI taxonomy): Eukaryota > Metazoa > Chordata > Mammalia > Chiroptera > Pteropodidae > Eidolon > Eidolon dupreanum. The sequence continues at coordinate 150,695,582 of CM053507.1, read as the reverse complement.
GGAGAATGACTGGCTCATACTCTATCAAGGGCGTTCTGATGGCGGGAGGCAGCAGAGACGTCAAGCTGCTTGGCATGAGACAAACAGTGCCATCAGCCTTGTGCAGTTACTGCACTTCCTGCTTCTTAAAACACCTTCACATTCATCACATTGTCTGAGCCTCAGAACACTCCTGAGAGAAAAGCTAATTATGACCATTGGTAATGAATGTCTCAAAGAACTTAATGACGATGTCACGACGGCCCTTCTAACACAACCTTCTTTTGGTGCCCTCTCTCTCACCTCAAAAACAAGCCACAAACCTGAGCAGATCTCTTCTAACAGAAATCAGATGAGCCTTTGGGGTACCAGCCCATGTGGCCAATCGCCCTGGCCACAGCCCATAGCCCTCTGACCTCCCCTCCCCAGATCCACTCACCTTGTGGAGAGAAGGAACAGCCAGGTGGTGAGGTTGCTGGGATCATTGAACTGATTAATGAGCCGCTCCCTCTCAAAGGCAGGGGTGCTACCATCCAGCCCTAGAGCAGAAGGAAAACCACAAGAAATGGAGAGATGAAGGCAGGGGTACACAGCCGAATTGCTGGGTGAAGGTGTTTTAAAACCCAAACACACACACACACCCCAGTGCTCAGATTCTACCACCTGGGCATTCCAGGGGTCTACCGTGAAACCCAGGCATCTATAATTTTAAAATACTCCCAGGGGATTCTTATGTGCAACAAGGATCATAAATTATGTTTCTTCCTTTAGTATCTTGGGTCAATTCTAAGGTCAAGGTTTCTAGACTTTAAAGTGTACCAGAATCCCCCTAAGTGGATAAGCCCGGTCGACACTGGCTCAGGCGACCTCTCTGCCTCATCCTGGGAGTCCCAGCGAGAATGGAAGGACCAGGAGGCGTGTGTTTCGACATGGACGACGTCCCCCCACGAGGAATCTGCATGGCTACCCAGCTCCTAAGGCTAAGAATTTGCTATGAGGAGACATAAAATGAATGATATGGAGCCATAAAATGAGACATATGCATGAAAAGGGGGAAGCTCAAAGGAGAAAAGATAACCTTCAGTGAAGAGGACGCACAAATAAGAGAGGGGGCTCGCTGGTCACCTCTGGGAAAGCAGAGAAGAGGGTGTGAATACCATGTGGAGAACTAATCACCACAGCTGTAGGAAGCATCGGTTTAATCGCCTGGTGTTACAGGCTCTCAGTCAGCCCTACAACCTGCCTTTCCAACCCGAGTTCCCACAAGGTCCAAGCACGGCTCAGCACTGACTCACTGGGCAAGCCTGTAGTCAACACAGGCCAGACCCTGTGCTGGGGGGCTCCTCACCACCCGCAGAACCTCCATTCCCTAACTCCTTCAGTGCTTCTCAACAAGGGTGGTTTGTCCACCCCCCACACACAGGAGGCATGTGGCAATACCTGGAGACATCTCTGGTGGTTATAACGCGAGTGGACGCTACTGCCATCTAGTGAGCAGAGACCAAGCTGCCAACAGTGCCAGGATGCGCGTGCCTGCCCCCCCCCCCCGCCCCCGCCCCCGCCCCCGCCCCAGCAGAATTATCTGGCCCAAATGTCAGTATCTGGCCAGTAAGTGCCTGAGATCAATATTTCTCAACCTTTTTTTTTTCATGACCACCTCTTAAGGTACCTTTTAATACATTTTTTCCCCAATTACCATGCACCTGCCCACGTAATTTTAATATCACAGATACATGGTATGTTTATTTACTATATGCATATTTGTACTTTATACTTCAAAAGTTAAGATTTTTTTTCATCCCTCAAGAACCAATTTTCACTCCTTAAGGATGCTATCTCCCCCACAGAGAATACATGACCTCGGCTTGTGTTCACTCTATTACTTCATCCTAGAATGACCTTTGGGCCACCCTAGTTCTGTAACTTCAAAGTCTCCCCATTTTCTGGAGTGCAAGGCCCGCCTCCTCCAGGGAGGGTCTTCTTCAACCATACCCACCATGATGATTCTGTCCTCCCTAGAACCCGTGAGGGCACAATATCAGGGCTGCTTTGTCCTTAACTTGTCACGTCTCGAACACAAGGCCTAGGCCTTTTACTTCTCTGAGCTCTCCCTGACTCACCTAAGCATCCAGCCCGCAGCCCAGGGCCTCCCCGATAGCTGCTCACCCCCAGTATCTCCCTGCTCCTGGCTAACCACAGACAGTCCCATGCATCTGATGGAGAATAGAGTAGAGAAGAGAGAGAGAAGGAAGAAGCCTTGAGCAGACCTTGCCAAGGCTCTGGGAACAAAGCAGCAACGAACTCACGGAAGTAGCTGACGTTCCGCACCCACTTCTGTACTCCCTGCCCCTCGGCACCAGGTGGAGGGGGCACTTCTCGTTTCCCCAGGAACTCCTCGATGAGAGCCAAGGTGGAAAGGCTTTGGCTGAAAGGAACAACACTTGATTCAGAGGCCGCCAGACCCAAGGGCACCTCGTTTGCCAGCAGGTCCACAGGCGTGTGCAGCCCTCTGACGGCGAGAGCTCCTACCGCCTATGCCCCCGTAAGAGGGGACCCCACCGACAACCACCGAGGATACACCCCCAGCTCATCATGGGAGCAGAGTCAGCCACACACTTATTACCACCATCCTGCTAAAAAACTCTGCCCTATGACTTCCTCCACTAGGAAATTCTGGGGTTTGGCTTAGTGCATAATAACAAATAACATCAGCATGAGAAACCAACACGGCATGAGTACACATCAGATCCAACTACAGGCCACGGGCAAGATCATGGGTCTCACAGGGGCTGCTTCCAAGTTATGCACAGCCAGCCTCCTCCGAAGTGATCCACAGAGCCAGCAGGCTCTCCCCAAGTCAGAGCCACTGCTGTCCTCTCAGAGCATGTCACACTCTGAGAACACTCACTCCGAGGCTCCCAAGCCAGGCCCCTGCCACTTTGCACCCAGTGCAGCATAATCTAGTCAGAACAAAGGAAAAGCGAGCTACATTATGTCTGTTTTCTTGAGGAGTCAAGTCTGATGGGACTCAAAGCTCTGGCCAAACTGAGAATGTGACTCTGGAATAAATCACATTACTTAGTTGGCCTTACATACAAAGTTTAATTATTAAAAAAAAAAAAAAAAAGGCCAGGAGAAAAAGAAATAAGACCAAGGATCAGCAAATATTTTCTGTAAAGGGCCAGGCAGTAAATATTTTCAGGCTTTGCAGACCACATACAGTCTTTACTGCATCTTCTTTCCCTTTTTCTTTTGAAAAAGCCCTTTTAAAATGTAAAAATTAGCTCTCAGGCTGTACAAAAACAGGCCACTAGCTACATCTGCCCTGGGCCACGACTTGAAGGATTAGTCTACAATCTGCAATGTTAGCCTCAGGTCTTAAATTGCTCTCTGCAGAGAAACTGCTTTGGACAAAAAAAGGAACTCCAAGAAAGAGACAAAAGGCGAGGTCCTCCCAAGAAGCACTGGGATGCAGAAGCATGCAGAGAGAAAAGGGGGCCGGTGTGACCCCAGACAGTCTCGCTCTGCAGCGGCCGTGTCACTCTTACCAGAGACACACAGCATCACTCAGGATTTCTCTTCCTACCTGAACACAAGGATCTTGTCCCCGAGCTTTACACTTTCCTCAATCAGGTGGAAAAGCAGTACCATCTTGGGCGAGTTCTCTAGGACTCCAGTTTGGTAATTAGTCAGAAGGTCCTTGGCCTGCAGGAGAGAAATGAGGGAGCTTTAAGCAGGCCCATGGCCAGATCACCAGAAATAGAATTCTCACCCTCCGAGACAGCAGCTTACGGGCAGGCCCTGGAGTTCCCCACACGGACCTTGGCAGTGTGCTGCACTGGGCACCCACACCGGCCCCTCCCAGAGGTGCAATGGCCACGGAGCACTGCCTGACTCACCCATTCGTACGTGACAATGTTGTTGCCTCGCTCCTGGAAAGGGTTGAAGCCGACCCCTTGTAGGAACCTGCTATTGGTTGCCTCTCCTATTGAGGAGGCCAAGGCACTGTCCTCGCCCTTGACTTTTGTCCCCTGCGATGGGCAGCGTGCACTAGTCCCCGCTGAGCCAAGCTCTTCCACATCCAGGTCCTGCTCGTTGGCCAGGCTCTCCTTCTGAAGGGCTTCATACAGCACGTCGGGGTGATTCCAGATCTGAGGTTCAGGTTAGAAGAAAGGTGACACGGGGCAGACAACCATGTAATGGTGTCCCAGGGAGTCTGGAAGCATGCCCTTGCTCACACACGCACCTCCCACAGCCCAGCACACACCATCGACCACAGAGTAAAGTGTCCCCAACCCTCTCAGAGTCAAAGAGCCTACACATTTGTTTTCGCTAACTGACTCCGACTGCCGTGATGCGTGGATGGGAGAGTTCACACCAGGGACATGGCAGCACGCTGGCACGTAAGCAAAGAGGCCGCGTCACAAGCCTATGTTCTTATTCTTATTCAGCAACCATGCTCCTATTCGCTGAGTGGCTACAGTTCGCTAATGTATGAAACAAGACCACTCTCTCCTATGGACGAATGCGGCTGACTTCTAGATGACCGACCACAGGGCATTTCAGGGACTATTCCTGGCAGGAGCTGAGTATCCTGGGGAGAGGGAGGGGGCGGGGGCGGGGAGGAAGAGGGCGCTGGCGTTGCGTCATCCTCACAGAGCACGTTTGCTTTAGATTCCTGGCCCTGGTCTCTAGGATGTAGTTACGAGAGAAGTATTTTGAAACTCCATCTGTCCCCAGACACACACCTTCAGCTGACTTATTAAAACAGTGGTCAATTGGGAATAATGCCTAATGGGTCAGCTGAGAGCTGCCAGAGAAAAGGTCCCTCGTGAGGCAACAGGGAGCACTTGGCCAGGTCACAGACAAGTCAGGGTTTGCCAACCTGCTCACGAGGCTTAGTGCTCAAGATGCGTGGGCCTTCCTGCCCCTAAGCCGTCTGATGCATTATTGGGATAAAAGAGGTCTCGGTCTGATTAAACACAGAATCCAAAGGAAACTACCCCTAATAATTTGTCTAAGCTACGTAGTTTTTGAACCTGATCATGCTAGTAGTCAAAAACACTGCCCGGCTATGTTCCACCATCACTCCCTTTTTCTGAGTAAAATAGTCAGTGAGAAAGGAAGTGATTCTTCAAGTTTGGTATGACGAGTTGCGCAGGTGGGTTGCCCAACCACGAGGGGCACCGTGAGCATCACTGTCCATGCCTAGCACCCCCAGGAACCGTGCAAACTCAGCCAACACATCCCTCCTTGGAGCCCCCAGGCCTCTGGTGCAGGGCACCGAGGTGGCCCCTCTGATTTAATCTTCCTTTATCAAGGACTCCCTTGGGCCCTGTGCATCCTAGTCTGTTATCTCGGGATTCTCTGGGGCCTCAACACACCTTGCAGCACACACAGAAAGCCTTGAGGGGGTTCAGCCCCAGCCAGCCGCTGCTACCACAGTCTCGGAAGCGGTCCATGAACTGCGTGTATAGATCTCGCTGGATCCTGGAGAGCCGCACCAGGATCACATTTTCTTCCTTGGCAGGGAGATGAATCTTCAGCACAGTGTGGCCTCTCCTACGAAGGCAGAGGTCAGAATCGACAGGGCAGTGGGGCCAGGCGGGGTCAGTGCGGGGTGAAAAGAGAACCCTGCATCTGCCACACCCCCCTCATGAGGATCTCCACGTTCACAGCAGCCTTGCAAAGAGAACTCTGCAGCAACCACCGAGAGGAAACTCACTTTAAGGATGAAAACTAAAGCAAGAGGCGGAGTGGCCTGGCCCAGGGGAATTCCAGGTTCTTACTCCGATCCGGGGCTGCTTCTCTAAGCTTTCTCTGCATATGCCATCTTAACAAGGAAACACATGGCGTCTAAGCTACATGTACCGAGAAGCTGACGCGGCCAGGCCAGGCCCCTGACAGCCGCCACTTCCGTGCTCTCACCCAAGTCGGCAGAGCACGAGCCCTCCCTCGCTCCTCGGCGGGCAAAGCAGGTATCCCTAGTAACAGCAGGTTAAGTTTTGAGAGAAGCACTTCCAGGCCAGTCGGAGGACTGAAACAGTATCTGTCCCTCTGCTAGCCATACAGGAAAAGCTTCCGTCAATAAGGGAAGTTTCACTATCGCCCGATGTGGGAGGGGCCCTCCCGCGGTCGCGCCTCCGTCAGGGCGGCCGTGGCTCGCTCGGTAGACCAGGGCCCCCGAGGGCTTGGGAATGAGGCGGAGGCTGGCTCACCTCTGCACGAAGCCCTCCAGCAGGCTGTGCAGCACGTGGCTGCGGTACCGCATGAGGCGGACGTCCTGAGGCGTGCTGTCGATACACTGCCCGTTCAGGATGGGGCGCTCGAACATGTTGCTGAACTCCTGCCGGGTGCCGAGGAAGTCCGGGCGCACGAAGTCCACCATGCACCAGTACTCGATGAGGTTGTTCTGCAGGGGGTACCCGGTCAGCACCACCCGACGACGAGAGCGAATGCTCTTCAGGGCCTGCGAGGTGCTGGCCTGGCAGTTTTTGATGCGGTGTCCCTCGTCACAGATGACCACATCAGGGCCAGGGCGGCACAAGGCCTTCTCAAACTCTGGGGAGGGAAGAGGATCCGGAGTCAGAGGGTGACAGGGCCTGCTCTTAGTCAACAATATGAGAAGTAGGGGTGCACCCTGGAGGAGAAGGAAGAAATGAAGGAAGCAGGAAAGCAAGAGTCAGCCCCCGTTGGTAAAAGGGAGCCAGCCATTCAGGCTCCTGTGCATTTGGAGGGACACGTTAGCCTGGCCTGCTGACTCTTGAAGTAAATATCTCTTCCCTCTTTCTTCTCCTTATTTTTTCCCCTTTAGGCTAAGAGTAAAACTGACTTGCATTCCTGGGGTTAACAGCAACTAGGCAGCATTCAGCATGACTTTACACAGCACCAGCCTAGGATTAAAAATGACCCTGGATGAGACAGCAATAATCCAGACGCTTCAGGTGGCTCTTGCCACTGTCAGCATCTTGGCGCCATCAGAGGCCTGGCTAGTGGGAGCTAGCTAAAGGACAAGGTCTTCCTGGAGTGACCTGCCAGTCACTGCTAAGAGGCAAGTTCTTCCCAGCTCTGTAACAGAAACCTAAAACAAACATAACCTCACAGATGAAGAGAACTATAAAACGAAACAACCTCTGAACCCTAAAAATACTCTCCCAAATGAGCAAAGGCCCCTTAGAAAAGGGAGTAGAACTATGAGAGGAATGGCTTTTGCTTTAAAAAAAAAAAAAAAAAAAAAGGATAATTTTTTTTACAAAGTCACAAACAATATTATTACTACTCTGTATCTCAGTGACTTAAGTATTTTATAAATACTTCCTTCAGGCTGTCTCAGAACATCCTGCAGCCACTCTCCCAACTGTCCTGAGGGAGAAACGGGACGGGAAAGGCAGGGCGGTCTCCTCAGAGCCCGTCTGAGGCGTGGCCTCACCAGAAGTCCACGGCCTGCAGAGAGAGCGGGCCCTCTGAGAGCCAGAGGTCACCCCACCTATCTCGGGGACCAGGATTTCCGCTACAACACAACACAACTCACATCGATAATGCTTCACCTGTGGCAGGTGCTACTGCAGACACCTCAGGTGTCCTGAGACACCACTAAGAGCATTCTCAGGGAAGGCTGCCCACCTCTTCGAAACTCCTGCTGTCGATCTTCCTCATCCAGATCAATGATGACCGGGTGAGAACGTTTCTTGGTTTTCTTCGGTCTACCTGTGGCAAAGGATTTCTTCAGGGTGAGGAGTCTGTACATTTCGTACCCCATCAGCAGCACCCCACCCTCTGACACCCAATCAGCCATCACTTTAGCACGGGCTGCCGTTGTCCTGCAAGAGTGAACAGAGAGAACACGTTATCGCGGCCACCGCTCCCGGGGAAGAGCTCCTCACGGTCCCAGCCGCGCTGACTCCTGCGGCCACAGACTTCGCATGGCAGCATCGCAGCGCTGGCCAGCTGCCCAAGGACTGTCCCAGCCTCCTGGAGATGCTAACTGCACTGAAGATGGACTGGGTCACTGACGGTTCAACAGCAAAAACAGAAATTCAATAGCACCAGGCAAGCAAAAGCGACAACCCCCTTGGATGTATGGGCATGACTACAAGTCTATGTTTGAGAGAGGATTTCAAGCTATTCCCATCGTAAATACAAGGTACTAAAAGCAAGGGCAACATTCTGCATTTCACCTGCCCAGGCTCCAGGGAATAAAGAGCCCAGGACCAGTAGTAGAAAAAGAGTGAGCAGCAGAGACAAGATGACACTCAGCACAGTCCCCTCACTCCTAAAAACTGAGCCCTGGCTGTATTTCATTAACAGTATGGGGACTAACAGTCCTGAAATCTAAGAAAGAGCAGCTGATCAGTCACCTGTGGGGCCACTCACAGACCTCTCATTTTGATGTACATGGCCAAACGTCACAAAAGACAGCCTCTATGGAAAAGAAAGTCTGCCTTCCCAACACCCCGTCAACAAGGGGAGAGCAGGGATGGCTGGCTTGGATCAAGAAACAGCTTTAGATTTTTGGAAATCGGGTTGACTCTATGGAGTGGAAATATACATAATTTTATTTAAATCTAAAAAAAGTTTTGCACCTTTCAGAGCTTAGAAGTTATACTATTAAAGGTCACCGATAGATTGGTGCTTAAAAGAAGGAACTGGTGAACTGATGAGAAAGGTAAAAGGTGAAACGATAAAAAATGGAAAGTTTCATTTCATCATGTTGAATTTTACTACTATACACATGGAAAATGTGACCATGCATGCAGATTTTTCAGGATATAAAAGCATCCTCAAGCACAACACAAGAAGTTTCCCAGGCTACGTAACTCTGTCTTTACTGAAAAGGTAGGTAGAGAAAAGATGAGTAGCAGGGAGAGCGAGTGGGACACATCAAGAAACCCAAGGAATCTGAGAGGGCAGGACACACACCCAAATAGACAGCCCTGACGCCCGGGTCCCGGGGAGAAGTCTAAAGGGAATGGGCACAGAGGAGAGGGCAGGCCACCTACTTGTGCTCATCATTCAAGATGTGGACTTTAAAGAACCGAGGCTGGATTTCCTCAGGCTTGTTGTCAGCTGGAAGGGCTTCAGGAGCTGGGAGCCACATGTTGAACTCTGCCAGCCAATTCTGAAGAGTATTAACCTGTCAGAAAGCCAAGTCCAAAAAGGCAGTTTTAAGGAACGAGCCCAGAGCCGAGCTCATCCAGCTTTTTAGTGCCCAGTAAGGCATTAACCCAGAGCTCTTCAGAGGAGTGACTAAATGGTGCCTTCCCAAACTCTTACCGGCACAATGGCAAGGACAGTTTTGGCTGGCGTGTGGCGGAAGAGGACGTCGACGAAGGAGATCACTTGCAAAGTTTTCCCCAGACCCATGCTGTGGGCCAGGATACAGCCAAAGCCACTACTGGTCTTAAACCTCTCCAGGGATTCAACCAGGTTATCATACAAGAACCGGATCCCGCCGATCTGACAAGGGACACACAAAGACAAATGTCAAAAGGGCTGGCAAAGGCCAGCACTCCAGTTTTACTTACTTTGGAATTAGTTAGAATTATGTAAATGAGCAGGTACTACATCAGACAGCTGGTGTGGATGGCTACAGAAGCTTCCCTGTACCCTGACTAGTCTGTTGGCTGATGACAGTCTTGGAGAAAACACAGAAGAACATTCACCTGGTACAGTGGCCCATGCCAGGCGAGAACCAGCAGTGCCAAATACCTGACAGGGTCTTTCACTCGGCCTGGTCTGGCTGCCCCTGGCTGCCCATTCCACGAGCAGCGGTTCTGACTGTGAGAGTTCTCATGGTGAGGGACCTTTGCCTTTACGGAACTTCCACTCACGGCCCTGGTTCCAGGCTTGGGGCAGCACAAACTACTCTGCTCCTAACTACTTCCTGACCAAAGCCCTGCTCTCCAGAGAGCATCTCAGTCAGTCTTGCAGATCTCACAGGAGGCTCAAGATTATTAGGCCAAGAGATCCAGCACGTTCTACAGGATAGGGCAACCCTGAGGCTTGTCCCTTCTCATTTGGCAGGAATCCTGAAGCATCAACTGTTAGGAAGACGGACCAGGCCTTTCCAATAGCCACTTGTGGTACCAAACAAGTACTTCAGAGGCCATGATGCCAATGACCACCAGCCGGCAACGTCCACAGCAAGGATGCTGAAAGGAAACGAAGAGGCGTCGACATCAGCTGTACCTGATGAGGTTTCACTGCCCGTGCCAGCTGTGGGGCCAGGAAGACATTCTCCTCCTCCGGAGGGTGGTTCAGGTTGACGAGGACCCGGCCCAGGGCATCGCGCTGGTTTAAGACGTCATTCACATGGGTGCCACCCTTCTCCTCTTCCTCATCGTCCTCACTGACGGACTCACTGCTGTCCACAATGTGCAGAGTGTCCTCCTCCCCAGAGCTCAGTTCGATCACCTCTGAGACAGCCAACAGAACAAAACACAAACGAAACCCAAGAGGCAGAGGTAATTTACTGCCCGTTGCTACAGCAAAAGATCACGGAAACAAAGGCAGAACTGTCGTCACTCATAAAAATTTCGATTTTTACTATTCCTCTCTTCCAGCTTCAAGTTAAGACAAGAGAGAAACTAACATTTACCACGACGACTCAGGGAGATTAGTCAGTCAGACCTCAAAGTGAACGAGGAAGGACTCTCCTCGTTCTGCTCAGAGGTGCAGTTAATCTCTCAGGGTGAACTTTGGGTCAGGAGCAAGAAAGGGCACTTCCGGCTCGATCTTACCATCGCGACTGCTTTTTTCATCCTCGCTGCCACTGCTACTGTCCAAACAAATGACTTCCTGGGCCAAGACTCGAGGAGGCAATTGGGGACCATCGCTTGCTCTTAAGACAATTTCCTCTAGAGAAAGAAAGGCGGAAGGGAATGTCAAAATCACAAGTAGCTCGAACATCATTTCACAGAACGATTCCCCACCCCGCCTCCTTTGTTGCTCCCACCCACTGTCCCCTGAGGAAAGAAGTAGAGGGCTCCTCAAAAGCCTCAGCTTTCTTTCCAAATTCCCTCCTCTCCTAACATCCACCTGACCTCTAGAAAAGGTCTCAATCCCTTGGCACGTTAAGATCCGAAGTTAAGGGGGGAAAAAATCTAAATAAGATCAATTTGAAAAGTACATTTTTATCTATCTTAACTTTTAAAATGAGATTCTTCTGTGTGCTCTCAGAAGATGAATGACTTGAAAGGATTCCCGAGAGGTCACCACCTTCTTGCAGATGTGTCCCTGACCACCGTGCTGGCCGAGCACCTCCTCCCCCCGCAGCGCAGGGCCCTTCCTGCCACCTCCACTGCTCACCGGGAAGAAACTCCAAGGGCACGGTGGGAATGGGGGCTGCGTAGTCCTTCCTCTGCTGCTCTAGGCGTTTCCTTCTTTCCAACTCTTCCTGTTGTGCTGCTTTGGTAACTGGCTCCAACTGATCCTCCCGGAGCAGCTTCCTAAACATTAAAGGAGAGAGCACTTGGGTTCACTTGAGATTCAGGCAATGAAATGTCAAGCAACAGCGGGAAATCATCGCTCCCGAGCTCAGATTGCAGAGCTGGGAGAAGCCACATCGGTCCCGCTAAATCCAAGCAATGAGTGAGTTTAAAAAAAAAAAAAAAAAAAAAGGAGGGGACTTCGAGGCTCAGGTGGTTCTGGGCTTATATAGTTTTCATATTATTTAACTTCATGACAGATGCCCCTGTGGACTCATCTCTGCATGTAACGGACCAAGAGTAAAGTAGAGCAACATGTGATTCATAAAGCTGAAAAGCAGTATTAAAAAACTGAGTTGGTATACAGCAAAGTAAGATTATGGATAACTATATATCTTTATTTCCCAAACTTAGGGAAATAATTTAAAGTTGTCATTATGTTTTAAAAAAAAAAAGATAAGAGTAGGGGAGAGAAACATATCATTTATCTCCTTTCAGTAGCGAAACTGCTGTCTGGCAGACGGACAGGCTGCTGGGACCTGGGTAGCTAAGGATGTTAGCATCTGCTGATTTCTTGGCTCAAGGAAGAAGCCCTTCCTTGGACCAGACAGTCCCCCGCCAACTGAAGCTGAGGTCTAAGAAGAGTAGAACTCAACTTCTTTCATCTCCTCTTATTTTGAGACATCAGGAAAAAATAAAGGAAGCAGCAGAGCCCACCCAGAGCACCCTATCATCCCCGGAGGTGCTCGGGTGCCACCCGCACCCGCCCCGCACCCCAACAGCCCGGCCCCGGGGTCCTGCGCTGCGCCTTCACTGTTCACTGGGGCACACGGCTTCCACCTTCTCCTCGGGAGAGAGGACTTTCCTGCTCAGGCCAGGCCTCTGCTACTGTCAGCCTCGAACGCAGGCCAGAGCTCCGCTCCCTCCCTGCCCCTCCTCCCCGGAGCACAGCTCACCGAATATTCCTCCTCATGTGCAAGGGCTTCTGAGCTCTCTTCTTTTTGGGGTCCTCGGAGGCCAGGCTCTTGCCTTGGTGGCGCCTAAGCTGTTCTGAAGGCTCAGACTGAGATGAGGTAGTTGAAGTGCACCGTGGTGGCCGCTGCCCATCTTCCCCCAGCTGGGCGCACTCAGTGCCACACATGTCCTCCAGGGATGGGTCTGAAAAGACAACGGGAAAGAGGTGCTAGGGACCAACTTTTACCGGGTTTTGACGTCAGACACACCTGGGTTCAAACCTTAACTCAGCGACTTGGTAGCTGGTTATCTAAGGCAAGTTACTTACACAAACTCTGAACCTCAACAGACTTGTCTGTACAATGAGGAAAAGGGATGCCCACGCTTCAGAGCTGGTGCGAGAGCTTACCAGAGGCTCATGGAAACTGAGAGCCATAATTTAACACCACGATCAGGGTAAGGAGGCCTCAAGGACTTGGACTGCTCAGAAAGTGACCACTGGGTTCCAAATACTGCTCACACTTGTATGACTCACTTAGAAGCAAGTCTCATCTGCCAACAGGGAGAAAACTCCTCCTTTTGTTGCCTTAAAGTGATCACTCGTTTAATTCAGCAACCATTTTACAAGGGCTTAAAACATGGCAATCACTGTCCTAGATATTTCAAGGAATATTTTATATAGGACTCCTTCCCTTTAAGGAGTTTGTTTTCTGAACGATCTGATTAAAAAATGGGCAGAGAACCTGAAGAGACATTTCTCCAAAGAGGACATACAGATGGCCAATACGCATATAAAAAGATGCTCAACATCACTAATCATCAGAGAAATGCAAGTTAAAACCACAATGAGATATAGCCTCACACCTGTCAGAATGGTCATCATCAGTAAATCAACAAACAAGTGTCGGTGAGGATGTGGAGAAAAGGGAACCCTCGTGCACTGATGGTAGGAGATGGTAGGATTTCAAACTGGTACAGGCACCATGGAAAACAGTACAGAGGTTATTCAAAAAATCAAAAATAGAACTACCATATGACACAGCAATCCTACTCCTGGGTATTTATCCAAAGAAATCCAGAACACTAATTTGAGAAGATATATGTATACTATATTCACTGCAGCATTATTTAAAATAGCTGAGCTATGGAAACAACTTAAGTGACCAGTGACAGATAACTGGATAAAGAAGATGTCTCTGTCTCTCTCTGTCTCTCTCTCTCTGACACACACAGAGGAATATTACTCAGCCATAAAAAAGAACGAAATCTTACCATTTGTGACAACATGGATGGACCTAGAGGGTGTTATGCTAAGTGAAATAAGTCAGACAGAGAAAGACAAGTATCATATGATTCGCTTATAAATGGAACTTAAAAAACCAAATAAACAAAATAGAAACAAACTCACAGGTACAGAGAACAAACCGATGGTTGCTAGATGCGAGGAAGATGGAGAGTGAAAAAGGTGAAGGGATTAAGTAGTACAAATTAGCAGTGACAAAAAAAAGTCACAGGGGTGTGAAGTACAGCATAGGGAATATAGTCAATGATATGGTGATAACTATGTGTGGTGTCGGGGGGTACTAGCCTTATCGGGGGGATCATTTCATAAGTTACATAAATGCCTAACCATTTAGGTGTATGCTATACACCTAAAACTAATGTAATATTGAGTATCAACTGTAATTTTAAAAAACTAAAAATAAAACTTATTTTTTAAAAAGAAATGACATGTGCAAACTGCATTTTGTCGTCATTGCAAACACGCACATACAAACACAGCCCACATGAGGGTGTAGACCACATTTTCATTCTAAACCTCTAAGCGTGAAACTGCCACAAACGGCCACTATTGCCTCTCTCTGCGTTTGCTTCTAGTTCAGCCTGACACACATCTGAGCATCTGCTCCGTACCAGGCCCTGTGCCAAGGCACAACGGAATGGTCCACACGGGGAACACGTACACGGTGCAGTGAGGAGAGCGTCTGAGAACGACACTTGGGGAAAGGACACCTGATCCAGCCTTGCTTAGGGCTGGGTATGGGGGCGCTTCCTGGGGACCGGTGAGATCTGGATTTAATCTAACAGAATGGGTAGGTACCAACTAGTAAAGGAGAAAAGAAGGAACATTACAGGCTGACACAGGAGCATAAGCAACAGGAATAGAGACTTTAAACAAGGTAGAACTGTTAGGAAAATACACACAGTTCAATACTGGCTAAAATGAGCAGCAAAGCAACAGAAGGACAGGCCTTCCAACCCATCGACCACTTCCCTAGCTCTGCCCAGCATCCCGTATCCAAGGCGGACTCAGGTGTAAACAACCCGAGATCCTTCCTGGATCCTGGCACAGAAGTCAACCCCCTCCCAGGAAGGACTGCTGCCTAGCATCTACGTTCCACTGCCCGGTGTGGGGGTGGGGAGCGTGTGGCCACCGGCAAAGTGGAGGGGGAGGGCGATGGCGGGCTGTGGACATGTGTGCACGTGGGGCGCACACTCACGCAGGAACCCCCAGGGCGATTCGCTTCTCCGCAGCAGCTCTGGAAGCACCTTCCTTGGCCCTCGCGCTGAGGGACCACTGCAGGCTTCAGGCAGGTAACCTTTGCTTTCTGAAGAGCAAGGGGGACATGGCCAAGGGAGGCACCAGAGAGAGAATGCTTGAGATGGGACACTGCAACACCACTAACATGAACAAGCGGAGAAAACGTCACAGTCCCTTCACCACCACCACTGGATCCACAGCAAAGACAGCAGAGTCTGGGGCGGCAAGAAGCACTGGGATGCAACGTGAGCCTTGGCTCATGGACTTGTTCCACCCGCTGAGGAGGCAAGGTGGCCCTGCTCGTGTGTCCAGACAGACATGAGAACTAAGAGAGGCTCCAAAGTGGAGCTGCAAGTCTGCCCGCCTGCCTCCCAAACTCACTCCCTCCTCACGCGGTCCTCTTCCACTCCCACCTGAAGCGCTCTGGGAAGAAGCTCAGCAATGTTTTCCCTAAGAAGAGTGATCATTCCTTCAGGACTCCCGCCCCTCCAAAGAGCTAATACTTCTACCACGCAGTGTCACACAATACTACTGTCACCTTCTCCTAACTCGAGTCATTCTTGCACCTAAAGAGCGAGGCCATCGAATTCCTCCTCCCAAAGGTACAGGTGTCTGGACAGCAGACTCCCTAAGAGGGGGGATATCTATTGCTAAATGGCCACTTTCGCCGGCACTGCACCTTGGCCTACACACCAATTACACTTGGGGCTTGGTTGGCACACTTCGACTTGGAATTGTACTTGGTCCTCCAATCTGGTTTTGATAATGACCTTTGATGCTCTCCTGGCCTTAAGGACTTTGTTTTGTTTCTATTTTACAAATGAATTTATTGAGGAACCACTTGGAGGAACAGCTTAGGGTAAGGTGAGAGAGTAGGCAGATAGGACATAGTCAAAAGTATGGAGGATAGAGGGTGGGCCTTCCGTGTGAGGCCAACGGGTCTGAACTTGACCTGCGTTGCAGTGGGAACTTGTCGACCACTGTTTTATTTCCTTCTGCTCTCTGCCTTCCAGACTGGGCTGCCCCGGGGAGGAGGAAGAACAGAACCTGACAGTCTTTCAATATCACAGACAAATTCACCATCAAACTTTCCAATTTGTCAGGTTTGGCTGTGAATTCCTATTTGGCATGGGGTTCAATGTGCCCAAGTGCAGTAGCGATTTAAAAATGATTAGAGACAGCACACAAAGTTCTCATGTACACTTAGCTCAGACACAGGTTTCCCCTTCCTTTATACAGAGGATGTGGGCCTAAACCAGCTCCTCCTTATCACCCAGCATTCTTTGAATAAATCCTCAGCTTCTGGATTTTTACTGTTTGCTTCTTAGACAGCTTTAGTTTATATGCTAATATTTAGTTTGTTGTCACATAAGTCAGTGTTTTATAATGGCTTCATTGCTGCTTCATGATGCTCATTATGAAATGTCTGGTTTCTACATAACATTATGCCACATCTTAAATTATTCTTATTAATTACACTGTTACTTCAAAATTTCTATAATTAATTTTTCCTTAAATCAAAATGTAACTTTTCACTACATGCTCCTTTGTACCTCCTGAATATTGAACCATGTGAATTTAAAACCTAATCGAAATAATTAAACTTTCAAAAAATAGCCCTCCCTTGAACTCTAGAATTTAATCCACAAAAAGCCACTGAGGGGGGAAAAAAAAAGGTTCAAAAAGCGGGTTAAGAGGCATGTGCTTTGCTAGACAGCAAAGGGAAATCAGTGTCTGCATGGTTTAAAAGTCAATGTGACCCAAGCTGAGGATCACAGAATCAGACCTAGTGGCAAATACCCCTGAATTTCTCCTTCACGTGAGGCAGCTGTGAGCAGTAATCACCAGAGCTATATAAACACCAATGAACACTTATACATGCTTCTCAGGAATGAAGACCATCAAGACAAATATGACTAGGCAAACAGCAGCTCTGAAATAAAAATCCCTGCTTTTCATTCACTGTCGGCACAAGGTACAAATACTTCCAGGGCCTTTTCTCCAGCTGTTTCATCTCTTCTTCGTCCTCAATTCCATCTGTATCAAAGAACATTAGTGGATTCCAACTCCTACCATGTGCCTCCCGACATGATGCAACAGGATGTATACACCAAAACCTATGATGTCCGTGTGCCAAAACAATGACCGTGAATCTGAACATACCTGATATCTCACTCCCACTCTGCAAAAATACAGGGGACAAAGGACTGTGTTAAGTTTAGTAAGCAAGACCACAAGGATGCAATCAGGAAAATCTAGAAATGTGCAAAACGACAGAGCAATTGAATCCTTTTCTTCTACAAATAAGTTTCAAGGAAAAAAGAAAATGAAAGTGGTAGGGAAGGCTTATCTATTAAAGAGATTCGAAGACAAATCAACTCAGTGTGGACCTTGCAGTGATTTTAATAAATTAACAGTAAAAATAATTTTTTAAAGATAATCTGGGATTATCTAGATATTTTATAAGGAATTGATTTTAAAAATTTAGGTGTGATATGCTATTGTGTGTGTTTGGCTTTCTGTGTTTTTTAGAGCTTATATATTAGAGCATAAAGACACTGAAGTGTTTACAGATAAAATGTTATGTTAAGGATCTACTTCTAAGGTTGTAGGAAACAGCTGAAACAAGACTAGCCCTCTATTATTAACTACTGAAGCGACTATAGGGAAACAAGATTCATTTCCCCACTGTTTCTATTTTTTATTACGTTTCGGATTTTCCCAAATAAAAAAATTCCTGACTTTTAAAGAAATTTTTTAGTTTTAATGGAAAATAAAATGTAATAAGCACTAATCTCTAAACTATTTAGGTCTCAGCTTTTCCACATTTGTTAATATATATTGGCCTATTTTATATGGTAATTAAGAATACACACCACTTTATGTTCTGCTTTGGGTCACCTGTTACCTATAAATATTCCTTTGACACAATCCACATACTTGTCATTTTAATGGCTAGCTTCCAGCATATCAAAGAATGCTTGTCATTCCCTTGCTGCTGGGCATTTGGGTTGTTTATTATTTTTCATTTGCATCTAGAGTGGCATAAGTATTTTTATACAAATTATTTTTATTTTTGATTTACTCATTTGTGATATAATCCACTACAGCTGGGGAAATGAGCAAAAAGCTTTAATGTCCTGGAATTGGTGAACTTTTTCTATAAAAGGCCAGATAGTCAATAATACTTTAAGTTTTTTGGGGCTATAAGGTCTCTGTTGCAACTCAACTTTGACATTGTAGCTCAAAAGCAGCCACACAGAAGCAAATAAGTAAACAAGTGTAGCTGTGGTCCAATAAAACTTTATTGACAAAAACAGGTGAAAACGATTTTGAAAAAGAAGTGCTGGAGGAGTCACACTTCCTGATTTTAAAACATGCTACAAAGCTACAGTAATCAATACTGCACCGTACTGGCATAAAGACAGATATACAGACCAGTGGAAAAGAACTGAGCGCCCAGAAATAAATCCTTACATATATGGTCAAATGATTTTCAAGAAGAGTACCAATACCATTTAATAGGAAAAGTACGGTATTTTCAGCAAATGGTGTTGAGGAAACTGGATAGCCACACGTAGAAGAATGAAATTGCACCCTTACCTTATGCTATCTACAAAAATTATCTCAAAATGGATTTTAATAAATTAACGGTAAAAATACTTTTTAAAAGAGTCAAGGATTCTCTCTATGTAAGACCTAAATGTAAAACCTAAAACTATAAAACTCTCACAAGCAAATATAAAGGAAAAGCTTCATGGCAATGATTTCTTGGATATAACACCAAAGGCACAGGCAATAAAAGAAAAAAAAGACAAGCTGGACCTGATGGAAATTTAAAAGTCATGTACATCAAAAGATGCTATCAATAGAGTGAAGAGGCAACCCATGGAATGGTAGTAAATATTTGCAAATTATATATCTGATAAGGGATTAATATCTAGAATATATAGAAAACTTCTAAAACACAACAACAACAAAACTGACTCAAAATCGGCGAAGGACATAAATAGACATTTCTCCAAAGAAGATATATAAATGACCAATAAGCATATGAAAAGATGCTCAACACTACTAATCATTAGAGAAATATAAATCAAAACAACAATAAATACCACCTCACACCCATCAGGATGACTATTATCAAAAAAAAAAATAAAAAACAAGTGTTATCAAGGATGTGGAGAAATTGGAGCCTTCAGGCACTGCTGGTGGGAACGTGAAGTGGTACGGCTGCTGTGAAAGACAGTATGGCGAGTCCTCAAAAAATTAAACACATATGGACCCAGCCATTCTACTTTTGGCTGTGTACGCAAAATGACTGAAAGCAGAGCCTTGAAGAAATATTTATACACCCATGTTGACAGCAGCATCATTCGCAATAGCTGAAACATGGAAGCATCCCAAGTATCCATCAACAGATGTAAGAATAAGCAAAACATGATACATACATACAATGGAATTTTATTTAGCCTTAAAAAGGAAATTCTGACACATGCTATGACATGGACAAATCTTGAGAATAATAAAACAAGCCAATGAAAAGATAAACATCATATGATTCCACCTATATGAGGTACTTAGAGTAGTTAAAATCATAGTGACAGAAAGTAGAATGGTGGTTCCCAAGGGTTGTGGGGAGCAGGGCCCAGGGAGTAATTGTCTAATGGGTAGAGTTTCAGTATGAGATGATGAAAAGGTTCTGATGATGGACAGTCGTGATGATTACACAACTTAATGCCACTGAATTGCACACTTAAAAATGGCTAAAATTGTAAATTTTTTGTTATATATATTTTGCACCCCACATACACAGAGTTGGCTTAGTCATTATGCTAAGTTAAAGAAGTCAGACACAAGAGGCCACATACTGTATGATTCCATTTATAGAAATGCCCAGAACAGACAGAAAGGAGAGCGGTTGCCAGCGGCTGGGGACAGGGTCATGAGTGTCTGCTTATGAGTGACAGCATTTCTTTTTGGGGTGAAGAAAATGTTCTGAAATTAGACAGTGGTGACGGTTGCATAATCTTATGAACATACCAAAAATCACTGAAATAGTACACTTTAAAATGGTGAATTATATCTCAATAAGAAAATATCATGTATGTATTGAAAGTTGGGTTGGCATTGCTGCTTCCAGCTGAGATGGAACAGCTTGAAGCAAACCAATGCTTGCACCAAGAACAGCTAAAAATATGTTATCAAATTAAAACAACAACAAAAAAAAAAACCTTTTGAAGGCGCTGAAAACCTGCTGAGACAACCAGGAGTTGGAGGAACAAGATTCCAGAGAAGGAGAAATCCATAAGAGGCGAGCCAGCACTCTGCAGCCATTTTTTCCCCGCTCGTTTGCCAAGTCTGGGTGCTGGGGCAAGAAGCTGAGAAGCTAAGTCACCCAAACAGAAGGCTCTAACTAAGAGACAAAGAAACCAGAAGAGCTTTTGACAATTTTGTGGGGCTAAAAAGACAAAAATACATGAGCCAAGATCCCGGTGGGAGAGAAAGGTAGAACTGAACCAAAGCTCAGCTCATTTTCTTCAAGTCACTTGCTCCATTCTGAAGCTGAATGAGACAGGAGGCTAAGAAGCCATACAGAAAACCATTGAAAAGCAGAGCAGATATTTCTATAATCTCAAGGTACAGAGAAGACGAGAATTAGAATTTAGGACTCACCAGAGCATTTGGGCCCAGTGAACACCTTGTCTCTCAGTTAGAACCTGTGGGATGGCTATACCCTATACTCCCTAGCAGGAGATAAAAATATGGGCTTATAAACTATGATCCAACTTTTATTAATCTCTGTCCAATTGGATTAAGGTGATCAGCCCCACTATATCTGCCTAGAAGAGAAACCCTCTCTAA
>CM053507.1:150608269-150674316 GCA_028627145.1 Eidolon dupreanum | reverse complement strand
ACAACTATCTGGTGCAAGCTAGTGACACAAATAAGAATAGCAAAAAAGTTGAAAGTTAAAGAATAAACACTAACAAGCACTAACCGAAAGCTGATGTATCAGGTGAACAAGACATTAGGGTAAGAGGCATTACCAGAAATGAAAGGGGATGTTTTATAATGACAAAGGGGTTGACATACAAAGAAGATAAAGAGATGCCCAATCTATATGTTCACAATACCTTAGCTTCAAAATACATTAAAACTGACAAAGCTAAAAGGAGAAATACACAAATCTATGATCACAGTGAGAGACTAACTTACCTATTTCAATAACTAATAAGAGCCAATAGACAAAAAACCAGTAAGGCTATATAAGAGTTGAATGAAATAATTAACAAACCTAAATTAACTAACATATTTAGAACACTTCACTCGACAATGACAAAACACACATTCTTTTCAAAGAATATAATGCACCATTTATCAAAACGTCCTGTATACGGGACCATAAAGCAAATTTGAACAAATTTTAAACAACTGAAACCATTCAGAATATGTATCTGACCACAGTGGAATTAAGTTAGAAATAAGAACAAAGATAACTAGAAAATTTGCAGCTGTATCTTATATACTTCTGAATAATCCATACACTTCTGAATGATCTACAGTCCAAAAAAATCAATGGAAATTAGAACATAATTATATAACATTATAGAAACCTGAAGAATGAACTTCTACTTCTGGCTGTGACAGAGTAACTGGTCCTGAACTAGCTCTCTGAGGTGATTTTTTTTTTAATGGTTATAAATTCTTTGACACTTCTCCTAACAAGAGCTAAGGCCCTTCAGTCCGGGTAGACTCATGATTGATTAACCCAAAAGACTACAACAGAAGTGACATTATGGAATGCTGGCTGAGCCAACATCTAAAAAGTCTGACTACCCTATGGCTGCCATGCTGTATGGAGATCCAGGCCACATGGAGTGACTGCATGTGGGTGCCCCAGTAGACAGCGGAGTTCTCCAAAACAACCGGCATCGACTGTCATCCACGTGAGTCAATCTGGATGTCTAGACTACTCAAACCTTCAGATAACTGCAACTGCATGAGAGACCCCAGGGAAAGCTGCCAGCCACTGCCTTCCAGAATTCCTGACTCACAAAATCATGAGCAAATGCAATGACTGTTTAAACTGGTACGTTTTAGGATAATCTGTTATGCAGTAATAGAACTGGAACACTTTCCTCCTGTAAACAATAATAAAATTGGACAAAATATTTGAGGAAGGCACTTTCAGACAGTGTTTAACAGGCAGCACAAAACTGCAAATGTTAAAAAAGGGGAAACTCATGAGATGAGCCCAGGATCATCCAGCACTCTGCCTGGGGACGACCTCCCACTGTGGCATGAATGGCTGGAGTCCAAGTCATGTACCACTGAACTGAAAAGGCAGAGATCAGGGTTCAGGGCAGCTTAAGTGGCTGAAATTTTGGAAAGAAAGGGAATTGTGCAAAGAGGGGGCCCCGGAAGTCCAGGTGAAGGACTCTATGAGTCTATGACTTCAGGCTTGGCTGTACATGAACAAGGTGAGATCTGTTACCAGCAAACAGCAGTTACTGGGTTGAGAGAAGAATAGAGGAACTAGGAGTCAGCAGTGCTCGGAGAAGAGCTGAGCCAGGGGAATCGGAGTTACAGACCGGCCAGAGTGGAAAGTCTCATTAATATCTTATAATACCCCTACCATCCAGCTGAGACAGCAGAAAGGCTGTCCCCAGGAATAAGGACCACCCTCTAGAGTAAGACCTAAACTGGATCATCCCTAACAAAGTGTAAAACCAAACCATGACAAGCTCTGCAGGGAGACAGAATTTAAAGACTGAGTGTTGCCAAATTAGGTTTGGGAAATAGCTTGGGCTTTTCACAGACTGGTACTAAAAACGCATAAAACCAAGGCTTTACAAGTTCAAGGTGATCAAGTGAACTGTCTGCTAAAATTAGAATGAACACTCTTCAGGGGATGATAACAGCTTTTAAAAAACTATTTAATCAAAAATCACCAGATATGCAAAGAAACAGGAAAATGTGATCCATAGTCAAGATACCTCAATCAAGAGAAATCTAGATGGCCTAGATATCAGACAGCCAGCCAAGTCCTTCCTGAATAGCTTAAATAGCTTACCCATAGTAACCATGAGAAATAATAAAATAAGTGTTATTGTTTAAATCAGTAACTGTTAGGGAGATTTATGACACAATAATAGTAACTGAAACAGAAACTTGGTACCTGGGATGCTGCCACAATAAAAAATTAAGCCATGGCATTGTGTTTGAGATCAGGTGGTGAGTGGAAGCTGGAAGGGCCACGAGGAGACTGGTAATAATAAAAGTAGTAAAAGACCAAAGGGCCTCATGGAGATTATTGACAAGGCTAAAGGAAAATGTCATAGGAAGCTATGACACTGTGTCAGACACTAGCCACCCCATCACTTGCAGTAACATGGAAAACAGAGATCAAATCCAAGGCAGACCCTTAAAATCCTTTGTTATGATCTCAGAAATATTTAAGGTAGTGCCTCATAGACCTTTTCAGACAAAAAAGCCCTCTTAAAGATCCTAAAGGCACGCTAGCAGATCTTCTCTGTTAAAAACAGAGCTCAGGAAAATCTTAAGAGTATTATTTCAAAGCAGTGTCCCAGGAAGGCCAAGTAGAAAAGAGATTATCTCGAAGAGATCTGTGGATGTGGCTTTTATCTAACGAAGTGGATTTTATACTAATACACAAGTTTATAAAGGAACTGTATGAACCTGAACTGAAACAGATGGAGTACAAAAGGAAAAACAGGTTTGGACCCTCACACTTCTAGAAGCAGTCAGCAGGCTGAGATTCAGCTGTAATCCCGGCTACTTTTTGGAAATGGAAGAATTATTCATAGGGCAGAACTAAGAGCCCAGAGGATAAGGTCAAAAGCCCTGGAGAAATACTGAGTTCCCAGATTGTAATACTGAGTTCTAATCAAGGAACTGGCAAAAATGGGCTCAGCTACGGATTCCAGAATTGCTATGGATCAAAGACTGCTGTTGTGTGCCTCATTCCCTTCTCTCTACCTTTTGAATGAGAATATCTATCTTATCCCTGTACCAACATCTTAAGTTGGCGGAGGGGCAGACAATTTGTCTCTTTAGTTCATAAAAAGTCTTCAGATAAGAGAAACTGTCCCTAGGGAGTGGCCTGACAGGTGGATTTGAGTTAGATGACAAGATCTTGGACTTTGAGTTGATGCTATAATAGGATGAGACTTTGCGGGGGGTCTTGAGGAGAGAGGGCAACGTATTTTGCTTGTGGGAGGAACATGAATTACTACGGCAAGAAGGTGGAGAGTAGCGGGCTGTTTTTCCGAAGATGAACGCAGTATCTTCTACCCCACATGCTTTTCTAAAGTATGACGTAGACAGCTATTGAGAAATCGGTTCTAATTTCTTTCTCTTGATTCTAGGTGGGCTTATGACTTGCTTATAACCAAAATAAGACAGAAGCGACACTGTAACTTCTAAGGCTAGATCATAAAAGGCAATGCAGCTTCCACCTCTGTTTGCTGTTCCAGCTGTGGCTGCTATCTGACTGAAATGCAAGCTGGCAAGCTAAATCTAAAATTTTTATGAATATGCAAAGATCCTAGAATAATCAAAAGGATTTTTACAGAGAACAACGAAGATGGAATTCCTGTACTACCTGATTCAAACTACAGTAATTATGGTTTTTTGCATGAGGATAGATATAGTGATTAATGGAACAGAATCTAGAATTAGACCACATATTTATGGTCAACTGATTCTTTACAAATGTTCCAAAGTAATTCAATGAATAAATATCATCATTTCCACACATCTTGCAACAGACATCCGTAGAGAAA
Source organism: Eidolon dupreanum (assembly GCA_028627145.1). Classification (NCBI taxonomy): domain Eukaryota; kingdom Metazoa; phylum Chordata; class Mammalia; order Chiroptera; family Pteropodidae; genus Eidolon; species Eidolon dupreanum. The sequence continues at coordinate 150,670,424 of CM053507.1, read as the reverse complement.
AACAATGAAGCTCAACCCTTACCTCATTCCACATCATATACAAATAATAATCCAAAATGGATCAAGGACCTAAACATAAAAGCTTAAACTATAAAACTTCTAGTAGAAAATACATGTGACTTTAGGGTAGACAAAGATTTCTTACGCAAGACACAGAAAGCTCAAAGCATGAGAAAAAAACTGATGAGCATGCTTCATCAAAATTAAAAACCTCTGCTCTGCAAAAGGCATCCTTAAAAAAAAAGTACAGTTAGTCTTGTAGAAAACATCAGTAATACCTATGACTGATAAAAGACTTGTATTTAGAATATATTTTTTTAAAAAAAAAAAAAACCTCTTAGAACTCAATAAAGAGCAAAAGAGGAAGAACAGATGTTTCACAAAGAGATGTACAACTGGCCAATGAATACATGAAAAGAGGCTCAAAATCATCAGGAAAATGTAAATTTAAACTATAAGGAGATACCACTTAACATCCATTAGAATGGCTAAAATTATTAAGACAGACCGTACCAAGTGCTGGCAAAGGTCTGGGGCACCTGGTACTATTATGCATTGCTGGCAGGAGTATAAAGTGATCCAATCGCTTTGGAAACACTTTGGTAGTTTCTTATAAAGTTAAACATACATCTACCATATGACCTAGCAACTCACTTCTTGGTATTTTATCCAAGAGAAATGAAAACAGCTCTAATTTTAAAATATGACATATCAACTTCATAGGAATGTTTCAGAGCAGCTTTATTCATAAGATTAAACATCCATTAACAGGTGAATGGATAAACAAGTTGCACATTCATGCAACTGGAATACTACTCAACAATCAAAAAGGGAAAACCTGTGGACACATGCAACAACACAGATGAATCTCACAGACATGCTGAGCAAGAGGCCGGACACAAAAGAATGTGTACTGTATAATTCCATTGATATGGAATTCTAGGACAGGCAAAACTAATCTATGATGACAGAAATCAGCTCAGTGGTTGTCTGCAAAACTGACTACAGAGGAGCATGTGAGAACCTTCTGAGAAAATGGATATTTCCTATATCTTGATTAGAGCGGTGATTACAAGCGTGTAAACATCTGTGAACAGTCACTGACCTATACTCAGGCTAGAACAGGCCCTCTCCCCAACCCCGGGGGCTCCCCCCTTTCCTTTACTGTCTACAGGTTCTTGTCAACATCTGAGGCTAAGTTAGTAATTCCCTTCAATCCTCACCATTTGTCTCTCCTAGAATGTAGCTCGAGGCCAGAGGTTCTGTCCATCTTATTCACCGCTGTATCTCTAAAGCCTCACAAAAATGCCTGCCACACAACAGATGTTCAATGAATGTCTGCCGAACTTTTTAATGAGCTTGTTTATGTTAAAATTGCCGAGAGGAAAATATATATGAATAAAAAATGCACTAAAGCGCATCAGATCTTATTCACTATGTTCATCTATCATCTGCAGGCACACAGTGACGTTCTCTGCGGATCAAGTCTTCCCTGATTCTATAAATGCCAAGGAAAGCCAATATACTTGCCAATGGGCCTAAAAAAGTTAAAATCTCATGCAGACTGAAATGTGATTCACCTTCAAAATAGCCATGGAAGCCAATTTAAGAAAAGAATTCTCACAATAGTTAATCCTTGGGAAGAAATAAATCTTCATAAAAAAGCATTAGTGGATTCTAAATTAAACACATCTTTAAAAATGAGATCCGGGAGCAAGGTGCCATACCACTCTAACTCACGAAACCCACCTAAGACGTGAAGAAAAGAAACGGCCAGCCTTCCCACTGAGCTCTCACAGGGAGGAGAACGACTGCAAATCATTTTTTAAAGATACCGGGACTGCATGGTGTTTCTCCTCCTCAGCACTACTGACATTGGGGGCCAGATAACGCATTTTGGGGCTGTCCTGTGCATTGCAGGATCCAAAGCCCCTACCCACTGGATTCTAGCAGCGCTTTCCCAGCTAAACAACCAGACAACCAAAAATATCTCCATACACTGCCAAATGTCCCCGTGGGGGCAAAATCACTGCCGTGAGAATCACTGCTTTTAGCACAATCAAGGCTAAAATAGTAAAGAAACAATCATTTGTAAACACAATTACACATCTTTTCAACCCATCTGAAACTGTAGCCCTGTGCTGCAGACAGATTTAATTTTGACTCTGCCTCACAATGAAGATTTTTAGCTAACTCTGCAACCACAAGCAAGAATTACTGAATTCTCAGCAAACCAGCCATAAAGCAGGAACTTCCGAGAAAAAGATATAAAGAAAACTGACGACTAAGGCTAATAATACCTTGAAGGATTCTAGTTAAGTTTCTGAAAAACATTTCAAAGCTATGAGAACATGTAAAGCAAATGCCTGGCTCTACTAAAATCTTACAGACAAGGTAACCTCTAGAATAATTTTACAAAATCGAAATTTTTAAATCCAAATTAAAGCCAAAGACACTGTTGAGAACCACATTCCGATATTTAAAATGTGCCTCTCCTACATCCTCTTACTTTTCACTCATGAAATAAATGACAATCAAACAATGGGGAAGATGGCTTAAATTGACTACAAAAAATAATATTTTTTTTGCAACAAAGAACACTATGAACAATGTTAAGAAATAAGCCACAGACTGAATGCTATTTACAAAATAAATAAGGATGAATATATCTAGAAGAACAGTTACTAATATGAAAAACATCATCTCGAACAGCCAAAACTGACATCATTACTTCAGAAATTTGAGCTGATTCTTGAAGTATTCCCCCACTTTCTCCAATCACTCCACTTTATTATTCCACCAGCCATGAGAAAACATCCACTAATTTTCTCTCTCCTTAAGCAGGCTCTATGCCCAACGCAAACGCTGCATCACAGACCCAGCTTGATCCCCCCATTCCTTGCATCGTCCAGAATTCCAGAAGCAACTCACGCCCTGAGCCACCAGCACACGGTGAGGACGGGAAACCCTGCTGCCCAGGGCGTAGAAGACGGAGAGAGCCAAGTGTCATCTGGAAACGACATGTGATCCAAGGCATCTGGTGACTGAGACACCTGGGGACCCTAGGACAGCTTCCTGGGGAAGGAGCCCTTCCTTGCAGACTCTGCCAAAGGCCTCCGGTGATAACAGACTGGCCACTCTTTCCTCAAGAGCTCCCCTCCAATTTTAACTCCAGGGTCTCTCGTCTCTCTAGTAAAGATTTCTAAAAAGGAATGGGCTAGTGATCTGAATGGAAAAACAGAGGTAATGAAATGTTCCTCGATTGTTTCCCAAACTACGAGTGATCCTAACATGGGAGAAATAAAAATAGAATTAATGACTGGAGCAAATTATTCCTGGAAACGTCAGAATCGCTAAAGGGCCAGCGTTTCCTCCACCTGCCAGGCAGCGCCACGGGGAATAAAGTGGCCGCGGCGGCAGCTGCTTGGCGTTACACAGCCAGGGAGGTGGAGGGGCTGGAGCGGCTTCAAGGGCCATACCGATGATCATGCTGGGTTCCCTGCTCCTCTCGGGGGCTCCAGCTGGCTGCCTCTCCAAGGGAGACTAGAAAGCAATCTCCCAGCATATGCGGTGAGCCTGAGCTGAGAGTCAGAGGGGCAAACAGGACCTCTGCACCCCCAAAGTGGAGATTTTAAAAGAAGAACGAAGAGAATGAATCCTTTGCACCGTGGAGGATTATGACCTTGCCCTCCAGAGCTCAGGAGGTGATGCCCCACGCTGCTGTTCCAGTCACACACGTCCTCCCTCCTGGAAACCCACTTTAAATGGTGGCAGAGGCACAGACTGACATACAAAGCTTTGCATAACACACAAACTCCATTAAGGGCCCATGGAAGGGTGTTCACAACAAGCAAGAGGCAGCCAGGAGGGCAAAGAGAAACACCAACAGCTCACCCTATCTCTTTTATTTGAGAGAGGACTTGGGTGCACACACTAAGGTGATCATCCTCCAAATCTGTAACTGTTTTGTCTGTCTACTCTCTAAGGGGAGAAGACAGTAAACTGGTCCCACAGACATAGACATGCTAGTGATGGGGCGGGGGGGATCAGCAGTGCTGTTTACTTTTCCATTCTACTGATGAACACTTCGAAGCACTGAGGCTCCAAGCCACAAAAAGACAAAGCCACAAAAATTCCCATAAGGATTCAGCAGCTGAGAAAGGGCTGTGAACACAGATTGGGGTTTCACAAGCAGAGCCTCGGACTCGCAGCAGACATCACGTTGAGAATTAGAGAATGCTGCGGCGAATCATTTTTTCCACAAAACGCATTTATGTATAACTGAAACATTTAAATGATCCCTTAAGACTCTGAATGTTAAGAATTTCTGATCTGAAAGCAGAGAACAAGGCAGGTTGAGAAGCAGACGCTAGGGAGTGTAGGACTCAATTACCAGCTCCCACACCCCAGCTTAAAGAGAGCATCGTTTCATATGTCAACTACCATTGAAAAATAAACTTTTAAAAAAAGAGCATCAGTCAAAGTCATGTGATGGCAAAACAAACTATTGCATGCTGTAGACCTTCAACAAACATCTCATTAGCTGAAACCTTAACCGTTAACTGTGAATGCAAAAGGCTGGGGCAGAAACTCTGGTCAGAGAAGTTGGGTAAAGCCGTTTCTGACTGGCCACGGGGAAAATAAAATGAACCTTTTCCTTGGGGCCATAGAAAATTCAAAGAAAACAAGTGTATAACTGGGAGCACACTGCACCTTTGCTTCATGATACGTGAAAAGAAAGGAACGATTAAGAGTGGCGAGAACACAAGTACTGTGGCCATAAAGGGACTCTAATAAATCCGTGGCCTCCCAGGGGAGCCGATCAGGGTGGGCAGCCACCCCGGGCCTGTGAAGGGTTATCTTCACCTGAAGCCAGCCCTGTCCGTGCTCTGCTGGCCATGGTTAACACCTTTGTGACGACCTTAGAGCACGACCACAGAGGCTGCCCACCTTGTGTGCTCCACCTCTATGTAACCCTACGTTCCCTCCTTCATCCCAAATGTGTAAAAAAAAACTACAGAACAGTCTTCGGAGTCCTAGAGACCCTGCTTTCCGCATGGCATCAGTTTGGCTCCGATAAACTCTTACAAAATTTTTCGGCAGGTTTAGACGGTTCTTACGGGGACAGTGCTACGGTCTCTAAGCGGGAAGAGCCTTGGCAGCGGCTGCCGCAGGTAGTTCCACAGTGCAGCCATTCTGACGACCCCTGCAATTCCTGCTCGCCTACAAGGGAAAAAAAACCTCCTCTCCTTCTCTCCTCTCCTCATGTTCAACCACAGGTTCCGTGGCTAAAGAAAGTACCTAAACATCCTGCTCTAGCCCTCTCCACACCGGGCATCACCTGGTTTGGATTCCTGCGCCAGCCTCCCGGAGGTCACCCGCCTCCCTACTGCGCCACCCACCAACCCACACTGCCCGAAGCGAGCTTTCTGAATAAGGGTCATGTCGCAGTCCCCGCTCACTTTAAAACTTCCCCTTCTGTCCTTAGGAGAAAATCTAAAATGCTTAAGGTCTTTTCTGACGGCTGGCCTCCGGCCAGCGAGGTCCTCCCGCCCATCGCTCCGCCCACCGCCCGCAGCTCCACGCTCTGTAGCGGGAAAAGCACAGGCATCTCTGGGCCTCGCTGATGCTGATGCCGTGTCTCTCTGCATCTCTTCATCTGACAGTTGTGTGTTAGATTCTAAAGACTTAATTCTAACTCTTACTCTCTTTTGGGTCTCTGTTTAAAGGTTTTGGCCTCCAGAAAGCCTTCCCTAGGTTTTTTTCCCCCTCAGCAAGTGCCCAGCATCGCTAAGCTTCAGTGCCCAGCATTGCTAAGCTTCAGTGCCCGTCAATATAGCGGTACAGAGAAAGGTGACAGGTGCTGCTCTCCCTCTCGGTATGTGGTCTGGGGAAGTTCATTCAAACCCCGCACATCCTGCTTCTGTATTCTACATTGGACCAAAGACCACTCACTTGAAGACTTCAGAAGATGATTCAAAAAACACCTGAAGACCTTCCGGTCAGGAGGGTCACTGGGTAACTCCGAAGTCAGGGCCAGCCCAGCACCAGGCCAGTGGTGAGCCCTGCTGGATAGGGACCCCGCACCATCGCCAGTCATGCCCAAGGCCATCCAACAACTGCTCCAATCATTCGTTCTGCTCCCAGAAAACTGGGGACTAGCCCACCAGCATTGCTTATTCTCCTCCTGCTAGATTTACTGCTGTTACAAATACTAATTCATACAGTCTTCAAAACAGCTCTATTAAGTAGATGATGCTATACTTACTCCCATTTTACAGATGAGGAAACTTGCCCCACAAAACTGTAAGGAGTGAAAACAGGATTTCAACCCTGTCAGCCAGGTGGTTGGTCTGGGTCCAGAGTTCATTCTCTCAGCCACCACACGGCAGCATCTCCCCTCTACTCCCATGTCCCAGAAAGTCACGTGGGAGAAAAATAGAGTTAAGGGACACACATGCAGAGAGCTCTCCCTTGGTTTACAACAAAGGGTACAATAAAAATTCAATGCAGAGTGCTGGGTCAATTAGATAAGAGTATTAGGGGAAGAGCTGATGAAACCTGACCCCTGCCTCATACCATACAAAAAAAATCCAGGTGGATCATAGACCTGAGTAAAGATAAAACCTTAAAGCTTCTAGAAGATAACAGGAGAATAGCTTCATGACCTTGGAGGAGTCAAAGATTTCTTTTATAAAAGGCAAAAAAAGCACTAAACATAAAGGGGGGATAACCTTGATTTCATCAAAATCAAAACATCTATTTATCAAAAATACAATTTAAAAAAGAGCATAAAATTGCAAAAAAAAAAAACATAATTAAGAAGGTGAAAAAGCAAGCAATATAGAAGGGAAAGGTGAGTGTGTGTATGTGTGTATTTAACAAAAGACTCATACCCAGGTATAAAGAATTCCTATAAATCAATGAGAAATGGGTGGAAGAAAAGAAAAATGATCAAAAAAATGTGTCCAGGCACTTCGCAAAAGTGAATAGTTATAAAAGCATATGGAAAAGGGCTCCACATCTTAAGTAATCTGGGCAATGCAAATTAAACCCACAATCAGAAGCTCCCACCCCACAGATTATTGGAAAAGTGTTACAAGTCCTATAAAAGTCGCATGGAATAACTGAGTTCACATACATGTTTTTCTGATGCAACTTTATAGAACAATCCTCTGCCCCCAGCATTCCCAAACTCTCTGACCCTTTGTCTCTAAGCCTGGCACACAGAAAAGAACGACAGAAACGGATACTGAAATGGGCATTACTTCATTTATAACAAGGAGGTCACTCCAAACTCTGATTTAGACTATTCTGAAAAATTAGTCCAATAACAGATATCCACATTGTTTCAGGAAAGGGTGATACAACTTTCCAGGGAAGTGGAGAAGAAAGATAGGGCAAATATAGAACAGAAAGATCTGACTTGAATCTGTAATTTAAGGAACACTGCTGGTTATCTAAGTTGAGGACAAAATGCTGAAATGCAATAGAGAGCTGTTAACACTGTCTCGTCTGTCTGAGTGTATTCAGTCTCATGGCCCTCTTCTCTGCTTTGGTGATTACTTTTTACTCTTAAAAACATGTCATCCTTCCCTGTCTTTATCCCTAACAAGAGAACAACAGGTTACAGACTTTTCATTTTGTGAAAAAGAACCTATAGGCTCAGGCAGGACTGCCCAAGATCACAAAAGTTTAAGGGCAGATGGCCAGGGGTTCCCCTATCACAAGCTAACATGCTGAAGCAAAGGTCTTCCAGGCCACAGTGGAGCTTGGCTTGAGCCAGGATGGCCTGGCCCAATTTCTCCTGTATCACCCATTTCTCCTTTTAACTTTTAACTTTTAAAAAGCCTTTCCTCGATCTCAAATACCCCTTCATTTACTGTCAGTTTTTTATGTTTCCTTGTATAGCAAAACTAAAAAGAGTGGTGTCTATGCATGGGGTCTCCGGTTCCTCTCTACCTGTTCTGGTTTGAGCCCCGGCACTGCCCTGAAGTACTTATCAAGGGCGCCTACATGTGGCTAAATCCAATGGTCACTTCTCAATCTCCACACTGCAGTGCTATCAGTGCCCTTTAACACAGCCGATCGCTCCCTACTTGAAATGATTTCTTAAATTTGGCTTCCACAGCTTGGGTCTCCTACTATCTCAGTGGCCATTTCTTTTCAGTCTTCTTTCCTAGATCATCCTCATCCCGTCCCACCTCTAAGTGCCTAGTGCTTAGTTGCTCAGGTCACTTCTAAATATTCTTACTCTTTGGATGATCTCATCCTGACCTGATACAGAGATGAAGCCCATGTTTTTCTCTACAACATAGAGTTCTCCCCTGAACTTCAACTAAATACTAACCTAACTGACTTCTGAACATCTCAATTTAGAGGCATAAGACATGTTAAATTTGTTTCCAAAACCAAACTCCTGTCTGCCTCCAATCTGTGTCTCTCCTCACATCTTCCCAAATTCAGAAAATGGCATCTTGAAGCTGTTCGGTTCAAAAACCGTGGAATCCACCCTTCTCCCTTTCTCTCACACAATCTACATCCATTTCATCAACAAACTTACAGGCTCTATCTTCACACACAGCCAGAATCCAACTACTTATTAGCACTACCACCATTACCCCCCCCCCCCCCACCAAGCCACCATCGCCTCCTGACTGGTCTCCCTATTGTTGCCCTTATCTCCCTTACAGCCTGTCCCCTACATGTCAGCCAGGGTGATCTTTTGAAGCCTAAGTTAGATCTGTCTCTCCTCTGCTCGAACTCTCCAGTGGCTCCCATCTCACAGGAAAAGGCCCCACGTGGTCTGAAGCCATGGCTTCTCTTCTACACCCTCACCCTGGTACGCTCCATTTCAGCTCCCCTGGCTCCTTGCTGTTCCTCTCCCCCACCAAGAAAGCTCTTGCCTTTGGATCTTTGTTCTTACTCCCCTACCTGCCTAGAATACTCTTCCCCCATACAGCCACAAGGTGAATCCCCTTATTTCCTTCATAGCTCAACTCAAAAGCTACCTAATCAAGTGAGCTCTTTCTTGACCATTTTACATAAAACAGCATCACACACACTCATACTATACCCAGGCCCCCTTTCTTCACAGCCCTAACACCTTCTGATGTGCTCCTTATGTATTATTTGTTATGTCTCTGTCTGCTAGAGTGAAAATCCCATGAGACATTTTTATTCCCTGCTAAATTCCCAATGTCTTTGACAATGCCTAGCCAAGCACAGGTGCTCAGTAAGTACTGAATGGATGTGCCCCTTTCCCCTGCTTCTCTCACACACTGTGTTGCTCTCCTGATGCCCCTGCTCGCTCAGACCTGCCACTCTTTCAGGCATTGATACTAAACAGGCTACACAGCTTTTTAAGCAACTTTGACTCTTAACAGATTCTTTTAGGTACCTTTCTAATGAGAACTTGATTTCAACTAATGAATTTAATAAAAAGTCTACTCTGATCCTCTTAGAGGTAGATGGTGGTCTGTCAGCTATGAAATAGTCACTTAGATTTACAGATAGATGGATAATCTTATTCAGTGAATGTTAATGGTTCATCTAAAAGGAGGTCTCTAGCAAAATGTCGCCAGGTTTTATTCTCAGCTATATACAATTCCATTCCCCCCCATGACTTGGATAGCCATTAGAGATGACAGAATTCAATACTAAAGCTAAATAAAAACACATGCCATACAAAGGCTTGTACACAAATGTTCACAGTGTCTTTATTTGTAATAGAAAAAAAAGGACTCCACCCCCACCCCAAAAATGAGAAATGGATAAAAAAATTAGGGTATATTCATATAAAAGAATCCTACTCAGCAATGAAAAGGAATGGATTACTGATACACACATGCATGAATCTTAAAATAATTATGCTGAGTGAAAGAAGTCAGACCCCCAGAGAGAGAAAGAGAATGAATATACTATGAGGTTCCAATTACACAAAAATTCTACAAAATATAAACTAACAATAATGACAGAAAGCAAATCAATGGTTCCCTAGGGGCAGGGTTAGAGGGCAGGGAGGGAAGGGAGGAACTTCAAAGGGGCATAAGAAAACTTTCAGGAGCGATAAATATGTTCATTATCTTGATTTTTATGATCATCTCTGGGATATGTAAATAGCATATAACTAAACCTCACTAAAGCTGAAAAACATGAAAATAAAGAAAAAACTCCAGGTAACGTTTGAACTATACAGTATTCTGATGATAAAGCCTCAGTAGGATACATTAAAAGGAAAAAAAAACCTGCAAAAAAATCTTGAACTTTGCTTAGATTTATGGTTTGTAGTGGAATTATCTGAAACTATTTTGAGTGTATTGCAGGACACAGCAAATGAGTAAATACACTGATGTTGCTGGTTCTCACTGTGGAAGAAGAGAGATACGGATATAGAATGGAAGAAAGATTAAAAATAAAAGTATTGTTATGAACACATGGTCTTTTAAAATAAATGTATTTCCTAGCTCTACCCAACAAAAGAGCCTACCCCAGCGGCAGTGAGCACATGGATAGCCCAGATCTTGGTTTCTAAATACCATTCCCCACTAAAAGAAACCAGGTTTCCTTGGAGAAAAAGCCAATTCCTGGATTGTAACAGAAAAAATACAAGCTAGCCCTGGAACATATTGTTGCGTCAGAAAGAAAAGGCTGTACTCACAAACTATAGAGATCATGTCAAAGGAACACAGAAGTCAGCTGGAAGAGGCTCCCACTAAGCCAAATCTGGGACAATCTGAGCATCAAAATGGACAGGAATGGATTCTATCACATTTGATTTTTTAAAAAGGAATCCAAGACTCTACTGATGTGTGTGTGTGTGTGTGTGTGTGTGTGTGTATAAATAAATAAAAGTAAAGTAAGGAGAGAAAGATCATCTTTACCAAAAAAATGCAAATAAAACATAGACTACAGAATTGGAAAAAATTCACCATTTTGCAGCAACCATATTAATAACTAATTCAGGCAAGAATTATAAATGGAAGCTGAAGGAAGTGGGTGAAAGGCTGGTGACACAGGATATTTCCATAGTTTTAGGATCACAGCAAAACTGAGAAGAAGGTACACAGATTTTCCCATAAATCCCCTGCATGACACATGTCCAGCCTCTCCCATTATCAATATTCCCCACCAGAGCAGTACATTTGTTGCAACTGATAAACTTACACTGACGCATCATCACTCCAAGTTCACAGTTACATCACGGTCCACTATGGGTGTTGCACATCTTATGGCTTTAGACGAATGTGTGATGTCATCTCCACCATTATAGTATCACACAAAGCAGTTTTGCTTTCTAAAAGTCCTCTATGCTCTACCAATTCTTCCCTCCTTCGCCCTAAACCCTTGGCAACCTCTAATTTTTAACTTTTATGTTTTAAAAATAAAAGATTTAAAAAAGTAAAAATAAATCAAACGCCATGGAATTACAAAATAATTCTGATTTTTAAGTATTTTAAATGGCACATATAAAAGGACATATAATAGGATTAGTTTTTTAAAAATATACGTTTACATTGAAAAAAATACAACAAAACATCAGCACTCTTGCTGACTGGCTGCTGGAATTATGGGTGATTTCCGAGTTCTTTATGTCCCGTATTTCTCCAAAATTTATATCATAAGCACAGTTACTCATAACCAGAAAGTTATTGTTAAATAGTAAAGTCGATAAGTAATCTGGCATTATAGATTTGGAAATATTATCCAAACTCCAGACAAACTCTTCAAAGAAGGATCTAGGATATTAGGCAATCGCAGGGTTCATTAACATTTATTTAAAACATTCTTAGAAGAGGAAGAAATCTAGGCTCAAAATAGGGATATCTAATGTGACAGAAGGTCCACAATGAATGGTGAAAACTATAACTCCCCCCCAACCTAGGCGGTCCTGTGAAGGGCCCTGGGGGCTTCCACAGGAGGGAGAAAACACTGGCGGAGGTCCCAGTAGATTGCTGAAGCTACTTCCCCCAGGTGCAAAACTCTGTGAAACAAAAACCACCCACCCTGATCTTAGTTAAAACCTCTGGAAGCTCCCTACACTTCTTCCGCTTCCAGCAAGACTTTGCTGCAGACTGCTGCTATTTACTGATATGTCCAGAACTCATAGTGAGAGTCTGAAATAGCACCTGTTAAAACCCAAGCAAATAAATCCTGGGTTCCAGGTATATCTCAAACCCCTGCCACTGGACCTACATGCTTATTAGGCCCTGTCTATCTCATCACAGACCACTCTGCCCTTTGCTCTCTAGGCTCCAGCCATTGTGGCCTCTACCTTCCCGATTCTTAAACAAGCAAATCTGTTCTCGCCCCAAGGGCCTTTGCCCTGGCCCTCTGCCTAAAACACTTTACCTCTGATTCTTTATATCCCAAGCAAAGAGGACAAGTAGAATGGGGTCAGAGAAAGAGCAAAAAGCAAAGTCCCTGGAGGAAAGTCAGAGACCCCGGGGTAGAGAAAGAGACCAGCTTTCCTCACCCAGGGGTCCAAGGTGAAGGGGGCCAGCCTGAGGCCAAAGCTGACATCGATGAGGCTTTTTGTTAACAAGACAGCTGTGAAGCAGGTTCCAGAAGGGACTAAGCATGCCACATATCTACCAGGATCCTAGAATCCTGACATTCCATGTAAAATAGACAATAATAATAATAATAAAAAAGAAAACCTGTATGTTCCAAAAAGATGTGCCCATCAAGGTGGGCTGTACCCAGATCTTGGTTAACTTAAACCAGGGCTTCTCAAACTTCTCCACTGAGTCTTAAACGCCCGGCAAGAGACTGGACCTGAAGCAGAACTAGAAGAAAATACTGAGCCAGAAAAACTATTGCATAAGGAAAGCCAGTTCCAGAGGCACCAGGTTTTGAGTCTCTGCTTCTAATAATGACAGACCCCAAAAGGTGCTGACACCCAACTTTTCTCACCATTCCAAAAGAACAGAGAAAGCCCAGCACAGACATCAAGAGGAAAGAGAAACAGGGTAACGGAAAACCAAAATTTCTCACAACATGCTATAGGTCCCCTAACATGTTACAAAGAGAACGTACTACTCATCCAACTGTTTTGGAAGACAAAGTCATGGTGCTATTCCCCAGTAGCCAAGGTCTCCCTGTTCTGTCACCACCAGTTCTGCAACTAACATCCTATGAGTCAACATTCAAAGGTCAAAGGAGAGAAGATGTCCCAATTTAATGTAGCAAAGCTAAAAATATCTTTAACTCTCCCATCCACTCCCTATTCTATTCTTCCCACCTCTGTAAAGGTTTCATCATCCTCCCAGGCTTTACTATTTTGTCTTCGACCTGTCCCACATATTTGATAAGTCACCAAGTCCTGTAAATTCCACCGTGACAAACCTAACTATTTACTCTTCCTGCACAGGTCAACCAATCCAAACAGTTCAAATCCTCGTTAACTCTTCTCATAAAGTTCTACCACAGACCTACGTGGTCTTCCGTGTCTACAGGCCATCTCTCTGCACACGGCTAGAATAACATTCCTAAAATCAAAGGCCTAGTGAATGCTCCCAATAAAATCTTCCATTGATTCCATGCTGCCTATAAAACAAATTCTAAACTCCTCCATGTGACCACAGGCCATCAGTCCAGTCTCACTCTGGTCGTCTGCCTAACATATCCAGCTCTGTACCAGATAAGACAGCCCCTCAATTCTCTAGCCTATGCCATACTTTCCTTTGTCCTTTGTCTTTATTCACACTAATACTTCTAACTTTCTGCTCACCTCTGCTCAACAATATCACAATCACTCACCTCCCTCAGAATACAAACTAAGAAAGAAAGCAGACACATCACAGGAGAGGAAATTATATGAATCTGTGGTCTCAGAAGCAGCATGGGTTTAAAAAAAAGGAGCATGCAGCCTTGGAAATCAAAGGCCCAGCTTGGCCACTTTGAGCTGCTCACCTCTCTGACCTCAGTGTCCACATCTGTAAAATGTGTCTGCCCTCCTACCTACCACGCAGGATCATCAAGACAGGGACGCAGGAGAAAGTATGTCAAAATGCTTGTGAGGGGACAGGATTAGTACTTGGATGGACATTCATAGTTTTCCATGCTTATATTAGGAGGGAAAAAGCCTGAAACAGGCTACATACATTCTTAATAAGTTTAAAAGTCATGCAAAATAAACCCAAAAGAAAAAAGAATATTGTAAAGTAGAAATTACAAAGAAAACAAACACAAAAGGAGATCACTAAAGAGAAAAGACAGATCTTTGAAAAAGTTAAGATTGTTCAGATCTTTCTATCAACTATGACGAAGCAATAGACAAGTAAGCTATTGTTATCCAACAGAGATGAAACTTCAAATAAAAAGGGCTGAAGTAACAGTTTCCTTTTTGAAAGGGTTTCTCAGCCTCAGCACTACTGTCGTCTGGGGCTAGATAACTGGCATAGGAGGGGTTGTCCTATGCACGCAGGGTGCTTAGCAGCATCTCTGGTCTCTACCCACAAGGTGCCAGTAGCATTCCTCCGCCACTCACTAGGAGTCGTGACGACCAGAAATGTCTTCAGACATTGTAAACTGTCCCTGGGGAGGCAAAAGCATGCCAGGTTGAGAACCTGTGCTCTAAGAATACAAAAGGACCACTTCACACTGTATCTGCTAAGACTAGATTATTCATAGCTATTCCTAATTCTGGCTGCTCTGCCTGTTAGGCCTGTGGGATGACCGGCAAGCCAAGGCAGCAAGGGCAAGACGGAAGAAATGGGCGGGTGTGGGATGTTTCCGCAAAATTGCACAGAGTGTTCAAGATGAGTGGCCAGAAAAGCTGCGAGAGCAAAAACAGGGGCAGTTGCCACAAGTAACAGCAAGAATCACTTTTATTTGGGGGGCGGCGTGTTGTATAGCTCTAACGCTACCCTGAAACATAAAAATGGTCCTTGAATCAAATTCCAAGAAGTTAGATACGCTAGCAGAGAGATGGAGATGGTACCTATGGAACATTTGTAATCACTCTGAACTTTATAAGCAATGAGAATAAATCATTTCAAATTTTTTAAAAATAATTTCATCTGAGAATTGTATAGTCTTTTGAAAATGCTCCAATTGCATAGCTACACCATTCTGAGACAAATCACAATTAAATTCTTGCCACTTCTAAATAAATAATAGTAAAGTTCCCAGGAACACATCATATAATTTTTGAATAATTAAGACTCTGACGAGGAGAAAGGATTCCAAGAAACCAAGAGGGAAGACAGTGTATAAATATATCCTTTATACTCACCTAAAACCCAGTCTAACCCTGACAAGAGTTCTAGGGATATCTGGAAATGTACTTCTGAGAACCCAAACAATAAAAAGCAAAAAGTGATGCAGATACCTGGGGAACCTAATGCCACCTTTGGAACTACGAGAGCCAAGCAGGAGTCTGCTGGTGCACCCTCACATCCCTATCTTCCACTATTTCAACTCTTTCTACTTTACAGGAAGGAACTACAGAACCAGCTGGTAGAGGGGACTCCAACTGCGTAAGCTAGCAGTGGACAGCAAATGGTGCTGTCGGAGAAAAAAAAAAGTAAAACGGCAAGTTCCTTGCCAGAGGTGAAGTGAAAATGGGGCAGAGGCTTCTAGGTAGCATAAAGGAGGGAAAACTGATCCCTAAGCCATATGGCAGCTGTCGGGGGAATGAGAGCCGAAGACAGTGACGCCATGCTCTGGAATCTGGAGAACGGCAGGAGTGTGCTGTCCCGGGCTCCTCACACCCGAGCAGTGACGACCTGACGGGATGCCCCACTCCACTAGGATGGTCTCTTACAAAGAGACACGCTTTAGTCCTCAGTCAACGGGAAGCTTAGGAACAACTTTCCACGCCAGGAAAGACTGGAATCCATTAAGAAGCCCTGTGCTAGCCGGATGACCTCACATTAGACTGAAGATGAAAAGAAAAAGTCCGACGCTACCTCCTCAAGCTGGGGGCAGAGGAGGGGGTGAGCCAGGCGAACTGAAGAGGAGTCCAGAGGGGGCTCCCCGCTATGGACGCACGGCGCCCCCCCGTGGGAAGGGGCTGGGAGGCGAAGCGGCACCCAGGGGCTGCCATCGGTTCTCCTGATGGGAGGTGTGAACCGATCTGAGACTCTGCGCGGGCGACCCCTCCTGTCCACACGAATGGAACCGTGAGCGTAACTCCAGGGAACTCTGGGCCTACCTGCAGCCACCTCGTGGGACCACAAGGTGTGACCACAGGGACTCTGCCACTGACTCCTCCACGACTCGGGCAGGTATGCTGCACTCTCAAACCTCTGGGCCCGTCAGAGACGCGCTAACTAAATGCTGACGGGCCTTCTAGCACTAAGCGAGGCTTCTGTGGAGCAGAAGCCATTTCCTGGGGAGGAGCGGATGAGTTCCTTGCTGCCGTTTCCAGTCTCTGTCTTCTCACGACCTAAGAAACCAACTGGAAACACCGCACGCTCCCAGCGAAACTTCCATGAGAAGCAAAGACAAGGCAACCGGTCCCTCCCGGGAGCCACTCACCATCCAGCAGGCCTTCCTCGTCATCCCTGCCGTGCTCCTCCACTGCCACCTCCTCCTCCTCCTCCTCCTCTTCCGCATCCTCCAGCTCCACGTCCGGGTCCAGGTCTGGATCGCTCCCTGAGGCGGATTCGTCTGACATGGCTCCCAGAGGTCCTCAGTGGGCATTACCGACTCATGGTCCGCTGCAGGGGTCCTGGGCGGAAGACCAGAGGCACCAGAATCATCAAGGGCTGCACACAGGGGCAGGACTCTTTCAGAGAGGAAGCGCCCGGCAGCTTTTCCAGGCAGGGCGAGCTAACCGGGCCCGAATTTCGGCCTTCCCCGCGGGGGCGCTGGCCCTGGTGCGTGCTGGTGACTGCCCAGCTCGAGCTTCCCTTAGCTGCTTAGACAACAGCTTTAAGCGAACGAACGAACGAACACACCACGCACCTCGGAATTCCCGTCTGCTCATTCCTTCATATATCACTGTTCCCTGAGCACCAACTCTCTGCATCTATATATCGCACACGCACACACACACACCGCTGTATGACCGCAGGCACTATACTAGGCTTTGGGGACACAGGACAAAGCAGAACAAAGCATGTTGGGGAGTCCTGGAGGACGGTGTGTGGCAGAAGGAGCTGCTATTTTGATGGGGTCAGGCGTGAGGGGTTCATC
The DNA here is from genome assembly GCA_028627145.1 of Eidolon dupreanum. Classification (NCBI taxonomy): domain Eukaryota; kingdom Metazoa; phylum Chordata; class Mammalia; order Chiroptera; family Pteropodidae; genus Eidolon; species Eidolon dupreanum. Next base: position 150,653,279 of record CM053507.1, on the reverse strand, counting down.
GAGCAGAAGCCAGAGGAAGAGGGAGCCCCACAGACCTCTGGAGGGAGAGTGCTCCAGGCAGGGAGCAGAGGCCTGGAGCGGGTGTGAAGGGCGCTCCGGGAACAGGAAACGGTCCTGCGATGGAGTGCAACGAGGAAGACATTCTACTCTGCAGTCACCTGAATGAAGGGCTTCCAGTGGGCCGCTGCTATCTATCACACTGTCACTCTTCTGAGGCACGTGGGGAGCCTCAGGCTCCCCGTGGCTCAGAATGCCCCTGTGCCCATCTCTGCTCTTAGGCTCAGTCCTACCTCTTGGCCCAGTACCAGCTCCATTTCTTCCAAAAAGCCTTTGTCAACTGCCCGGGTTTCTGGGATCATATTCCCTCTTCTGAACTCCATCAGTCATGCTGACCATGCTGACCACTGAGGACTTCATGCGGCCCACCTGGCAAAGCAGTTTGCCTTCTTTGGTTTCTCACCTCCTGGCCCACCAGCAAACCCCTAAGGGTACTGATTTAGCTGAGAATTATTTCCTTGTATCCTGGAGCAAGAAGCATGTCCTATTCAGATCATTAATTCATTCACATTCACTTCCTCATCTGCCAACCTGCTCTATTATGTCTAACATGTGCTGGGCACTGTGTATACCTGCATGTCTGTCTCTCTCTCCACTTTACTATCAGCTATAAAGGTCATTTCTTCTTGAAGGGGGATAAAAACGAGGCAAGGAGAAAGCTAGACAGGTTGCTCTGTGATACAGCAAATATAGCAAAATATTAACATAACGATACACTGACCAGTTCTTTCAAATTTTCTGTATATTTCCAATTCTTCATAGTAAATGTAAGGGAGGGACACAAGATAAATAATATTCCACAAGACAAACTGCTACAGACAACCACAGCAACAATCAGGTCATCCTAAAATTCCTCCCATCTCCCAAAAGAAAAGCTGAAACAAGTCTCTAATTATTTAACACAAAAAACGATTCCAGAACTGAAATCTCTTATTAAGGTGTAGACACAATTTGAAATAGGACTTCTATGTTCTCCTGAACAGAAATAGAAACAAAAGGAAACAAGCTGGCTCCCTTGGAGTTTTGGAAAACTAGAACTTAAGTTTAAGACTGCTCCTTTTAAAACCACAGGAATTATGAGTGTGTATGTCCTGATGGGACATGTACTTAGCCTTTCAAAACAACTAAAGCAAAGAACAGCTGTGAAATGATTTAGTAATAAAATTTTAATTTTAGCATTAGTAACAAAAACATCCACAAAGAGCACTAAGGCACAGGAAAAAGAGGCGATCCACAAGTACAAATTAATATAACTAATGCTGAGCTACTGTTGTTCACTGAGAGACAAAGCAGATTCTAAACCTGTAAGGGAATGACTATCTTATGTCTTTAGTTCACTGCCTTTCTTAGAAAGGAAGTAGTAAATCAATTAGATATCAGCTGCTTTGGAAGTGAAATTTATTTCTGAACATTTGTAGTGAAATTTATTTCTGAACATCTGTAGTGAAATTTACTTCTGAACATTATTAGTATGATGATAACTGATCAGCGACCACTCTGTGCTGGGAAGTCAGCATCCATAACCAGCACAACCTGTTTCATCCCAGACTGCTCTGAGATGAGACTTTTGCTTACAGTGTGCTTGGCGGATTACGAGTGGCTTTTAGAGAACAGTTTTTAATTAGCAGTACCTTTAGGTAACCTGAATGCCTGTCATCTTAAAGAAATGGTGAGGTGGTGAAAGAATGACAAGCACTTAGAGGTAAGTAGCAGCAAGAAAAAGCCTCCTGTAAACCCCCAGTTAACATTGTCAACCTCAGCTCCACGCTCCAAATAGAAGCAAACATCAAGTTAAACATCCAACAACCACATATACTATCAGAATAGGAGAGACTTTTGTCCAGCCCCCTACTCAAAATGTTTTAACAACAGAGGACACTTTAAAATAGTACCCAGGCCATCAGATGCCCATAACAGAGAAGCAACTGGAAAGTAACGAATTTCTTAAGTACCACCCAATGTGGTTTTTCTCTTTCCCTCCCTTCTGCCAGACACTAAATATCTTTACAGAGATGACACAATGAATTCTTTTCTCAGCTCTTTAGAACCATACCAACTACTTACAGGGCAGGTTTTACTGTTACTGCTCTCCTTCAAGAAAGTAACAAAAGGAGAATGGCAGGGAAAAAGCTGATCTTGGGGGAAGAAGCAGTCAATTATATTCTGTCTCTAAGGGGCCCCACCCTCCCCCCAGACACACACAGACACTTCCATGTGGCACAGCCTTTCCGAGCACAGAGAAGGCGGTCTGATTCAAGAAATTAGTTCTTGGTAGAACTGATAGACATGAAGGGGAAAAGTGATACAAAAAAGCGCATCTCCCTGTTTGCTTTTGGCTCCATGTGAACTCTGCTGCAGTCTCTAGCACAGAGGGGCTCTGACTCTGAAACAGGGAAACTATGGGGTGATCATGGGTGTGCCACGCCTTAACGAGGACCAGTACTCCCACAGAACAAATCCTGGGAATCAATACTATTTTGGTGAAACTAAAGATGTAGCTATTTAAAGGAACTCTAGAGAGAACCACTCTGAAAAGTAAATATCCAATCCCCAACTAATATGTGAATATCTAATATATAAATATCAGGTTTGCTAAAAAGAGACTATAAATAGGAAGACACCCACAACCAGTCGCAGTCCAGCCCCTCACAGCAATCCTGAGAGTGTAGGCAAAGGTTCTTCTGCCCTGCCAAGTTTAAAAACAAGGACACCTGTCCACAGATAGGTGCCTGACCAAGAATCAGTGGAATTAATCATGTGGGCACAGTCCTTAGGCACAGCCCAGCAGGCAGAGTACACAGGAGGGAAAAAAAAACACAAAGATACACGCACACCAGCAAAGCCTTTGTTCACAGAGCAAACCATGCTTGGAGACGCCATACTGACATGTAAAACTGCAGGTCACACGGCCTCGCCCCTGGGGGCGTCCTGATCCTGCCTTTGGCATAGAAGAATCCATTCCAAACTGCCATGTCCTTGTTAATTCTGGTGACCTTGACTAGTAGATTAGATTTCCTCAAATGATCTCGAAGCAGTTTCACAGCAAGTGCCACTCACACTTTTTTTCCCATAATAAATATAAATGAAACCATGGATTTATACTAATTTACAACAGGAAAAAAAGTCTTTCGAAAGCAAGAAAACATTCAACCTAAAATTTTAGGCAACCCCCCTTAAAAGAAAACCATCGGTCAAAAAATTCATATAATTCAAAGACCAAAACAAGAGTTTAGTCCATCCGTACCGCTCCCTGGGCTCCCATAAGACCCTTCCCAGCACCTGAGAGGACCCCTGGGGTGGAGCTTCCTGTGTGACCACGTGGCTCAAACGCCTTAGATTATCTGTCAGTTACTTAAAAACACATTTACTACACAAAGAGCAGCCACAGAACTCAGCTGACACAGCTTAAAATGTCATTTGGAAATCTAACGAGACTTTCGGCAATTTGGAGCCTAAGACACATAAGGAAGGAAAGGTGAACAAACACACTCAGGACTCTAAGGAGACATCACTCTCCAAAAGGCAAAGCCGCCGGCCGGGTACTGGAGCCGCATTTACAGCACCAGTCAAGAAACGTGAATTATCGTCACGGCTCTATGGGAACCGAGCTGCAACCCCTCTCATTCTACCCCGAGAGATGGGCCTGATTCCATCCTCGAGATCCCTTCCAGATCCTGTGACAGCAGTCCTCAAAGGGGAGTCCAGGGATCCCTGGGAGTCGTCAAGACTCTTTTAAGGGAGCCACAAAGTCAAAATCATGCATGGGGTAAAGAGCCATTCCAAGTGCAACACAGAACAATGGATTTTAATGTAGAACATAGAAAGTTCCTTGATATGGTTTCAAATTCCATATTACAATTAACCCTGAAGAAACTACCACTTGTTAGAGTTTTGGTACAGTATCAAAGAACACAGCAGCTCCCTTTTACCCACGGGGCATACATTAGAAGACTCCCGGTAGATGCCTGAAACTGCGGATAGCACAGAACCACATATATATACTATGATTTTTTCCTATGCATACATATGTATCTATGATAAAGTTTACTTTATAAATTACGCACAGTTAGAAATTAACAATGATTAATAATAAAAGAGAACAATTATAACAATATACTGTAATAAAAGTTGTGTGAATATGGTCTCTCAAAATACCTTACTGTACTGTACTCACCCTTCTCATGATGATGTGAGATGATACAACACCTACGAGATGAGGCGAGGTGAAGGACATGGGCATCTGATGTCGCATTAGGCTAGCTGCTCTAAGGGTTACCTGTACACAAGCACTGGGTTACCTGGACAGTCAATCTGATAACCAGCACAGCTAATGCAGGCGGGTGGTGTATGTAGCCTGGAAACAGGGGACAAAGGGACGGATGATTCGTGCCCAGGGCAGGACAGAGCAGGGTAGTGCAAGATTTCATCATGCTACTCAGAAATGACCACAATGTAAAACATGAATTGTTTGTTTCTGGAATTTTCCCTTTAGTATTTTGTACTGCAGTTGACCACAGGTACCTGAAACTGCAGAAAGCAAAACTGTGAAAAGGGCAGACTACTGCACCCACAGTTATCTGAAAAGGCTATTAAAACGTTCCTTTTTCCAACTACACTCTCCAGGTACTTCAACCATACAGCAAGTCAGCAAGGAAACAACAATTCACAGCAGACAGAAGCAAACCAGAGAATCCGCCATCCCTATTCATGTCAGACGGTCTCAAATTTTCAAATGTGTAAAACAATTTTACTCTTCTAATTGTTTTGGAAAACAGTTATTTTTCAATTAAGAAGTTATTTACGTTAATGTACGATGAGTTTATTTGTAAATGAATTTTTATGTTTTATGAAAATATAAAAAATTAATGTTTTAAATTTCTAATACAGCAAATATTGACCAATATAACCCACATAAACAAAAGCTCTTTGGGGTCATCAGTAATTTTTAAGAGTATAAAAGAATCCCAAGACCAAAACATTGGAGAACTAAGGTCGACATTATTTTCCCTCAAATGTTCAGGGGCCACAAAGAAAGAAAAATTGCATTTTAAAAATGGAACAGAGGGCCATGTTATATGAACATCATAAAGTATTTACTTTTTTTATTTTTTTATCTTTATAATCTTTTATTTTTTTAAATTAAGTTTATTGAGGTAACATTGGTTAATACAACTATATAATTTTCAGGTGTACATTATCATTTGACATCTGTATATTCTACTGTGTATTTACCACCCAAAGTCCAGTTTCCTTCAGCTACCATATATTTGATTCCCTTTACCTACTTCACCCTCCCTCTAAACCCTATATTTGACCCCCTTTAACCATCTACTTACCCCGTCTAATAACCACTAAGCCTATAGTCCATGTCCGTGAACCTCTGTTTGTCCTGCTCATTTGTTGCTTTTAGGTTTATAACTCACATATAAATGATATCATGTGATTTTCAATTTTTTCTGTCTGGCTTATTTTACTTTAGCATGATTACCTGGGAAGTCCATCCATGTTGTCACAAATGGCAGTATTTCATCTCTTCTTATGGCTGAGTAATAGTCCATTGTACATATATACCACTGCTTCTTTAGACAATCATCTAACATAGGACACTTTGGTTGCTTCCATGTCCTGGCCACTGTGCATAAAGCTGCTATGAACAGTGGTGTGCAAACATCTTTTTGGATATGAGTTTTCAAGTCTTTGGGGTAAATACCCAGTAGAGGGATTGCTGGATTATATGGCAGATCAATTCTTAGTTTTTTGAGGAACCTCCATACTGTTTTCCATAGTGACTGTACCAATTTGCAGTCCCACCAGCAGTGTATGAGGGTTCCTTTTTCTCTGCAACCTCTTCAACGTTTATTACTTGTTATGTTGATTATAGCTACTCTAACAGGTGTGGGACGGTATCTCATTGACATCATAAGATATTTAAACAGTCCATATTACATTCGAATAAAAAAAATAATGTGATATATAAATGATATGCACAGGTTATTTTAAAAATGTAATTAACCATCAAGGCCAAACTTTCTCAAAGACTTGATACTTTATTTGCAAAGTCAAATTTTTACTTTTACCACTGAATCTCTATTATCCACACCCCCTTTAAAATGGCCAAGGGTTGAAGTCCCATTATGTTGCACCCCTCAAAGATCACTTGACTCTGGCCCTTCATCCAGGAGGTCATTAAGCAGCACAGCCCTCAGGGTCAGTCCCAGGGGTTTTGAACACGTAGGAGTAAAGCCCTAGGAATCCACTGCTAAGGGGGGGGGCAAATGAAAGGCTCATTTCATTCTGTATGGAGTCAGCTAAAGAAAAAAAAAAAAGAAGAAAGGAGAAGTCAGGGGGAGGGAGGGGGAAAGGAAGGTGGGGGGGAGCGCAAACAATTGCCCTGGGAAAAAGAGCTACAGCAGGGATAACAGCTTTGGCTGTGAGAAGTCTCTGTGCCACAGCCACTACTCCCCAGGGAAATCAGGCTTTGAAAAGTTCTCTCTACACATACACACACACCCAACCACTCATATGTTAAAACATCGGATCAGTGTAATATGAGTGAGGGTAGTAAAAAAAGAAACATTCTTAGATCTCTGAATATACGGGATGAAAAAAAGAGTAAAAGCAATTCTGGCTCAGTATGTTGCCGTTCAACTTGTGAGCCCTGTATCTCTTTCCATACAGCTCTAACTTCTTAAAATGGGGATTACAGAGATAAGGGCCCACGTAGCAGGGGCATGGATGGCCCACTTTCCTAGGCTTCCCAGAGCCTAAGCCAGCCCCGAGTCAGCCGAAAAGCAAGTCAGGTTTGTCTACTAGATGGTGAGACTGAAGAGGCTTGGAGAAAAGCCAAATCACGCCAAGTATCAAGTCAGCCCAGCCCCCTATCAGCACCTCTGCTCCCCTGCACCAGTCTTCTCTACCCAAAGCTCAAGCCCTCTGAGGCTCCTCCTTATCCTCCTAAATTCTACTGACCACGAAACACTGGAGCTCAGTGTGGGTGCCTTCAAACCCAGACAGATGGGAGCTGTTGCACAGAGGGGAGGGTTTGCCCTTCACAGCCCCGCAGTCAGCGTGAACTTTGGTAAAGATTTCTCTGAACCTAGTCAACCTACCCACCAGACAGACACAATCCTGAAAAGCTCTGTGCAAATACCATTTCAACAAATTGAAGCTTTTAAAAATAAGACTACATAAATCCTTCTATAATAACCACTAATTTCCTGAGTTGATGCAGATCATTTTAGATTTTCAATGATCATTTCTTAAAATAGCCATACCAACATGTTATACAGGTTGCATAGTGTAGGTTTTCCTAAATTGGTAAGTACTATAAATAAAAGTTATAATGGATGTTATTATTTTGTGATATATATATTCATATTTTCAAAATATTCTACAGAGAAAATATACGAATGTCACTGTATTTATATAATTACTCGAGTTTTCCACTTTGGCTTTGCCAGTGACAGGACCTTCTGTGTACTTAGCTCCTTAAAGACACAGGTAAACTCCTCTGGCTCCACTTCTGGCAGTGCTAAAATGAATGGTAATGCTAGTCATGCGCAGGCTCTCCTCCTGTTGCCTATGGTACAATATGAAAATATATTTGGTCTTTGCCCCCAGTTCCTGGCAGAGTTCCCTAAACCTAGGAATTTTCAGAGTGATTGGACTGTCTTTTGTTATTCATATCAAGACCCTGTGGATCACACCGAATATATGCTAATGAAGCAATTTAGGGTTGGGCCCAGTCCCCAAGGTGGGACTGGTAGCTACCAAGACCCAGTGACAAAAAAAGGTCTGAACTTTTCAGCCTCACCCACCAACCTTCAGGATCTGAGCAGGGAGCTGGAGATCAGGTCCTATTAAAACTCATGAACATTGAGATCCAGAGTTTCTGGGTCAGCGAATACAGAGATGCTGAAGGTAACACACCTGGTAAAGGCAATGAAGCTCCATGCCACACATACCCCCATACCTTAGCCTACACATCTCTTCCATTTGGCTGTTCCTTAGTTGTATCCTTTAAAATAAACTGGTAAAGTAAGTAAAACACGTTCCTAAGTTCTATGAGCTGTTCTTGCAAATCACTGGTCAATGGGTCAGAAGTGTGCATAGTCAAGAACTTGTGACAGGCACCTGAAGTAGGTGCAATCTTGTGGGATGGAGTCCTTAACTCGCAGGGTCTGCATTAACTCCATGTAGTTAGTGTCAGAACTGAAATATTAAACACCCAACTGGGACCAGAGAATCAGAGAATTGGTTGTTGGTGCTGGAAAACATCCCAGTGCCATAAGGATTTAAGTGACAAATCATGGCAAAGTGCAGCATCAAGTTTGAAGATCCCCTTTTGAATTCTCAAGAGCAAAAATAAATTGTATTTTTGTATTTACTTCAATGCGATAGGTAACCTGCACCTTTACATCACTAAATGTCGTATTTCCTGCTAATTTAAATTAGTAATTAAATGGTATGGGGAGCTGTAAATGGAAATCCATAGTGGATTCACTCCCTCAAATTACAAAAGAAGAGCCACAGATCAACCAAATTGGTTTCCAATGGATAACAAAAACTAATTATGAGAATTAGGAGATAACTAGCAGAACCAATGAGGATCATTGGTGATCTAAGCAGTTCAAAATACAGAGTGTAACCATCACCTATTAGATACCTCCCTGCCCTTGGCCAATACGCAAACCCTTAGACTGCCAAATCTGTTAGTAGCTGCTAATGTGAAGGAATTGAACTACACAAATAAATTCCACTCAAATATAATCTCTTTCCTCCCAAGGTGGCAGCGGGTTCTCTGGAATGCCATCAGGAAGTCAGGATCACTATCTGTGTAGATCTCACCACATGTGTAAGATAATTCTCTAAGAACTATTTCAGATTACAGGAGACTGAATACAATGTGGGACCCTGGGTTAGACCCTGGGCCCGGGGAAGAAAATAGGTACAATAGCCAGTGCTGAGGACCATAGTGGATGCAACTGAATAAAGACTATGAATTAGATAACAGTATTTTATCAATATTATCTTTCCTGATTTTGAGAATTCTTCTGCAGTTACATAAGAAAATGTCCTTAGGAAATACACAATGAAGAATTTAATGGTAAAAATTAAATAACCTTCTAAAAGATAGTTAACAAAGAAGAGAATAAAATCATCTGTTCCCAGTTCTCCAAAGATTTAAACATTTAAGGAGCAGAAAACTATCTTATTTCAAGGTACAGATTTGAAACACTCCCTTTCTGACAATTGTCTATAGTTAATTAGTAACAAATTAGTAACAAACTTCTTTTCCTTTAAAACACAATAATTTAGGGTTAAAAAGACTAATTAAGCTTCCCAGCATCCCTGTGCACAGACAGGATGTCCTCTTGCTAGGGGGTAGGCCTCTTCCCCTGGGCCCAGATGGAACTGGAACCATCTCTGAGGCAAGTCTCACTTGGGTTCCCTCTGGAAGGCTCTAGGTCTGATCAATGTCATAAACGGCACCCCATAGGCAGGTAGAAATTACACGCCCCAGCTTGCCCTACCTTCTTTGTGTAGGTCTGGCCCAGTTCTGAACAGTCTTCTAAGGAGACTTATGTAAGCTACCCTAGATTATACTTTTCATTGTTACTTTGTGACCAAGGTTACTCGACCCGTGCCCAGTTCTTAGGCTCTTACACACACACACACACACACACACACACACACACTCAGCATTATAGAAATTAAGTAGTTTAAGATTCATACCACTGAACCAATCAGAGTTACTTCAGTAAACTTGCCCTGTAAGTCCAAGAAAACAATGACATCTGAATTTCAGCAAATATAAGTAGGAAAGTATGCACTTGACCTAAAGGCCATACGGTGAAGTAGAAAAAGTCTTCTTCTTTCAAACTAATACTATAACTTCTCAGGGGAAAAGCACATAGCGTCTGGACAAAACTCAGGCTATAGATTTTGCAAGTAGAAAAGGACCTCCAGGAAAACCTCATTTGTGTAAACAGAAAATAATGGATGTTAACCCTTAGGAAGAAGGGCCATCTGTCAAAGACTGGAACGTGCCACGGATAAGGATGCTATTCCATGGAGACGAGGCCAAACTTCATTACACTGTGACCTTTGGCCAGGAGATATTGTCATGTAAGAAGGGATGAGGGGCAAAGGCTGAGATGAACTAAAAGCCTGGGGAAATATTTTAAAGAAAAAAAGTGGCTGATAGTTATTTTGGAGAATGAATGGTCAAAGGGAAAGGCAGAGAGGCTAGTGAGTAGTCAGTGCCAGATGTAGACCAAGAAGTCATAAGGTTACCTAACACCAAAACAGAATCAACAAAAATGTCATTTTTGGATAACAAAGACGTCTGTAGCAATAGAATAAATACCAAATCAAATTTAATCATAATTTTAAATGCTATCCCTAATACAAAAATGAAACATGGCATTATTATTCTACTAGGAAATTTATGATGCATTTCCTCCCCTAATTACACTCAACATCTGCCCCAAACACATCCACACTCCCTTACTTACCCTGGTGCCCAGGGACGTCACTCACCCTAGCATAGTCTGGAGCTGCACAGTTTCTCTCCAACCAGGGTGAGGCTGCACCCTGGAATTAAGCCCAAACAAACCTCTGCTCATCAGCACTCACTATGCCAACTGACAACAGTTGGCAACCACCATCCAAAACGATCCAGCTGACCGAGAGTGAAGAATGAAAGTGGAACTCCTAGAGGCAACTGCCAGATCGCGAGGACAGAGGCTCTGGGCCTGTGTTTAAGCAAGAGAATTAATGAAGTTCCAATCTTCTGGTCATTCAGTCAACAAGTAGTTATTAAACATTCCTGTGACCCATTCTCAAGTAGACATTGCACCAGCACGGAAGCCAAAATAAAAATGCCCCAAAAGAGAAGGGAAGTGAGTGACAGAAAAAGGACAGGATGAGACACTAACCCACCCTCCTGTACAAGAATGAGGAGCGCAACTCACTATTACATAACAGTGAAGCTGAACAAAAGGCCCGGCTAAGTCAGGCATCTATAGAGCTTTATAAACCCAGGGCTAGAGGCTGCCACTCAGCCATGCTAATCTATAAACTACTGAATAGCCCACATCACAGTTATTTCCAGAATCTACTCATCATCTCTCCCATTAACTGAAGACAAACACTGCCTTCCATAACAAACAAATCTGACAGGAGGGCCTGTTCACATTCAAATGTCCCCATTGTAAGGTAGCCCGCTCTTCAGGAAGTTTACTTAAGTTATTTTTGCACTAGCTTGGCTATTATGCACTAAGCAAACCTCTACTTAGATTTTTGACTTGACATTAGTATTATACAAACTGTATTTTACTCTTTACAATAAAATATTGAAATTATAAGTACCCATGCAAATTTTACAAATGTCTTTAGCATGGCTATCTTGATCAAGAACTATGAAATAGACTCCATTCCAAATTTCAAAATTAACACAAACCAAGATTAAGTGCATCTTTTTATAGCTTCCCCACTGATTCAACTTTTACAGCAAAAGCCTGTAAAATTATCTGCAAAAGAAATTATTAGCTGAGAGTGAGTACCTGGATACTGGGTATACTAGAGTCGTGAAGTCACCAGAAAAGATTTCAGACCAACAGCTCTAGAAGCTGTCCAGTGGAACCCAACAAGATGGCATCACAATGAAGAAGGCACATCTAACAAGTTAGACAAAGACTTTCCACTTGGCACCTTGCTGATGGGAGATCTTGCAAATTCTCCCACTGCAAAGCACCTAGAAATGCTGATAAAGTGATAATGAGCATCCATTTTAAATGCACAGCTGTTTACAAACACACACACACACACACACACACACACACACACCCCAGAAATCCCCAAGGACCAAGAATAAAAGGCAAACTGAAAACAGACAAGCACTTTTGAGAGCTGACACCACAGTAGTTATAGAGGAAGAACAGAGTGCCAATAAGCCGGAGTGTGGGATGGGAGGAGATAAGAGACAAAGCTAAAAAGTAGGAACTGCAGCCTCTACATAGATCCAGAACCCTGAAAAGCTGCACTCTCATGAGAGACCGGTGTAGAAAAAAATCTAACCACCAACACAGAAGACAACATAAAAGCTTGTGTCAACCTAGGTCGGAGGAGAAAAAAGAGGTATCCAATGGGAGTCTGTAACTGTGCATCTGTCCAGGAACCAATTTAAGGTTGAAAATATATACTTACCTACACGGTCCAAGAAATCAACAAAAACTAATGTGGTATCAAACAAGTGATATACCCTGGTTGCCTAGAAGCAAAACATCTTTGGGGCATATCTTGACCTGAGCCACATAAGATTCCCACAGATAAAACCTTACTGAATATGAGCTCATAATCCAAAAGTACAAACACATGAGGGACTAAGCAAACAAAAGCAAGCGCCAACAGGGTCAGACTCCTAAAAACTTATGATAATACAACTGCAGATTAAAGGAGATAAACTATATGTTATCTCAAAAAATCAGGAAAAGCTTTCATAAAATTCGAAACCCATGATTACAAAAGCAAACAAACAGCAAACTAGACGAAAACTTTCATTGGATAAAGGGAGTCTACCAAAAGCATTTTAGGATGAGACACTAGGTGCATGCACTTTAAATTCAGGAACAAGACATGGTTGCATGCCACCAATATGTCTATCAGCATCAAGTCAGAGAGTCTAACCAACAAATAAGACAGACACACACAAAAATCATAAGAATTGAAAGAAAGAAAATTGTCAACAGTCAAGGATCATATTATTTCAAAATAAAAAAACTATACATAAACTATTAGAAATACAGAGGAGCGCAGTCAGGTGGTTGGATGAAAGATTAATAAAAATCAATTTTATTTCTATATGTAGTCAACATCTATTTAGAAAGTGTAATTTTAAATATATCATTTTTAATAGCAGTAATAACCATATGGTATCCAGTAATAAATCTAGGGATATGTAAGACCTTCGTGGGGGAAAAAAGCATAACACTTCACTTAAAGACATTAAAAGAAACCTAAATAATCAGAAAGATGTGATATGTTCACGGATGAGAAAAGACTTACAAAATGTCAATTTCCCATAGACTCAATGCACTTCTAATCAAAATCTGAAGGCACGAAATGTGCAAACTATAAAGGAAAGGTCAACAAATTTTACTATATCCAAAATGAAAATGCCTGCATGAGAAAATACTAGAAAGCAAGGACGAGCCACAGTTAGGGGATATCTGCAAGCCAAGAACCAGTAAAGGGCTGGTACCCACAACACTTGAGGAACTCTTAAAAACCAGTGAGAAAGAGATTAACCTAGTAGAAAACTAGTCAAAAGATATAACTAAGTAACTCTTAAAAGAGGAAATCCAAATGACCAAATAGCATTTTCTGCACATTAGGTAAAGTTTTTAGCAAGCTATGACAGTACAAAGTGCTAGAGAGGCTGCTAAGCAAGGGGGATTCTTAGAACTGGTGGCAGCACAAACTGATTTCAATAATTCAAACTCTCTAGCAAGATGCCCACACCTGTGACTCAGAAATGTTACTCTTAAATTCCAGAACGGGTGTACAAAGAAATTTTGAATTTACATTGCGTCACTGTAAGGATCCGTGAAAAATCAAAAGCAATCTAAAATATTCATTAACAAGAAAATAAATAAATTATAGTCCACTCATCGAACAGAATATTACACAACCTGAAATAATGAACGAGGATGTAACATAAATCAACATGGATAAACTTTAATGACATTAAGTGAAAAAGAAAGTTGCAGAAAGATAAATACAAGATGATTAACTATTTACATAAAAATTTTTTCCCTTCTTTTATTTTTAAAATTTATTTATTTAATTGAAGAAATTATTTAATTCTCCTCCCCCACTCCATGCCCCGCCCCCCGCCCTGTCTACCTCCTCCCTCCCGGTTCCTCCCTATGCTCTGGTAACCACTAGCCCATTGAATAAAGTTTTAAAATATACAAGACACACACTCAATGTTGTAGAGAAATGTAGTAAGAGAAGGAAAACACACATGGGAATAATATATAGTGTCACCTCTGGGGGGAAGGAGGGAAATGGGACTAGAAGTTAAATAACTCCAACCTGATTTCTTTCCTTTTTTTTTTTTTAATATAAATATCTGAAGCAAAATTATGGTACAGTGTTGAGATATAGCAAAGCTGGAGGGCCATAAACATGTATTTATTATATTATTCTGAATACTTTCCTATATGTTTTAAATAAACAATAAACATATAAATAATATCTACCCCCACCCAAAATAGTAAATAAAAGTTATAAAAGGCAGCCACCCCAAAAGCCGTTTTTTTGGAATTAAAAGTTTTTTAAAAATCGGTCCCAGCTCAATGATGGAAACTTGGCTAAGTGGAGGTTCACATCTTTCCATCTGGCGACCCAACCTTAAGTCACCTTTGTCAATTACTCAGGAAACATGCTGTGGCATTCTGATCTGAGCAGAGTTCCACAGGAATGCTGTTTCACAAATTCTATCACTTCTTGAAATTCTCACACTAGTTCTAACTGGATTAATATGCGATGATTTTTTTTTTAAGTACCAAGAGTCACCATTGGATGGACATAAACACACTGTGAAGAACAGTCTTGCAGGGCTGCGACAGAAGGGCAGCAGACTCTCCTTGGCTTGTGCTGCAGCTTGTGCGGGACGGCTGGGACGACTACTGGGGAAGGACAGTCACCTGCCCAGAAAGTCGATGGTCCGCTGCCTCAAAGACTTCTTTCCTTAACATCAAGAGAAGTGGGGCCCACGGACTGGTGGTAAGCGCATTATAAGCAACAGGTCTGATCACAATCAGAAAGAGATAGGAGAGAGACTGAGAAGGTTCAAGATTTACAGGTGTTTCCGAAGCTCGATGCTGGCAACTTCTGTAGGCTTCCCACAGCACCTGAGACTGGCGATCAGACAGCAGTGCAAGGAGTGAGGGATGCTGTTTTGTTCTCACTCCAGACACTGCCTGCAGGAGACCCATGCCCTCTACTCTCATTCAACCACGCGTGAGGAAATAAAATGAGGGAAACCTGGATTTGTAGAAAGAAATCAAAGATGATCCGCAAATGAAAACTGTTTCTTAACAGCATCCTATCATAAATGCACAAGTAACGTGCACGACACGTTCCCTCAAAGCTGTGACTGTCTCCTTTTAACTCTTTACCCCATTATACAATCACATCTGGGCTAGTTTCTTCAACAGGCTATGTCTGGTTTAGCCAAGAAGCCAATATCCACGCTTTCCCGAATCCTAATATTGATTAGCCTCTTCTTTAGAGGGTTAAAGGAAAAGGCAGACTCCAAGGGCCCCTCTTATGTCTCTTTTCTAGTCCCTCTACTTCTACCTGCTCACTGTGTTTACACTCGGCAGTCATCCTAGGTAACAAATCTCACATCTTCAGCTTCACGTAATGAGGACCCCGAACCTATTGCATTCTGCTAACTGTGGCCACAGTGAGCATTTGTTGTTTTCCGATGTAAGGCAGAAACAAGCTGCTTATTCGCTTTGGGGAGAATACTTCTGGCCTGTGGGTTTCGTAAGTCCTTACCAGGCCCTGGCAGCAGCTTCAAACACTTCTCAGGGCTTATATCTATATGATACATTAACACCACGATAAAGATGTTCTAGCCAGCTGCCTCAAAACCCTGAAAGGCCCATTAGGAGCTGAATCGATTATGTAACTTTGCTTTCCAAAAGTTATCTCCTTCTGGGCTGCCACTAAACTTGACAGGAAGTAACCAATTTGCAAGTAAGGTTTGAAAATAACCACAGCATGTTTAGGGAGTTATTTGCGAAGAGCTTAAGTGAAAAGAGAGGAGTCATGACCTGTGGAGGACAAGCTGAGGCTCTGGATTCTCTACTGCCTAGTAACCGACCCTCCCACACCCGGGCCTTCTCAATGTCAGGGAGACTCAACACTGCCACTGCCTGCGACTTAGTTAAAACTCTTTAAATGTACCATCAAATGCTTATGCACAGAAGAGTTAAAAAGAAATGAAACTTTCTCAACAAAACAGTAAGGAAAATGCTAGGTATTACTGCATTCTAACTACTGACCCTAATCATTTCTGATAAACACACTGGGGGCAGCAAGCAGGAAACATGGAGACCATGACTTAAACGAACCAAGAGATCCTTTTACTAAAACGCGCATCCTCTGTACCCTGACATAAGAGGTTCTGAGATCTTGGATCGGGCTGTTCGATGAAGTTTCAGAGAAAGAACAGAAGTGATGACTGAGAACTAACACTTGGGAAGATCTTATATCGCATGAAACCAAAGCTGTCACTTAAGGATTCAGCCTCCTAGGTACTAGCCAACAAAGAATACTGAACAGTAAGGTTCAATTTTAAAATAAAGGGAAAAAATGGTTCTACCCAGACAGTTCTAGTACTTCCAAGTGCCAAAATCAGAGAAACCTCAGGCTCTGAGCTTACATCCTTCATGTCAGAAACCGACTCTTACCCATTTCAAGTTATTAAAACTGACAAAACAGCTTACCGCTGTGGAAGCTTTGGTGGTCTCTGGAATGTCTCTTTCTGGAGAGTCACATCTCCAAACACTCTGTTCAGCTCAACATAAACTTATTAAACAACTCCTTCCTACTGGGGACACAAAGATAAAGAACAAACACAGGTCAGGCCAGGTTGAGCTTTAAGAGGAGTGTTGCCCAAAGTGAGTTTTGAGGAAAGAGTTGGACAGGTAGGTAATTTTGGGGTGTTGGGTGAGGACAGAAGACTAGAAATATGGACTGGAGAAGGCTGGGGAAGAGGAGGAAAGAGTTCAAAGATAGGGAACTCTGTGAGCAGATGTCTTCCAGGAAATCCACGAAGTCTGCAATCCTGCAGCATAAAGCAGGACACACAGGAGAAGAGCAGACACTACACCTGGAGAAGTGACAGGAGACCAAGATCATGGCACCCTGATACACGCTAAGGAGACTGGATTTTATCCTACAAGGAAGGTCAGGATGACACGATCAGACCTGTCGTTTATAAAGATGACGCTGTACCATAGAATGTTGGATAAAAGCATAGGAATATGCTGTTTCAAAGTAAAAACAAATCCCAGCTCATTTATCAGTGTGACTTGGCCAAATCGCTTAATCTCCCTGGGCCAGTTTCCTTAACTGTAAAATGGAGGTACCCTTACCTTCCAGGAGTACCAAGAGGACCAGGTGGTAAATGAATAAAAATGCAAACTGTACTATGAAGTTGCACGGCTCAGTATTTAGCACGCTGTAAGTACTGAAAGCATGGTCTGGAAGAAAACTTTGCTGTAAAGAATGTGGCAGATGGAATAAGAAGAGACAGGAAATAGAAGCCAGCTAACAAGCCAGAGGAAAGGCCAGATTTGAGAACTACTAGGGAGGTAAAATAAACAGGCGAGCGGAGCACTGCTCTTCAAGCCTCGGTGAAAGAGTAAAAGACACATGAGGTTTCTCCTCTAGGTTTCCCTAACCAGGGCCTCGGGTGCTGTGTCGCTTCCTCCTCAAAATGGCCCAGGCTGGAGACCAGACGCCACATGTAACCCAGCCTTTATGATCAGCACTGCTGCAGAGGCAGTAGGTCTGTCAGAGTGGGATCTCTTTGGTGTCAGAGAGACCCAGGGTAATGGCACCATTTAACTGCAGCAAATTACTTACCTTCTTCTCCTCAGCAGGGATGACGACACCTACGCTGTGGGTGCTGTGAAGGTTTATGAAACATATGACCCAGCAACATAATAAGCACTCAACAACGTAGCACAACAGAAACAAATCCCACACAGATGTGACTTACTTTACAACATCTCCCATGAAAACACTACATCTATGTCGCAGCTCCAGCCCATGGGGAAGCCCCAGCAGCCAGGACAGCCCAGGACACACCGCTGCGCTGGTTCTCACATCGGCAACCGACATTCCGTTTAGGGAGAGCCTGTTTTTATTTCTAGTATGTGTGCAACATCTTCCGCCAGAATATGTGCTATCTGGCTTCTAAACGAATAAAACTGGTTTGGGGGAACTCATCTCTGGAGACGGCAGCTAGGATACTGTACGATTTCACCAAAAGTTAAGTAGAAAGTTGGCCCCAAGCCCAGAAAACAGACATTCCTCCCAGATAAAACTGGATAAACCAAACCTACAAACAATGAGTAGATAAAACAGTATAGAAGGGAAGAACACAAAGCCAGAATGAGCCACACTGAAAGGCCCTCTGAGTCAACAAGGGAACCAAGTGGGGCTCTGGAAGGTATCAGTTCAGACCTGAGGCAGCCAGATAAGTCAAAAGGTTACCAAGTGTAAGACACCAAAGTTACTAAATGAAAAATATCTGGGACACAGATATTCTCCCTGTTAAGCCGGAGATAAGGTTTGCGGATGCAATAAGAACCAAAGGCTCTACCCACATTGAGATTCAAGTCTCTTTATGAGACATTAGGCAGCTGGAGAGATAAACCTGGGGAAGGAAGAATATCTGTAGAGACAAAATATAAACACATTAAATGTGAAAGAGTAACAGTTTCAACTTCAAAGGCTATTTTATTGATGCTGCTGTTTCACAGATTCGATTTCTCATGAGGAATGTATTGATTGTATACTTCACAAGCAGTCTCTGCTTCTTCCCTTTCGGAGAAAGTAAGAGAAGTGAATCTGCAAGGGAGGAAAACCTGCCAAAATACCCTCAACATGGAATAGTTCTTTAAGATACCGCACATGGTTTTGATTAAAAAATTAATAAATCAGGCCTTCCTCTAAATATCTAAAATGTTCTTGAAAACATTTCATCTGAAATCTCCACTTCAGAGTCAGTAGAGGAAAAACAAGTCTACGGGGGCCACCTGTCATCTGCCAGATGAGACCAGGTTCCAAGTCTCTGATGAAGGACTCTGGGCTGAGAGCACTGGTTGGGTCAAGTGGTGAATTCGAATGTGCCCTCACTGGAGCTTGCGAAACAGACCTGGTGACTTTCAAGAACAAACGTACCAATGTATAAAACAGACGGCTCTGCCGAAGAGGCTCCTGACCTAGTAGAGGAAGGAGAGCCTTTCTGAAAACATAAAATAGATGCAGAAGAGCAACTTTCAGGGGAAGATTTTCAAGACCATTTTTACAAAATAACGTTGTATCAAAAGCACACACACACACACACAAACCTTAAAATTTAGATCTAAATTTTAGCAATAAAATTACACAAATTAAGTATTTATATATGCATGGGAAAAAGATGAAATGGAAACATACCAAAAGGTTAACTGAGTTTTATCTCTAGGTGGTAGTTTTACCAAAAAAAAAGTTTACTTTCTTCTTTATTCTTTTGTTTTACAGTAAATAAGACTTTATAATTGTAAAATCAATACTTTATTCTCTCTCTATAAGATTGAGCCATCAGTGAACAAATCCTTGGCCTCATCCCCATCCTTAGCAGCATCATGTTGTTCAGGCTGTGAGGCCCCAGCCACATCTATATCCAGTAGCCAACCAGGGCAAGCTCTCATGATGCCAACGAAGGTTACTGGGTACCTACTACAGGGCCCCATCTGAGCTGGGGCTCACCTCAGGCCTGAAGTCAGCATGTGAAAAAAGGTCATCAATAAAGTCATCCTTGAAAAGCTTTTTAACTGCCCTCATAAATAAAGTATAAATAGTTTTATGTATGTATTCCTATCCTATATACCAAAAATAATTCCAAAAGGGTATAATATTCAGAAATTAAATCCCTCATGTGTTTTAGTGCTTGGACGAGTCCAGCAATTGAATGAAGATTGCAGCTTGCCGGCATTCCCTATTCCTCCTTCTCATCATCATTTCCAACAAATCTTTTTGAGTCAGTAATTCTCTATGGCCCTCAATTGTTAATACTTACTCACCCATCGCGACACCACCTAAACAATTTTTCTTCTGCCAACGGTCAAGAATTCTTTTTGTTTTTTTAAGAATTCTTTAAGTTTATAGGTTTTGTTAATCATACTAACTTTAATGACAATGACTGCATCCACTGCCTATGGGTGCTCACTTACTGAGTAAAATGGTGAGTAGGAATTACCTTGTCATTTAAATCATTATTCCTCCTCTTTTTTTTTTTTCCCTTTTGCAAAGTGTAGAATTGACTTTAAGGTAAAATGTTAGATGTAAAGCCACTGTAATCAGAGCTCTGGGTATGAGGAGTGCGCAAAGGGGGTTTCAGTGCTGGCAGGCTTACTGTCAAGATAGTTAAGGAAAGAGTTACGACTATATTAATTAAGTGTGTAATGGATAATAGGGACCCCAAAGGCACCAGAGTTCAGAGAAGGAAGCGACACATGCTGTCGGAAGGCTTCCTGGAGGAGGCAGACCTTATGACAAACCCTGAAGCAAGGCAGAATTAGACAAGTGAGGAGGGGAGGAGAGGACATTCCACAGAGGAATCATGGCTTGGATCTGAAGGGCATGGAAAAGGCAGCAAGTATCAGGGTTTCTGGAAAGGGAGATAAAATTACTCATCAATAAATACCAACTAAGCATCTACTATTGACCAATACTGGTAAGGCACTGAAGATACCAGATGAGAGAACACTGGTCACAGAGTGCTGACTGGAGCCCTCCAGGGATCATCCAGTCAACTGACACAGGTCTGTAAACATCCACCATGAGCATAGCGACCTGCCAAGTACAACAAACGACTCAGGTTCTTCCGTGGACTGACAAATGGCAAACAATGAAGGTGCAGTGTGTCCGTAGAGGGGAAGGTTTACCATTCAGAAGTAAAAGGGGATGAGGTGTGATACACACCACGTTGTGGACGACCCTTAAAAACGCTGTGCTAAGTGAAACAAGCCAGTCGCAGAAGGCCACATATTATAGGATTCCATTTATCTGAAATGCCTAGAATAGGCAAATCCATAGAAACAGAAAGTAGATTAGTGGTTACCAGGGGATAGGAGAAAGGGAGAATAGGGTGTGATTGCTTACTGAGTGCAGATTTCTTTTTGTAGTAATAAAATGTTCTGGAATTAGATAGTGGTGATGGTTACATAACCTTGGGAATACACTAAAAAACACTGTATTGAACATTTGGAAACGGTGAAATTTATGGTATGTGAATTATATTTCAGAAGGAAGGAAAGAAGGAAGGAAGGAAAGAAGGAAGTCAATCAGTCAAACTAAGGTTCTACAGGACAGAGAAGGAAATAATTTTGCCTGGAAAGGTCGGTGAACGCTGCCCAGATGAGGCAGCAGACCTGAATGTTAAGAGACAAACAGAGATTTCCTTAAGAGAGAAATGACAGCACTGAGGGAGAGGGAATGACACATGCAGAAGTACAGTTCTATGGGACTAGAGGTTGGGAGCAGTAAATGGGGAGACTGCAAGAGATGAGAAGTAGACAGGCCAGATCTTGATCCAGCAGTGTCCTGAGGACCTTGCGAAGGAATGTGAACTTTGTCCTACACAAGGATTGGCAAATACGCAGCACTTGGCACCACTTGCCTGTCTGCCCGGCAGATGTGACTATTATTCCATTGAGCCCTTCTCTGCTGAGCTCAGGAGTTGACTCAGTATCTGTGTCCATGAAATCCTTCCCACAGGTCACGTACCCCCAACGGGAATCACTGAAGGATCACACGCAGGAAGTGGCATCGTCTGAATCCCCAATTTAAAAAGAACCCTGGTGGCTGTATGGAGGTAGGATTAGGTAGGAAGTCACTGTAACAGTCTGAGCACAAGGATGAGACCCTGAACTACAGTGGTGGCAATGAGAAGGAAGAGGGAACGTTAGAGGCTAAGGAGGCAAAACCAGTAAGACTTCACAGCCACTGGCAGCCCACGAGGGCAGCCCTGCTCACCACCATCCCGCCAGCAGCCATCACATTATTTGGTACACAGGAAGTGCTCCATAAATATTAACTAAATTTTATCTACATTCTCTCACTGAATCTTCCCAATAACACCACGAGAAGAGTAATGTTATCCCCATTTCGCATACACGGTATCTAAGGTTTAGAGAGGTTAGTGACCTCACTACACAGCTGGAGAGTGGTAGGATTCGATTCCAGCCCAGACCTCTAATTCCAGACTCCAAGGTCTCATCCATGGCCAGGGTTACGCAATAACATCGTTCTTGTGAAATGCCAGAAACACCTGGAAGGTGGAGTAGGGTCAGAGATACAGACTTGAGTGTTCTTGCCACATTCAGGTAGCTGAGGCCTCAAATATGGAAGATGCTCAGAGAGTACGTGCAGTGGGGTCAGGGTAGCCAAGGGTGGGCCAAGCCATGAGAGAGGGAGTAGAGAGGAGGAGTCTGCACAGAGGGGCAGGGAAAGAACCAGCCTGGAGAGTATGCTGTCAGGAAAGACCACAGCGAAGAGGGCGTGACCAGCAGAGGCAAATGCTACAGAAATCTCCGACCTGTTCGCCAGAGGGGGTCACTGGAACTGTAGAAGACAGCATTTGGGGGGATTCTCAAAGGGGTTGTAGGCTGCTTGGTGTTTTCTAAACCTGTCAGGGCATCAGAATCTGGGGATCTAGTTAAAAATACATAGTTCCCCAGTTTCCACTATTAGTGATTTTGTACAGGTGACTCAGTCTCCTTAAGCCTGTCTTCTCATCTGTAAACTGGAAACAACAGCACTGACCTCATGGTGCTATTGTGAGGACTTAACGTATATGCTTTAAAGTACAGGTGACTCAGTCTCCTTAAGCCTGTCTTCTCATCTGTAAACTGGAAACAACAGCACTGACCTCATGGTGTTATTGTGAGGACTTAACGTACATGCTTTAAAGAAGCCCCCTAGGTGAATGTGACACTATTTGAAAACTGGCTTTTAGGAACCCCAGCTACAGGAATCACAGAAGGATTTTTAAGTGGAGAGAGATGGGTGAAAGGCAATCTTTTCAGAAGGAATTCAACAACAACAAAAATGGAGCGGAAATCAGCTGTCATAATCTGGGACTAGACCTGGGAGGCCTGGGTTAAGGGGAAAGCAAAGAAATCAGAAGAGTGGAGCAGGTGTAAAACATTACCAAGGGAAACTCAACAGAATCTTCTGCACAGGAAGAAAAGGAGGAATTAAGTATGACTCTGAGGCATGAAGTCTAGATGACTATAAAAATGATGGCATACCCTTCACCAAAACCAAGAAGAACTGGTTTAGTGGGTGAGGAGGATGAAGAAATCCATGAAAGGTATTTGATGAGGGTCAAGTGCTAGAAAATAAACATATAAAAGCCAACTGGCAGTAAACATGTTTTGGACAGAAAAGCAGTACACCAGTTAAAAATGCAGACTCTGGGATGAGAAAGTCTGGGTCAGAACACCAGCATTGCCACTTTCTATCCATGGGACACTAAAGAAGTTACTTAATTTCTCTAAACCTAGGTTTCTTCATTTATAAAATGAGGATAATAATGGTAAATATCTCATAGAAGCTTAGTTTTTAAATTAAGTGAATAAAGCAATTAGCACAGTGCCTAGCACATGGTAAGTTAGCATTCAATAAATGTCGGTGATACCTTTAGCTACTACTCCATGACAACAGTATTACCAGCTATGCTTTGGAGAAGCTAAATTATATTACCCAAGGGTCAGAAAATCTTCCCAACTCAGGACAGGAAAGCAGAGGACTCTGAATTTTGAGATCAAGGAATTAGTACCTGAATGAGTATCACCAATACTATTTCATGATGGTTTAAAAACATTTCCATAAATGTGCTTAACTGGAAGCAAAGTCTACTCTAGTTCACTTTTTGATCACTGTTCATTGCAACACTATAAGTACAAAGAATTGTGCTAGACACTATATGATACAAAACCACACACAATGCAAATGTGGTACTCAAGGAGATTACAAACTACAAGGCAGAAAAACTGATGCATGCAAATACCTGATGTACCAAGTATATTGTGAAATGTCACTGATGCACTACCGGTCATGAAAGGCAAAAGAGGGAGGACTCACCTCCAAAGTGGATGAAACTGTCACCTGAACTAATCCTAGAGAGATGGTCACAATTTCAATTGGCCAGAACACAGGTTCAGGAGAAACAATGTGAATACAGATGCAACACTGAAAAGGGCCAAAGGTGTGTTCTGAGAAGACTCAGGATCAACTGAAGAACTAGCCAGAGGTAACTGGCCTAGTGTTGAGGCCAAATGAGAGGGCAAAGCCATAGCACAAGGTGAAGCCTGGACTTCCTGGAGGCCAGGCAGGGAAAGACAGAAACTTGTCTGGGGAGCAGCATGGTGGATGTGGTTCCACGTATGCTGAGCAGGACATGTCTGAAACCAGCTGGGGAGATGCTTCATAAATCATATAACTGTCTAATCGCTACGCTGTACACCTAAAACTAATATAAAATAATACTGAATGGCAACTCTAATTGAAAATTTAAAAAATAAAAATATTCTAGTAGCTATATTCCAAAAATTAAAAGAAATAGGTGTGGTTTTTAAAAATCAAGTCCCCGCTAATAAAGAAATACTGTTAATTTTTATTAGGGTAGAAAATGGCAAGGTAAAGATTTTTTTAAATAAAAATGTTCTTATTAGAGACACGCTCAGTGACAATGTCTGAGATTTAGCTTCAGAACATGACAACAACTAAAAAAAGTGGAGAGGATAATTGAAAGAAAAAATTGGAGAAATGTTGATAATTGTTGAAATCGGGTGATGGGTACATGGGGCTCATAATACTATACTCCCTACTGTTGTATATGTTTGAAATTTTCCATAATAAAAAGTCCAGTTGGGTGCAGTTTCCCTCCCTGCAAAGATGGTGGGGAGCAGGGAGCTGGTCGGAGCAAGGGAGGACAAATATCAAGGAAAAAAATCTTTGTCCAGGCAACACGGAATTCACTCAGAGATGGTGTTCAAGAGAAATATAGGACCAGAAGTCAGACCACAAAGGATTAAGAGACATAGATAAAGCAGGTGGTAAGGAAATAGCAGTAAAACCATATTTTAGATAAAAGTGACAGGGATAGGAAGGAGATGGCCAGGGTAGCATGAGAGGTCCAGGGCAAAGCAAAGTCACTATGGTTCCACCTTGCATGTAGGTAAAAATAAGAAGGGTAGGGGAAGGAGGACAGGAAGAAGCTAGAAAGGAGATAACTGATTAATCAGTTGATTAATTAACTGATCAATATGTATGAAATAAACACATGAAAAAATGCTCATCCCCTCCAATAAGGAAGTGTAAATAAAAATTAGTTACCTAGACCTCAAATTGGCAAAGATTAAAATACTGATGATAATGTCAGTGCTAGAGGAGAAATAGAAATTGATACAATCTTTTTAAAGTTACTAGGTAGTATCCAGCAAAATTTTAAACATGCACAACACTTGACACAGAAATTCCATTTGTAGAAGTTTATCCTAAGATGTATACAAAGAATAAAAAGATATATAATGTATACAGAGATATACAAAGATATATATATGTATTACATATATATATATATTTTTAGAATGGTTGTAATGGCAAAGGAATATAAACAAATGTCTATCACCAGGGACTAAATTGATATACAATAAAACACTATGTAATCATTAAAAGATACAATAGATGAATATCCCAAAGGTGAGAAAATGCCTAGGAGGAAAGCATTAAATGGAAAAAACAAAACAAAAAAACAAGTTACAGAAGAGTAGATACATTGTGATCTCATTTCTGTAAAAAGGAATTATCTCTCTCTCACACACACATTAGCATACACAGTGGGGGGGGAAATGTGGATAAACACAGACCAAATTCTTAATAGTGGTTAACAGTGAGACATGGGATTATGAGATCTTTTCCTTATTTAAAAATGAATGAATTTTACTGTGCTCATATATTACCTGTATAATCAGGAAAAAAGTCAAGGGCTTTCCAGAAGCAAGAGACACTAAGCAGTGAAAGTATCATGATAGAAAAGAAAGGGGAAAAAATTAGGGAACACAACCCTAAAGTGAAGTCAGAGGTCAAGAATGAGGGAACTGAGGACCAGTCTAGGCGTGAGGGGGGACATGCGAGCAGCTGCTGCTGTGGGAAATGCGGCCTTGAGGGGCAGAGAGAGATCAGCTCCAGAGAGGCAGTGGGAACTGCTGGCAACCAAGACAATCCATCGTGCCGACTCCCCCAGAAATACTGGGCAATCTCGGGGCAGCAAAAGAAGCCAGGGGAGAGAATCCAGGGTTGGCACCTGGCAGAGCAAGCGGAGTACCAAGTCAGGCAGGCAAAGGGTTCTCGGACCTGGGGAAGGCGGCGCTGAAACTGTGGACCATGGCAAACTGGCATCCCAGCTGCAGTGGGAGGTGGATGCAACAGTGGGGAAGAGAAAGGTGGAGCGATGGGGCAGGAGAGACAGTGGGACTGGAAGGTACAATGAGAGTAAAAGGCCTGAGCTCAAGCCTAAAGCATTCTTCCCCACATTTCCATTTTTCTTCCAATGTCTATGTATCATCACATTAGGAGGAAGACCCTACTTGTGTCACTGGGCCTAAAGTGCAAAAACATCTCCACCTGGTTCTGGATTTTTCTCTTGACCACTGAGTGATCGGGAGGAAGGTGGGGTACCCTCTGGGTTCCTCCCCCACCGACTTCTTCCAGGGTCCCCGGGCTGCTGTTAACAGAGCAGGGGCTCTACTCCCTGTGTGGTACTGCCTTCCTTGTGCGTGTCCTCCACTAACCAGAAGCCTGGAATAAGGGGTGACTGTCACCCCAAACTGAAGCCCTAACCATATCCTATGAGGACATAAAAAGAGCCCTAAACTTAGAATCAGAAAACTTGGCATTCGGGGCCAGCTTTGTGCTCTTCAAAGTAAGGCATGCCACCTCTCTGTGTACGCTTCCTCCTCTGTAAAATGGGGCTATCTGCCTCAGCGCTGCTGGGAGGATGAAGTAAAGTATGAAAGTGTTTCAAAAACTAGAATATCATACATATGCAAAGTGTCCTTAACAGAGGAAATCAAATGTTTTCTGTTTCTGCCTATACGTTACTTTCACCGATGGGGCTACAAAACCTTCAGTGGGTGCCTGTAGCTCAGATGCACCTATGCGAGCTGAAAATGTCCACGTTTTTATCTCTTCTAATCTATATTATAACAACTTCCTTCTTGACATCTCAACACTACTCGCAAAAAGACTTCAATTTAACAGTTGCTTGCCACATTTAAAGTGCCTATGCTTTGTCTCGGTTATCCTTTTTATCTCGTATCAATTTTTATCTTTAAGCTAACTGCAGTTACTTTTCATGCTTTTCTCTTCTGAAGTGTGTTGTTTGTCATCTGCATGGAAGAACTGCGTTATGCAAACTTCAATACAATTCCTCACACCTGGCCTTCGGTGGGATTCCTATGTGGTCTGACCAACCATGAAAATTAAATCAAAGTAATTTAGATAGTCTACTCTTTCAAGTTATTCTACCACTAAAAACCAAGAGGCTGACTAAATGAATTGGCATAATTCTATAACTTCTAGGTTAATAACTCAGAACACACAATCTACTAACAAAGAGTTAATATATCCGTTTCAGAGTCGGCACAATATTCTTAAATAAAGTTTAGGCAGACAGTCTTTTAGCATCCTGAATATGGTGACAGAGCTCAGCTCGTCTCCAAAGGGTCTATCGGCTGACAAAAGTCACAACACCCTAGTGTTAAATCCATCACCCACTCCTGGGCTGGCTGTAGTTGTCTGGAGACCCTGTGGCCCAAAGTGGCTCGTCACTGTTCCTCACATATGAGGACAAAGTGCTCATAGTCATCAGTGGGCAACGGAAGATCTAGATGATACCAATGAAGAATTGTTATATTCTCTTCCAAAGAAAACTTTTGCAAGACCCAAAGAGAGCAAGTTAACAGACCCCAGCCTCAAAACCATGAACGTGTGGAATGAGCAACACATTTTCATAGCAAAATTCAGAATTGCTTTTAGCAATCTGGAAATACAAAGGCAAGAGCACTTTCTGCCTTTGGAAATACAAAGATCAGATGCAGCCATGAATTCAGAACTCTCATCAAACCAAGCTGCACAAGGAACGATTTTTCATACGCAGAGGTCATTCATTTGTTCACTCAGCAAACATTTACTAGTAGTTACTCTGTTAGAAATGGTTAGACACTGGGATATAAAGATAAGACAAGGTCCTGACTTCAAGTAGGTCACAACCTAGGCATGGAAAACACACAAGACACCAGAAGTTAAGAGTACAGTGCGATTATGAAAAAAGCTGGCACAGAATGCAATGGTCATACAAAGGAGCGGCACTCAGCTTAACCTGGAAAGAATCAAGGAAGGCTTGTCTTTTAAGACATAGTGGTTCCTGAATCCCTCATCAGCTCAAGCCTAAGAAACAAGCACTAGAATGAGGAGGATAATTAGCAGGGTAAGAATGCTGAGACCATCCAAAGTTCACTATGGAGCAATAAGGGCCAAAGAAATCGTGGCAGAGGAGGAACTAGAAGACATCAAAGAGGCTGGGTCAGAAAGAGGCTGGTGAGATGGTGAAGTAGAGACATAACAGGACCTAGATGTGAATGGTATGTGGAGGCCAGAGGAATATTATTTACTCTTAACTAGAGTTAAAGATGACCTGGAATGGAGTGGCGATTTGACTAAGGAAGACCAAAAGAGATTTAGGGCCAGTTATTTTGAGTCACTTCTGTCTGACTCATAGTTACTTTTCTCTTGACCTTCCCCACTCCCCCATCCCACCCGCAGGGAAAAAATAAAACTGAACAAGTCAATAACAAAATCTGTGAACCTTCTGTTCATAAAAAACATTTCTGAACACAGGGCTAGATTCTATCAAAGTAGCTCAAATAAGAGAAGGATGACATCTGGAGACTTTCCAGCATCTGGAGCCTTCTAGGCCAAAAAAACAAAGTCAAGTCTCTGATGCCAACAGAAGAAAGCTAAAGAAACATGTCCTGAACGGGGGCCACACAGAACACAATGCTGCCTGGCATACCCTAGCACTCTGTCGGTTGAGAAGGCCCACTGTTCCCAAAACAAGGACATGCCAAACAGTTATGTCCTGGCTTCTTCATAGGAACTACCAAAAAACCGACCGCTGCCAGGAATAACCTTGGACTTGCACAATGTGGACTCCTACCCACCAGTAGTGGGTAGAGACTACCTAGACAATTCTCTCATCCGTCCAGGATGCCAACAGGTGAAGACACTGGGCTGCCTTCCTCACCAGACAAACTGAGCCCCTCAACCATGCATAGCACCCAGCTACACTCCTCTTACTACTACTAATAGTGCCACCACTACTACTAACTACACTACTCCTACTAACAGCAAGCCCTGAACCCATCTCCAGTCCTTACTACAACCTGCAGAGAAGGTTATATTAGGCCCATTTTACAGATGAAAAAATTGAATAAAATAAAAAAACAAGGCTCTCGGGGTTACCAGCTTATCCAGGTCAAAAAGCAAGCAAAAGTGAGAGGTGGGAGGACTCCAAAACCTATGTTCTCTCATTGTACTAGGCACCTCAGAAGTTATCAATGAAATCAAAAACGCAGCTTCTTTCCAAGAGTCTCTGAAGTTGATTCATTTGACTAAAAGGTAATCAAAAACATCTCCTTCAGCAATCACTTTGCTTTCCAAGCAATAGATAAACAAGTTTTATTTTATTTTATTTTTTTAGTTTTTATTAGGAATATTTTAAAAAATTTATTTAGCTATAAGGTTTTAATTTTAAATTTCTTGATTTTAAATGTCTTGATTTAAATTTCATTCGTTTTTGGTCAAATATATACACAGAGAGAGAGAGAAGAGAACAAAGGACAGAATTTCATTTTACTAGATCAGAATGGGTATTAATAATTAAAACAGAAAACATTCAAATATAATTTACATTATACTTCATGTAGTAAAAATTAAGAGGCAAGCACTTTCAAATAGGCTGAGCCTTACCTCGATCTTATTCCTCCTGTTCTAGGGAATAGCACTTCAAGTGATCAGTGGACATTTCCGCCTACATACAGTGAACTGGACAAAGAGAGTAAGCAAAGCCTTCATGCTCCCAAAACCACAGTGAAAAGGAAAGTGTGACAGTATCCTGGGGTACCTGAGCATATATACAGTAGCTCTAAATTACTGCTCATCCAGACACTCACAGAAACGAAATGTTTACCTTGTGGTTTGTCTTTAAGAGTAACTAAAGTTAACACATGTATTTAAATAAAATAATTCAAAAGCAATCCCAATACAATGAACACATCACAACTAAACTTCTTCCATGAAAATATATGAAGATAATCAATTGTTGCTAGTCAAAATCAATATTTTATAAAAACCTATTCAACGGTTTTACTGATTAGAAGCTTGATATACGTGAGTCGCTTCCTCCTTCACAGACCTACAGTCACTTTTGAACTAAAAATTACTACTATTAAAATGTCAAAAATACCACCGTTGTGGAGATGGCCAACCCAGTGCCTGGCATAATCCAATAGATATTTTTTATGAAAGAATGACTTAAGATAAAAAATTTAAGAGAGACAGAAAGAATATAATTTAAGGAAAATACATGATTTTTAGAGATTAAGGGAAAAAAACAATCCCCAGAACTATCGGTACAATTAAAAATAGTCGGAATTACTGTACATCTCACCTGAAACTTTATACTAGATTCCAACTAGACTACCACCTCCCAACAGTCTAAATAAACTCATATGGTGAAATGACTGATACTGTTCTTTTCCATATAGGGTTTGACATCTCATCCAACTTTTACTCAAATACTACATACAGAGCTCTGGTGTACAGCTGCAGGCCTCAGAATTGGAGTTTGCACAATGCCTTGCAATGATAACAGATGAAACATAGTGTACAGACTAAACTGACTGACAACAGATATACCTTCTAGTGAAGATAATGTCCTGTGAGAGTTGACAGTCATTAAGATTCAACAGCTTCAACGTCCTGACTTCATGGCAGCTGGAGAAAATGGATTTAAGGATATAAAGAACTTTTAACAACATAAACTGTTCGAGTTTTCACATCCATCTCTCATGTTGTACACATCAAACAATGAAATAGAAATGAGTGAAAACAAGCTCTTAATTTAGATTTATAAGAATTGGACTGAAAACCCCTAAAAAGTACATATATTGTGGTATCTAAGTTTGTCTATCACTACAAACAATAGCCACAGCGCTGAAAAGAAAGTATGAGTCACAATTCAAAAACAAAGGAGGAAAACAAATGAACAGAGGAAAACAAATGAACAGAGGAAAGCTTTGAATCCACATACCACAAAGAAATTCTTTACTTAAAATATTGTTCATGATAGCTAGCGTTCTGACTTGGAGTAAGAAGAAATGATCCATGCTATCTTCCCCTCAGGAATAAACTCAGCCCCTAAACGCCCCCCCAACCCCATCCACCTCAATGCCCAGCTACCAATATAGTCAGACACATCCACTACTAGCAACCACTATAATTCTAACAGATCTGAGTCACCCACTCCCCCACAGTAAGAGGTCATTCTCTATCAGGAAGTCCTCTTTGCAAAGTTCCCTTGTTCACCTCCCAGACTGCCACCACCACGGCCCACAGAAAGCTAATTCTCCAAGCTCAGCAGCCTGCCAACCCTCTTCTGCACTCCCCAAATCACAACTCCAGCCTCATCCCAACGCCACGGTAGCCAACACTACTCACAGTGACACTCTGGTGACAAGTTCCATGTCTGAGAACCATTCGATAGGATGTATCTGGGCCCAAGGAAAATCCAGCTCTTTGCTAAACTCCCCAGTGCCCAGCTGAGCTCCTGCCTTTCTAGGAGGCTAATCACCGGTTACCTCGGAGAAGCTAAACTCTCAATGCCTCTTCTCCCCAGCCAGACCCCAATCAGCCAAGTTCACAGACTTCGGGGGAGGAGGCGGGGAGAAAGACGCATCGCGATGCGCCTTGGGGACCAAACACACTGAGGCCCCTAGAATTCCAAACGCAAGCCCCCTACACCCACCCCGCGATGGTCAGGGCGTCTTCATTAAGCACTAAGAGCGAACGCCACCAGGGTTAGGTCTCCGTGACCCTATGACTCCCTTCCCCCGCTACAAAAATCCTAAATATCAAGCCGCCGAGGCCCCGAGTTGAAGCTAAGACCCCCACTCCAAGCCTCGGGCCACCGGAGTTTCCCAGGTCGGATCAGCGCCCCAAGGCCCGGGCCGCTGAAACCGGCTTGCTGTCGCAGGCCGCTGAGCGCCAGGGGCCCGGGCCGTGTCCCCACTGGGCCCCCATTGTTGCGGGTCCCAGCGGCCCGATGGGGAGCCGGGGGCCAGCACCGGCACTCACCTCCCGCGCGGCGGCTCCGGGCCGCGCCGGGCCAGGCAGGGCCCAGTGGCCGCGCGTTCCGCCGCGCCCGCCTCGGCGGGGTCTGCGGTGGCCGGGGCGGCGGGGGCGGCCGAGGCGGGAAGCAGCCGGCAGGCCCGGGCGCCGCGGACTGGCTCCGACCGAGCGTCGGTCTTCTCTGGCTGCGGCGCTCGCAGCCTCCGCTCGGTCCGCGCCAGAAAACGTCCCCCTCTCGGCCCGCGCGCCCGGCCGCCCGGACGGGAACACGCACCGCCGACAGGAAAGTTCCGCTGAGAGCCGACCGAGGCTGTTCTTCCCACGCGCCAGGGAGACCACGATTCCTCCCCGATAACGCCGTCTGTGCTACAGATGACCGTTTCAGGAGTGAAAGCGGCTCGGAAACCCCAGGGCGGAATTTACCTGGTTCCAGGACGAGGTCTGGCGGAAAGGGTTTGCACCCCTCCAGCTACCAGAGAGGCACGCTGGCCACTTAGTGCCTCAGCTGAGCCTCCGTTCCCCCTCACTCCTCGTTTGGGGATAACCTTCAAGGCCTGTTAGGGTTGAATAAGATGGTGAAGGTGCCTGGCGCGGAGATATGCTCAACAGTAGGGCATGGTCATTTCTGATGACTATTGCTACTACCACTATCGCCTCCTACACAGGTTTGCTCAGCCCTCAAAGACCCTGAAATAGATGCACGCCGTGAAACTCTCGATTTTCCCCCTCCACCCCACCTCCTGTCACGATTCCTATTGACTGAAGCTGTCTTCAGAATTCCCTAGAAAAGGAGCAAGGACAAGAAAGTCTTTCTTGATCACTAACACCCGACGGGAGGTTAAGGGTGGAGATTTCCTCCCTAGAATTTGTAATTACTGCCATGTGGGCTCCAGTTAATGAGAAGAGCTTTTTATGCCAGCTCTCTCCACAACAGCCCCTGTTCTTCTTCTCTCTTCCTCCTGTGAACATTGGAAAGATGAAAAAAAATCTGAAAGCGGATTTTTTTTTTAAGGTTTTCTTTTCATAAAATCAACTGGCTAAAAACTCCTTTGTCCTCCCCACCTTATTCTGGGCCTTCACGCCTCTAGATATCAGACATACATATTTTCAGAGCAAATTAGGTTATAAAAATATAAGTGTGTGATCCCAAACTATCATTGAGAAATTAGATCTGCAGAAGGTGCTCCAAAAAGGATCATAGCTTTTACATGTTCTCATATTTTCCATTCTCACTTAGCCCCTTGACTTCTGAGACTGAGGAAATTTTACCTTGATACCGTTTTCCCTTTTCTGAAGAGAATGTTCCAAAAAGGCTTACTTATATCAGTCATTTTCACCTGAATCAAATTATGTCACTGTGTCACACACATACACACGTGCATTTCCATTTAGATTATCTTCTAAAAGTAAGGAAAGAGTCCTGCTTATCTAACGTCATTTTGGTAACTATCTAGAAATGGCAGGCTCATGGGTTAGAAAGCAGCACCCTCAAAACCTCTGGAGGTTCTCTGTTCCCTCAAGCAAGGGGACTTCATCTTATGCATTTAAAGGACAAAGGATGCCTCGAAAGCTGGTTCACTTCTCTCAGCATCCTGAAGTCAGCTCATCACTCTGACCCCTCCCTGCTCCTGGCCTTGCATTTCCCTCATTTGGCCTCTTAGCTTGGACTACCTGTGTGACACATAAAGCAGATATGATCTCAAGGGTTGAAGGAGGTTTAGATGAGAGCCCCAAAGATAACAAAGGAAGGAGAAAGAGACCAGTGAAGCTGGGCAGAGACTTGAGAAAGAAGTCTTATTGTTTATCTACCTGCTCCCTCCAAAAGCCCAATACAACCATCAAAGACACCCACACTTACCTTCCTCCTCTGTTACTGAGGTTGAAGTAAGCAGAGCCAGGGCTGGCTCCCCTGGTGATGGAATCCCCTTCCATCCCCTCCTCCCAAGATGACATCACTGCTTCTTTGCCCTCTGGGAGCTTCCTTCACAACTTGAGTGGTATTATACCCCCCTCCTAACCAGCTTTGGGGATCATGGTACCCTCATATAACCTATAGAAAAATGGGTTCCATTTGGGGAGAATAATTTACACACATACCTGCCTATCAATGGCTTTGCCTCCAGGTGAAATTACAAAATCTGAAGACTTCCTTCTGGGAATAGACAAGACTAGCCAGCAACTTGTTAATCAATCAGAAGCTAGAACTAGGCCCTCTCATTCACTGTAAACCACACCTGACAAAACTCCCTCTTCCTTTCACCTGTTTCACTTCCTTCTCATTCCATGAAAGCCAACTCAGTCCTTCCTCCACCAACCACACTTCCAGCCCACCCTCACTTCTGAATGCCAAAGTCATGATCAGGTTCCAAGGTGACATATAGTTGTATTTCTTTCTTCAACAACCATCCTATTCTTGGGATGTTTTTTAACTTTCTGCTTGTACACCATTTCTCTCATACTAGATAGTCTCTGTGAGGCTTTCTAAAAAATCCACCCAAATGATTAACGAAGGCCTGGCAAAATTGGCACGCCATAAACCCCATTTAGTAATTATTTACTGGTGTCCAGCTCGTACCAGGCACTGTGCTGGATACAAAGGAATAGTAGTAAGACGCCAAGTGTGACTGTAAGCATTTTACAGGTATTAACACATTTAACCTTCACATCGACATTATGAGGTATGTGCAATTACCGTTCCACTTTGAAGATGGAAAACCTGTAGCTGGGAGGTAAGAAAGGTGGCTGACTGAGTACAGGACATCTAGGTCCAGAGCCCACTCATAACCACACACTGAAGTGAATGAAGAGCTGTGCTCAGAACTGAGCATGGGGGATTCTGGCATGTGAAGTGTAACTAATAAAAACCTGTCCCATGTGGATGTTTATTCAGTAGACATTTATTGTTCCAAAACTATATTTTAGATGCTGATCTAGGCTGGGGAACACAGCACTGAACAAGAGAAAACAGATCTCTGCCCTAAAGGAATTCACCTTCTAATCAGGGGAGATAGTACAAAATGATTTTGATTCTAACGAGTGCTGAAAAGAACATAAAACAGACCTGTATGGGAGAGAAGCCATTGGAAGAGGGGAGGCATCAGGTAGCCCACCCCGCTGAGGTGACCTGTAAGCTGAAACCTGCTAAAGAGAAGCATGTGAAGGCTCAGGGGAGGAGGACGCTAGGCAGAAGGACCAGAGCTCAGGGGCAGCATGGGGTGTAGTGAGAACCCCCAGAACACGGCCCTGGAGAGTGGAGAAGTAGCCTGCAGTTCTGCTCCCAGATTTGATGGTCTTGAGGGAATCACTCTCAGGGCTAGCCCTGGGCAGGATGTGAAAGATGTTGTTGATCAACTCCTAGGAAAGCAGCACAGATTATTGTACCTGATAAATGATCAAGTACATTTGTCAAGTCAATAGAAAGATGTCATAGAAACAGTTGTTTTTAAAAAGTCCTACAGACTATGGCAATGCCACTTTGAACAAGCCCAATCCCATCTGATCTCAGAAGCTAAGCAGGATCGGGCCTGGTTAGTACTTGGATGGGAGACCACCTAGGAAGACCAGGTGCTGTAGATGTAAAAAAAAAAAAAAAAAAAAGGATTATAAGCTGACAAGGTCCTTGCAATCTGTGAGGTGAAAAAAAAAAAAAAGTCCTATAGAGAATTCCATTTGGTTCCATCAGCTTCCTCAGAGAACCCCCATGACCACCTACCCAATCTAAGTAGCTGCCCAATCATCGTTACACCATCCCATTTTCTCTATCTGCAGAGAACTTAACACTATCTGATTTGTTCATCTGTTTCTCATCTCTCTTCCCTCATAAGATTGTGAAATCCCTGGAACAAGGATCTTGTCAATCTTACCAAGATCCCCAAGACTAGGATGGGTACAGAAGAGCTTAATAAACACACTTTAAAAATATTTGTGTTGGGCACATCATTGAAGCTGGACTGTGAGGCACTGGGAATGAAAGGGGAGGGGGAGAGGCCCCTCCAGCTTTTGGCATGCCATGTATCTCCTGAATTGTGAGGTCATTTCTCCAAGGATGGTACAAATCATGGGCCATGGGAAAATGGAACAGGAGGGAAGAGCTCCTTGTACAAGGTGGGAGTATAGTGCAATGGAAGCAGACTTGCTAAAGAAGGGCTTTCAAGGATAAGGAGGGCTTTTAAGGATGAGGAGGGATTGGATGGCAGAACAGCACGGGAAAGGGCATGGATCTAAGGAAGAAAAGAAAGAGATTGCCTTAGCTAGACTTCCGGGCTCAGCTGGGCAGGCCGACATGGGACATTCCTGATCTCTCACTGTAACTCCTGAAAGCTCAGTTAATGACCACACCTAGATCACTTTAGAGCCGAAGTTGTAATGGCTCAGGTTCCATTTAACCAAGGCTATGTCAGGGCTGGGTGGGAAATGTGAGGGGCCCTAGGCTCCACAGCCATGAGAAGCTGATCACCTTCATCACATGTAGATACCCCACAGGCAGAATTGTCTTTCATGATAAAAACACCTAATTAAAAAAAAAAAACACTCAGCAAACTAGAAAGGAAAGAAACCTCTTTAACATGATTAAAGGGTATTTATAAAAAATCAACAGCTAACATTGTACTCAATGGTGAAATACTGAAAGCTTTGAAAGCTTTCTCAAGATCAGGAATAAGACAAAGATGCCTGCTTTCACCACTGCTTTTAACTTTGCACTGGAAATTCTATCCAGAGCCATTAAGCAAGAAAAAGATGAAAGGCAACTGAATTGGCCTTTTTATGATAAAAAATAATAATAATAAATAAATAAAACAAAACACTCAACCAACTAGGAGTAGGAGACACCTCAGTACAATAAAGGCTGGATATGAAAAGCCATAGTTAACATCATATTCAATGATGAAAAACTGAAAATTTTCCCTCTAAGTTTACACTTTTGTTCAACATAGTACTGGAAGGCCTAGACAGAGAAGTTAGGCAAAAATAAAAAATAAAAAATAAAAAACATCCAAATTGGAGAAAAAGTAAAATTTTGGTTCATAGATGACATAATCTTATATGTAAAATACTCTATAGATTCCACTCCCCCCCACACACAAAAAAAAGGTTAGAACTAATAACTGAATTCAGCAAATTTGCAGGATGCAAAAAAAAAAAGTTGCATTCTATATGCAAACACTGAATAGTCTGAAAAGGAAATTAAGAAAACAATTTCATTTTTCACTAGCATTACAGAATAAAAAACTTAGGAATAAACTTAACCAGAGAGACAAAAGACTTGCATACTGAAAACTAGAAAATGTTGCTAAAGGAAGTTTAAAAAATATAAATAAATAAAAAGTCATCCTGTGTTCATGGATTGTTAAGGTGTCAACACTGCTCAAAGCAACATACAGATTTGATTCAACCCCTATCAAATTTCCAAAAACATTTTTTGCACTAATAGAAAAATCCATTCTAAAATTCATGTGGGGTCTCAAGGGACCCCAAATAGTCAAAACAATCTTGAAAAAGAAGAACAAAGGTGGAAGACTCACACTTTCTGATTCCAAAACTTACCGCAATGCTACAGTGATCAAAACAGTATGCTACTGGTATAAAGACAGACATATAGATGAATGGAATAGAGAGCTCAAAAATAAACCCTCACATATGTAGTCAAATGATTTTTGACAAGGATGTCAATATCATTCAATGGGTAAAGGACAGTCTTTTCAACAAATGGTGCTGAGAAAACTGTATGTCCACATGCAAAACAATGAAACTGGACCCTTACCTTATACCATATATAAAAATTAACTCAAAATGGATCAAAGACCTAAACTGTAAAATGTAAAACTATAAAACTCTTAGAGGAAAAAAAAGGCAAAAATCTCCATGAGATTGGATTTGGCAATGATTTCTTGGATATGACACCAAAAGCATAGGAAATAAAAGAAAAAATAGACAAATTGGACTTCTTGAAAATTAAACACATTGTGTGTCAATAGACCCTATCGACATAGCGAAATGGCAACCCATAAAATGAAAGAAATATTTGCAAATCATATATCTGATAAGGGATTGATATCTAGAATATATAAAGAACTTCTACAATACAAAACAAACAAACAAACAATCTGATTCAAAAATGGGCAAAGGACTTGAACAGACATTTCTCCAAAGAAGATATACAAATGGCCAATAAGCATATAAAAAGATGCTCAACATCACTAATCCTTAGGAAAATGCAAATAAAACCACAATGAAATACTACATCATACCCATTAGAATGGCTACTGTAAAATAATAGTGTGAAAAAAAAACAACAACAGATAATTACAAGTGTTAGTGAGGATGTAGAAAAGTTGGAACCCTTGTGTGTTACTGATGGGAATGTAAAATGGTGCAGCCTTTGTGATAAACTGTTGTTTCCTCGAAGTTAAACATAGAACTATGATGTGATCCAGCAATTCTACTTTTGGATATATACCCAAAATAATTGAAACCAGGGACTCAACAGATACTGGTACACTAATGCTCATTGTAGCATTATTCACAATAGTCAAAAGGCGGAAACAACCCAAGTGTTCACCAACAAAAGATAAACAAAATATGGTATTATCCACACAATGAAATGTTATTTAGCCATAAAAATGAACAAATTACTGATACATACTATAACATGTAACAACATATTGAAAACAATCTGTTAAGTGAAAGAAGCCAGACACAAAATGTTATATACAGTATGATTCCATTTATATGAAATATCTTAAATAGGTAAATTGATAGAGACAGAAAGTAAATAGGTGATTGCCAGGGCCTGAGGGAGGTGGGAGTAGGGGTATACAATGGAGAGTAATGGCTTAACAGATATGAGTTTTTATTTTGGAGTGATAAAGATATTTTACAACTAGACAGAAGTGGTGATTCCACAACATTATGAAAGTACTGAAGTGTTCAAATGGTTTTTATGTTATGTCAATTTTACCTCAATTATAGAAAGAAACTGAAGCTCAGAGAGGTTGAGTCACATGAGATCTCAAAGCCAATAACTGGTAGAGCCAGAATTTAAACTCAGATCTAAGAATTCAAATTATCTATATTGCACAGTGAGAGAGGAGGAATGTTGACTTACTTCAGAGGTAAATGACTATTATGTTGGTGCTTTTCTGAGAGCAGGTTTCAATCTAGGGAGAAGGGATGATGCCCTTTACATAGTCGGTGGTCAATACCTGTTTTTCTGAGAATGGTCCCTACTTACAGACTTGCAGGTCTGGAGAGAACTTGGAGTGCGAGGGAGGGTCTGCAACTCCCTCCAGGCGGTGAAGGCTTCTTTCTCAAGGATGGTAGAGGAGACCAGCTCCTCTCATATGCTGTGTGACCCTGGGCAAATCACTTAACTTCCTTGAGATTTTTTTTTTTTTTTCTGTAAAATGGGAATAGCATGCTTGCAATGGTGAGAAAGAAATGGGAAAATGGCTACAAACACTCTTTGGAAGTGCAGGTCTATTTACTTCAGAGAAAATTTGGCTGACATCTTTGCTGTTTTACGTCAATTCTACCGCCTCCTTCTAGAAATTATAAGCTCTTACTCACACATGATGTTGGCTGGAACTCCCCAGACTCAGCTGCACTTTTGCAATTAACTTGATTTTAACACCTATCTCGTTCTTGTTGGAAGTGTCTGACTCCTCCAGGTGGGACCAGGTTGGTTTATCTTAGGTAGCCTCAAAGTCTGGTACAGAATTAAGTTCCATGTGTCTGTATTGAACAAAATTCTAGGGTTGTCCACAGCCCCCATTTGCCTTAAGAGGATTCAGTTTCATTCAAGTGCCCCTGGGGATTTGTTATACAAAGATGAGAAAAGTACACAGCCCGTGAGGCCCCTGGGGCACATGGGCACACAAACATAATTATAACACCGCCTAAACTCCTGCATGAACGAACAATCATCAGGGGTTCGGAGGAGGAAATATTTGGTTTGGACACTCCGGGAGTCTAATCTCCCCTTCAGTTACTACTCACCCATCTTCAGGTTACTCTATTTCCATAGCAGTTTGCCCAGTGTGTTATTCATTACTAGAGGCTCAGTAATGTGTGATTGGACCAATTCAGGCCACAGGGCCACCATTCCCTCTTGCTAAATCTCTGCTCCCAGTTAGTAAATTCACCCTGCTTTAATGCCTGGCCAGAGTGTCATCTCTTCTGTGATGCCTTCACAAACCCAAAAGTCAATCCTTTTTCTGGGCTTTCTTGGTATTTCATTCCACAAATATTTATTGGGCACATTCTGTTTCTGCCCTGGAGAAAGAGTTATTCAACTTGGCCTCTGTCCTAAGAGCTTACATCTACTGGGGGAGGCAGACCAGTAGCAAGCAGTCACATTATTAGAGGGAAGCACACGGTAAATACCCCAAGAGATGCAGGAGACGCCTTTGGGGTCTACTTAGCCCACATTCCTCTTTCCAAAACTGACCACCTACTCAGGAGTAAGCCCTGGAGAGTATGTATGTGCTATGTGTCTCAGTCACCTAGCAGTAGCTGACTGGCCCACGGAGAACACCTAACTGAAGATGGGCCAATTGGATTCTATATCCCAAGATTTAAATTTGGAGTCAAATTTCAAAGATGCAGAGAATTTTGAAGCAACCAATTAGAGAGGCCACTAGGCTAAGAATCCCAGAAGAAGAAGGGAAGGAAAGACTAGGGTTCTTGCTTGCGGATCCAAAAAATACCCATTTCTCTCTTTACAATCAGTTCCTTGTTTTGCTTAAAGGATCTTTGGGTGGGAAGGGGGTCGGATATTATCACAATAGCCCTAACTGAAGCAGGAGCAACCAAGAAGCCTCCCAACTTAGACTAGGTTAAAAAGAGGAATGGGATTAGGTAGTCCAGGGCAGGAGCAGGAATGGGAGTTGGGTGAAAGGTGGAGAAGAGGATTCTAAGGAGAGGGAACAGTGTAGGTAAAGGCGAGAGGCAGAAACTACATGTGTAAAATGAAAAGAAATAAGACTGAAGATGTGACCAGAGCTAGGGTCACACAGGTCCTTGTAAGCCACATTGAAAGTCTAAAACAACTTGCATTTTAAGTTGGGCCAAGCGTGGAGGCTAGGGGAAGCAGATGTTGGTGGGCTAAACTGAAGTGGGGGGTAGAGGCACAAATGGACAAATGGAGTAGGAGCTGTTTAGGAAATGGCATTGTTAGGTCTTGATAACTGAAAGTGAGGTTAAGGGATGGGAGGAGTCACTAGGCATACTTAGGGATGCCTTTTGTGGAGAGGGGAACTTATCTGGGAAGCAGAGTGAGAGAGGGTGTGGTTGCTTAGAGACTCCTTGCTCAAAGTGTGGACCAGAACCAACAACTCTGGTCTCCCCTAGGAGCTTGGGAAAACTACACAGGCTCCAGGCCCAGCCCAAATGAGCACAAAAAAGTTCAAGAGGCTCTCAACTGATTCAGCACCTGATGACTTGTTAGTGCTGGCCTGTTTCTTTTTCCCTTGCCTTGCTCTCTACCCAGTTCAATCTTTCAGAGACCACTAGGAATTTTCAGCCGTTCAACACCAAAATTTGTAAACAGAGAGCCTCAAATTTCAGGGGTCTGTGGAGACCCTGAATATATATGCAGACTTTGATGTATACGGGCAGTTTCCCTTGGAAAGGATCTCAAGCAACATAAGGACCTATAAGATGATTGAAATAGAAGAAAAATAGAGAAAATTGATGAACCCAAAAGTCAGTTCTTTGAAAACATCAGTAAAATTGACTAACCTTTAGCTAGACTGACCACAAGAAAAAGAGAAGATTCAAATTACTAAAATCAGAAATGAAAGTGGGGACATCACTATCAACTCTACAGAAATAAAAAAGGACCATTAAGACATTACTATGAACAATTGCATACCAACAAATCGAATAACCTAGATGAAGCAGAAAAATTCCTAGAAACACAAAACCTACCAAGATAAATCATGAAGAAATAGAAAATCCGAATAGACCCATAACTAGCAAGGAGATTAAATGAGTAATCAAAAATCTCCCAACAAAGAAAAGTCCAAGACCTGATGGCTTTACTGGTGAAGTCTACTAATCATTTACAAGAAAACTAATAACGATCTTTCTCAAACTTTTCCAAAAAATTGAAAAGGAAGAAATACCTGCTAACTCGTTCTATGAGGCCAGCATTATCCTGATACCAAAGCCAGATAAGATACTACGAGAATTGAAAACAACCTACCACTATCCCTTCTGAACGTTGATATAAAAAACCTCAACAAATACTAGCAAACCAAATTTGGCAGCATAGTAAGAGGATTATAAACCACAACCAAGTGTGACTTATTCCTGGAATGCAAGAATGGTTCACCATACTAAAATTGATTAATGTAATATACCACAATAAGAGTAAAGGAGGTAAAAACACAATTATCTCAATTGACAAATTAAAGGCATTTGACAAAATTTAATACCTTTTCATGATAAAAACACACAGCAAACTAGGAACAGAAAGGACTACTTAACATAATAAAGACATATGTAAAAAACCAACAGCAGAAAATCATACTCAATGGTGAAAGTCTGAAAGCTTCTCCTCTAACATCAGGAACAAGGCAAT
Organism: Eidolon dupreanum; assembly: GCA_028627145.1. NCBI lineage: Eukaryota > Metazoa > Chordata > Mammalia > Chiroptera > Pteropodidae > Eidolon > Eidolon dupreanum. The sequence goes on along the minus strand of CM053507.1, from coordinate 150,610,369 downwards.
GATGCCTGCTTCTGCCACTTGTATTCAACACAGTACTGGAATTTCTAGCCAGAGAAATTAGGCAAGAAAAAGAAATTAAAAGTATCCAAATTGGAAAGGAATAAGTAAAACAATCTCTGTTTACAGATGATAGGATCTTATTTGCAGAAAATCCTAAAGATGCCACAGAGACACACACACACACACACACACACACACACACACACACACACACACAAACCGTTAGAATAAATGAATTCAGCAAAGTAGCAGGATACAATGTCAACACACAAAAATCAGCTGCATTAGTAATAAAATAAATAACAAGAATTGGTGAGAACATGGAGAAATGAAAACCCTTGTGCACTGTCGGTAGGAATGTAAAATGGTTCAGCTGCTATGGAAAACAGTATGGCAGTTCCTCAAAAATCAAAAATGAAATTACCATATGAACCAGCAATTCCACTTCTGAGTATGTACTCGAAAAAATTGAAAGCAGTCTCAAAGAGATATTTTATACCCATGTTCATAGCAGCATTATTCACAATAGCTAAAATGTAGAAGCAACCCAAGTATCCATCAACAGATGAACGAGAAACAAATATAGTATATGCATACAATGGAATACTATTCAGCCTTTAAAAGGAGGGAAATTCTCACATATGCTAGCATGAATAAACCTCGAGGATATTGTGCCAAATGAAATAGGTCAGTCACAGAAAGACAAATACTGTATAATTCCACTTATTAGAGGTATCTGAAGTAGTCAGATTTGAAGAACAGAAAGTAGAATTGTGGTTGTCAGGGGCAAGGGAGAGTGGAAAATAGAGAGGTATTGCTTAATGGGTAAAGAGTATTAGTTTCACAGGATGAAAAGAATTATTGGGCTGAATGGTGGTGACGGTTGCACATTATGAACTTAATACCACTGAACTCTATGCTTAAAATAGTTAAGATAGTAAATTTTATGTGTACTTTAGTACAATTTAAAAATGGAGGAAAAAAAAAAGAGCTAGGAACCCCTGGGATCCGGAAAATTGTTTTCACAGTTGGATATGGGGCTTACAAACACAACATTGGGTCACTCAGTGTTATTTAAGAGCAAAGCCAATTTTTTATTTTTATTTTTTAATAAAAAACATTGGTTTCCTGTGTAAGCATATCTAGGGTTGAAAACATATAGATTTGGCCTTTAAAGAGCTATGTGTCTCTGTCCTGGATGCTCTGACCCTCGCAGCCTTTGAGTTCCCAGAATATGTTTATTGCAGCTTTTGTCACATTGTGTGGCTGTTTGCGTGGCAGTCTCCCCTAGGAGCCTGTGAACGGGAGGCGGGACCTTGTTGCTTGCCCAGCACATGGTGCTTAGTGAATGAATGAATGAGTGAATGAGTGACCAGCAGGAGAGACATGCACCTGCAGTCCTAGGGAGGCTGAGAGAAATCGGTGCTCGGGTTCTTCCCGTGGTGCCCTTCATCTATCTCCCCCTTCTCCTCTGCAGCCAGTCCCTCACACATACCACCCACAGGAAGCCTTTTCAGATTGTGCCCAGCTACCACCAGGATGGGCTCTCCTCCCCGCCTCCCTCTCCCCTGGAGGAGGCAGGAAAGGGGGTTCACACAGGGAGGCATGCTGGTTGAAAAGGGTGTGGTAGGCCGAGAAGGGAGGGTGGGGAATCAGGGCCCCTGCTCCAGCACCTCCGATCCCAGACCCCAAAGGAGCGGGGCTGGGATGCTTCCTTGTGCCTTCCCAGGACAGGTGTCCCAGCAGACCTGGTGGAGGCCCCTTGGCTGCTCCAGCCCCTCTGGGGAGTAGATGCTGTCCTCCAAGGTGACATCTTCATTAGGCTGCTAGGGGAGAGGGGTGAGTGGCACCGGGCAAGCAGTTCCTGGGGTGCTGGCTGGATGCCCACCTCCCGTGCCTACTTTCCCAATGGAAGAGAAAGCAGGAGCCCTGGGCCTGATCCTTAGAGCTGAGCAGTCTTGCATAAGTTATTTAACTTCTCTGAGCCACAGCTTACTCATCTATCTATTAAAATGGAGCATGATGCCCACCTCACAGGACTGTTGGGGACTGAGCTAGGACCTTACAGACAGCGGGCGCTCAGTGCCTGTTAGGAGTTCG
>CM053507.1:150522101-150607769 GCA_028627145.1 Eidolon dupreanum | reverse complement strand
CCCACCCCCACCCCCAGGGTCTGGAGGGACAGGCCCATGCCAAAGACCACTGCCCAGGCCCTGGCTCTTCTAACCTCCTGCAATAACCAAGACCTGAAAACCTGTCATCATCTCCAGGTCTCCAGTAGATCCCTTTGGCCCCCTACAGCCGAAGCCCCTTCAAACCCCACACTCCTCTCCAGAGTCCAAAGACCACTTCTAAAGTCCCCAAGTAATTCCCACTGGTCCCTGGTCATGTGGCAGCCAGCTTTGTGACTTCACTAAAAGCTATCTTGTGACAAGCTTGGGCCTGGTGAAGTAGGAGCTGGGCAGAGGGACTCCCCTCAAGGAACATCAGATGACTTTTCACGGAGAGACACCCCTGCCTGAGGGAATGAAGAGAAACTGCCTCACAGTAAGAGCCCGGGAACCCTCTACCCTTAAAAACGCCTCTCCTTGATGACTTCGGCTTGCAGGCACGAGTGGGTTCTCCTGGTTAGACCTGGCAATACCTCTGGAAGGTCCAGGCCTATCGCAGCCAGGTTTGGGCAGGGGCAGGAGGTGGTTCCTCCACGGGGTGGTTGTGGGTCTCTGATCTTTGAATTAAGGGTCAAGCAGCCTCCTCCCACTAGACAAGGCCATTCTTCTCTAAGCTTTTCTATGTGAAAGAACTGATAGAGTGGGCAGCTTTATGTGACCTGTTTCTTCATCAGGGTCAGCCTCACAGTCCCCAGAGTACCTTCTTACAAACAGACATTGTCAAAAATCCAAGGACTTTTCTCTCCAATGCCGACTCCACTGTTGTTTCTTCCCAAAAAGATTTATGAATCCAGAAACCTGAGGCCAAAGAGGCTGGGCATGCTTTCTCCTTACCTTCCCTGCACCTGTTCCTCTAACTCTCACCTGGAGCCAAGCTTCTGAAAAGGGCAGGGCCCTGGGAGTTGGCAGGTGTAACTGGTAGCTAGACTGGGGATTGGACAGGTCCTGGGGTTACCGAGAGGGCGGAGTTTGGTCCTCTTCTTGCTAAAGCCCCTCTTCATGCTGGGCAGGTCCACTGTGAGCATCCACTGGCCCTCTTCTCTGGTCTCTGCTTTGATTGTGACATCACCATCCTGCCAGAGGACCCTAGGGAAGGAAGCAAGTGTGCTCTGGGCAAGAGTTTGTGATGCTTCATCCCAGCAGGAGGCAGGGTCGATGGTTGGTTTGGGGAGGGTGACATGTCTGGTTTTGTATCCTAGGGGTTCCTTGCCTTGAAAGCCTTCACCCTTGAGTAGCAGTAGCCCTTGCAGGCATGAGGAGGCCCAGGAGCAGACCCTCTTAAATCCACCCTCTGACCCACTCGGTTTTCAATTCTGGGCTGAGACAGAGCGTGGACAGCTGGTCCCCGAGAGTGGCAAATCTACTGCTTCCCAGGGCTTCTGAAACTGTATTATCTTAGGATTTTTTTCTGATAAGAAGCTCATTTCACATTTAAGTGAGGAAAGCCTGAGCTCTTTCAGCAGGCAGTACTTGGGGGAGGGAGAAACCAGCCAGGGCTGGAGTAGTCCCGAAGAACTGCAATGGGGACAAGCCATGGACAAATAATAATCAAAACAGGAAGAGCCAGCTCTCTGCTAGTACTTCCTGTGTGCCAGGCCCCAACTAAGCACTTTAAATGCATTATCACATTTAACTCCCATAACAATGCTAGAAAGAAGGTATGTCATTTCCATTTTCCAGCCAGGGAAACTGAAGTTCAGAGAGGTGAAGTAATTAGACAAAAGTCCCACAGCTGCTGAATGGAAGCACTGATTTTAGCAGGCGGGTCTGTTCACCTCCAAAGCTGGACTCAACTGCTGACCTGTCTCCTTCTGCAAACTCTTCCCAATAAAGAGGGAAAATTATTTCTCATGCCTGACCATTAGTGATAGGGGTAAAAAGAGAAAGGTAGAAGGGGAGAATTTGAGCCTGCTATCACCCAGATCATCAGCTTTTGGGTAAGGGAGCCTTTATTGTTTGGTCTGTTTAATCTTTAATGAGACCCATTGGGAGGCAGCTGTTCTGATTTGCTTCTAACTATTTTGCAGATGATATAAATGAGGCCCTGGGGGCCGCAGAATGGGAGTCTTTGGGGTCAGTGACTGAGCGGTGGTTCTGAGGTGGGGTTGCCAGATAAAATATGACCAGTGCAATTTTAATTTCAGATAAATGGCAATTTTTTTTAATGTAAGTATGCCTTAAATAGTGCATGGGGCTCTTCTAGGGGCTCCTCGCTTTGGCTGGGGCCCTGGTACCTGGGAGCTGGGGTGGGGCTGGGAGTGGCTGCTTCATTCCCCACTTGAGCCTCAGGCCCTTCTATGAAGTTATGTCTATGGGAGCATGAGGTGGGGACTGCCTTCCAGCTGCTGTGGCCACCGGACAAGGCGTGGGCTTAAACTGCTGTCTTTGTGGAGCCTCAGTTTCTCCCTGTCAAACAAGACTGGTGGACAAAGATGTAGTCACAGGAGTGGGTGACTTGCACAGCTCTTGGGCAGTGGGAACTGTGTTCCTTTTTTCTAGGGGGCTGTAGGGGTTCCCAGGGAGGGGGAGGGCACTGAATGAATGATTGGAATTTCCTCTTTGTCCAGGCCAGGGTCCCCAGAGCCTCGCAGTGCTGAGCCTCTCCTTGTTGGCGCCTGTGACCCCGGACACTTGTAGTAGCCGTCTTGTTCAGCCAGCAGAGTGGGAATAGATGTGGGACAGCTGACCTGGCCCCCTCGTCCTAAGGAAGAGGCACAGGGATCGTGGTGGCACCAGGATGGGGATGGGTTGGTGAGAGCACCTAGGTCAGGTGAGCCGGGAAGTAGATGATGGGAGGGAAGGGGGTAGTGGAAGGGTGAAGAAGGGGAGGAGGGAAGAGAGAATTTGGTGCTATCAAATTTCTTACCCATGGCATGGGTACTCCCACCCAGGGCATGGCCCTGCTTGTGGGCGAGGGCAGGTAGAGCATACCCAAGTTTGTGGTCTTGGTGCTGGGGCCAGAGCTGGACTGCTCTTGCCCTTTCTCTGCCACTGGGCAGCCCTGAAAGCATCACTCGGCCCTTTTGGATGGTAGCTGCTTCTTTCTGAGGCACACATGGGGGTGTGCACAGGCAGAATGTGGGGTGGGGGGCAGAGTCCTGAGATGCTCTGCTAAAGAGCATCTTTGCAACGATTCAGAAGCAGTGTGCCAGGCCAAGCCGGATGCGTGGGCCTGGATTTTCTGTGGCTTTGTGCTTGCGTATACTTTGGAAAATGTGGGCTGTGCCGATGCCTAGGTGTGTATGCTTGTATATCTGGCATGCATGGCAATCCTGTGAAAGGCGTTAGTGAGCATGCTTAGAATGTGTGTGCAGCCCAGAAAACCTGGGTGCTGTCTTTTCCCCTTCCCAGAGTTGGGGTATAGGAGTGCCTGCAGGTGTGTGTGTGTGTGTATGGTGGTGGTGGGGGGTTGTTAGCGGGGGTAGAGGTGCTGTAGGTGTTACAGAGCAGAGATTCTGGATTGAACAGCTTCTAGATAAGCCCTGTGTAGCTAGCTCCTGCTCTGCTTCCCCAGCCTCCTGGGCCCTGATTTCTCCAAAGCCCCTCACTCCTATTACTGACCTAGGGCCCCAGGCTGGGTTTCTGAAGGGGAGCAGTGCCATCTGGTGGCAGGCTGAGGCTGTGCTGGGAACAGGTGAGTTAGACCCGGGTTTTCACAAGGATTCTGCCTTTCAGGACCCCACTCAGTGGGGGAGTCACCACTGCACTGGTTAGACCATGGACAGAGGGTTGGTATTTAAGGCTTGAATACTCCATCCTTATGCATTTTGGGTTCATGGCCCAAGGCGGCACGGCAGGGCAGTCAGTTGAAGGACTGATGGAGGACAGTCATGGCAAAGCTATGAGCCCGGCCTCTGGATCCACAAACCTGGGCCCCATTTCTTGGGCCACCTTTCTATGCTCAGATTTCTCATCTGCACAGGTGGCCGACTGTATCTACCCTGTGCGGCGGTAGTGAAGGTTATATAAAAGAGTGTGGGTAAAACCCTTCGCTCAGAGCTGAGCCTGCTGTAATGCCAACAGAAATGATAGTGGCCATTATTGACATAGGCAGAGTTCCAGAAGCACAGAGAAGAAAGCTGTGTCGTGGCAGCTGAAAGGGTTGCAGAGAAAGTGACATATCTGTGGCACTGCCACCCCATATTCTAGAATTTTGTGCCTGAGCAGCTGCTCCAAGTTACACACTTAAGTGAAAGGGATGTCCCCCCTTTTGGAAAGAGGGGTACGAGTCCAACTGGGAGCAGAATCAAGAGACCCAGCATTCGGGTTCGGGTTAGCTACCTATTAGCTGTGGAACCTGAGCATGGCAGAAGGTTTGCTGTGTCCCATGTTCCCCATGTGAAAGTGTCAGCTCTGAGGACTTTGTAGCAATGCACAAGAAACTCGCTTAGGACTCCCAGAGATAAAGGCTGGGGAGGATCTTGTTAGGGAGAGATTCTGCTCTGTGTGGAGTCACATTTATTTTTCGCGTCTCCACAAAGGGATTCATGTCAGGAGTCGTTCTGGTTCTGCTGCTAATTGGTTGTGTGATGTTAGGTAAGTCGCTCACTCTGGGCCTCCCTCTTCCCAGCTGCGAAACAGAGGAATTAGATGACCTCTGAGGTCAGCCCTGCCTTAAGATACGGCCTTTGAATTTTTTCCTTTTCTTTGCTTCACATATAGTAGCCAGGAATATTTATTGACCTTACAGGCAAGGTCTCGAACAGAAAGACAAAGGAAAACCAGAGGCTTCTGTTTAACGAGTGCTGTGATTTCTTACATGCTTGTGGAAAATGCTTTCTTAGGTCCTGATATGTTCAAGTAATAATGGAAGAAAAAAAAACACAGGCTTTTCTCTGTCACACTGGGCATTTTAAGTTAACTGAGAAGGTATCAAGCGCCTACAGTCCTGGATTGGACTGCAGGCGCTCTGATTGTAGTCTTCACTTTTTGCTTCCGCCTTCTGAGGCAGCCAATGAGTCCACGGCAGTTCGCGTCATGCCAGAAAACCTACAAATCCCAGAACTCAATGCGCAAGAGCAAAGTGCTCATACGCCAATGAAGTCTGGCGGGCCCCGCCCCTAGAAGTGGAACTTCATTTCCCAGGAGGCTCTGGGGCTCGTCCATATTCCTCCGCTCGCGCCGCCGTTCTCCTCCCGCCTCCTGCTAGCGATCCTCGCGCCAAATCGGGGCGCGCGCGCGCGCGGGGCACGTAGCACGCGAGTGACGCATAATATGTGGGCCGCCCTGGAGCCGTGGTCGCGCTGTGTGTGAGTGAGGGAGAGTGAGTGCGGGTCCTGAGGCGGTGTGTGTGAACTGTGGCCGCTGGCGGGGTCAGGGGGGAGCGGCGGAGCCGCCCGGGAAGGTGAGTGGGAAAAGGAGGAGGACGGGTCTCTGCGAAGGGCGCGAGGAGACAAGGCGCGCGGCCTGGCGGGCGGGAGAGTGGGCGCCGGGCTGGGGGAGGGGCAGCACCTGCCCGGGGCCGCCGGCGGGGAGGGGGCGGGCCGGCCGGGCCGCCGGGGAGGCTGGGCCCGAGGCCTGACAGGACTTTTCCTTCTCCAGATTCTTGGCTCGGGGGCGGGGCCTGCACGTTCTTCCTCCCGTCCGCAAGAGAAGCTTCCTGAGAGTAACTCTTCCGCCCGAAGTGGGGGGCAGGGGTGTGCCCTCCCTTACCTGTAGTAGGGGCCCCTCTCATGCGCCTTCGCACCTTTTTCCTCCCAGTCCCAGTTCCGTACGGGCTGGGGCTGGGAGGGGGGGGCTCCATCTTTCGCGTCGTACTGCGGCCCCCTTCCCAGACTGTCTCCGCCTCCAGTCACCTGGGCGGGCTTTCCCTTTCCTCGGCCTCGTGCTGCCTCCCCCTGCACCCGCTTGGCTCTCCGGCAGAGAGAGGGCGGAGCTTTCCGGGCACTCCTCCCACCCCCCTGGTGGAGGGGAGGGGTGGACAGAGGTGTTCGGGGACTGCAGCGGGGAACCAAACCTCGGAGTGCCCGCCGAGCTGCTCCGGAGCTTACTTCTGTGGGTTATAGGCGTTTGCTTAACTCCCTCTTTCTAGACGGTTTTCTCAGTGCAGTATTAGCGCTGGGGCTTTGCATTTGTTCAAGTAGTTTTGGAACGTCCGTGGTAGTTCTTTTTGAGTCCAAAATGATTCCTTCCTGTCCCCATCACGTTGGCCTCAGTTTTACCTCACTCTGTTTTCAGTGAAGCCTTTTAATTAGTGTACACGTTTTAGTTACCAATTTGCGTTAGCATCTTCCTGTTCTAAACGCTTTATTAGCGTAGAGAGGTACATTGGCAGTGTCGTTCTGTAATTTTCTTTTTCCAGTTTACTGGAGTTTACTTTTAAGGTTTGTGTAAGTTTATACGTTTAGACAATTTAAGAATCGATTTGGTGTTTTTCTGCTTGATACTTTCAGGATTTGGGTTTTGTATATGGTAATTCATTATCCATTTTCAAGTGGTGATAAATTTTTGGATGTTAAGGAGATAAAATACAGAATTTGGGGAATATAAAGGAAATCAAAATCTCTTGAGTAGTTTCTGAGTGCAGTGTTCTACTGTTCTACCTGTTTGTTATACAGTTGTTAAATTTAATAGAGGAGGAATCTGGTAGAATGACCCACATGTTAGCTTGAAGTGATTGAAATTGGTTTATTACCAATTTTCTTATGTTATTTTTGTAAAGGAGATGGTCATGGACTAATAGAAAATTGTTATACATGATCTCATATTTCATACTCATGGGATAAATTTTACTCGATGCTCCAAACTCGGATTTTTCCCCCTGGATTTTTGTTTTGTTTTGCTTTTAAATCAGGAAGAATGCTTTCAAACGTTTCAGGATTGTAACCTGATGAGAGCTGCCCTTTCGTGGACTTCATTTTAGGATTAGGGACAGTTTCTGCCAAATAGGCCATTCAGTATTATGTATTAGAAGAGGACAAATTTTATGATTTAATTAAAAAGTTACAAAAGGTTATAAAAGAGTTGAAAAATGGTAGAGCTAGGGTAATAACTGATGAAAAATATACCTTTATACCTTAGTTACTGACACATATGTAATAGATATTATGTTTCTTATGTATTTTTCCAGGGATAGTTTATTCTAGGGACACATATACTTTGTTTTCCTTGCTTGACAGTGTATTTGAGTTGGTCCAAACTAGGAAAGGAAATGCTTCTTAATTTTTTCCAACTTTTTATTATCAAAAAATTTTCAGCGTTAAAAAGTTGAAAGAATGGTAAAATTACCCTTGTTTATATATCCAAATCCAACAGTTAATATCTTACCATGTTTTCTTTATACATCGGTGTGGTGTGTATTTATTTTTTTGGAGCTATTTGAAAATAAGTTGGAGACACATTACCCTGAAATACTTGGTAGCCATCCTTAAGGATGAGAACTTGTACATGTTTTTTGTAGGGCTTTATAGTCCATCATAGGGACAGTATTATTATTTAATTCTCACAACCACCGTTTCCATTCTACAGATAAGGAAATTGAGATTTGGAGAAGTTAAATAACTTGATCATGATCTCACAGGTTTGTCCATAGAGTTGAGATACAAATGCTTGAAATCCTTTTCTACCAAGTAACAACTGATTGGTCTTGGGGGCCTCTCTGAGCCCATTTATCTTCATCTGTTAAAAAAAAAAAAAAAAAAAAAAAAAACAGGAAGGATGGTTGTGAAAATTCAGAAATGTGAGTTGGCCAAACATCTGTCCTATACTAATCGTCACCAATTGGTTGCCATTTTGTTACTATCAGGCTATCAGTTCTGCATACAACTCAACTGGTTTTAAAACATGGTGAATTGGGTCATGTACCTTCACTGTCTTGTGCATAACAGGATGACCGAACCTTTTACATTGTACATTAATAGTCTTTCAGGCATGATTATTCAGAAATTTTGAAAATACCAGAAGTGTATGTCTAAATTGGACTCTAAAATTTTAGTATTTTAATGCCCTTAAATTATATTTTCTTCAAGCTTTGCTTTTATGTTTTTCACTAGTTTTCCAAAAGATATTTCCTCATGGAACTTTTTTTCCATTAAAACAGTTGTAAAATTTACATACTATAAATTAACCATTAACTATTTTAAAGTGTACTATTTAGCGGCATTTGGTAGATGAACAACATTGTGCAACCATCACCTTATTAAGTTCCATTTCCATCACCCCAAAAGGAAACACTGTATGCATTAAGGAGCCATATCCCATTCACTTTTCTCCCAAGTCCTTGGCAACCACTAGGCAGTGTTCCGTATATGGATTTACCTATTCTGGATGTTTCATATAAATAGAATCGCACAATATGTGACCATTTGTATCGAAATGCTTTTAGCATATTGTTTTCAAGGTTCATCCATAGCTGTAACATGTATCACTACTTCATACCTTTCTATTGCTGAATAATACTGAATTGTATGAATATCACATTTCATTTATCCATTCACTCACTGATAGACATTGGGGTTGTTACTACCTTTTGGCTGTTGTCAGTATGCTGCTTTGAACATTTGTTTTCAGTTTTTTTGGATACTTTTATTAGAGTGGAATTGCTGGGTCATGTGGCAATTCTATTTTATGTTTTTTAAAAAACTTTTAAGAGCCACCAAACATTTTTCCATATTTGCCGTATCATTTTACATTCCCACCTGCAGCATATGTTTTAGTTTTTCTACCTCCTTGCCAATGCTTGTTATTTTCTGATTTTTTTTTGAGTTTGGTCATCCTAGTAGGTGGTATCTCATTGTGCTTTTGATTTTCATTTCTCTAATGGCTAATGAAGTTGAGCATCTTTCATGTGCTAGTTGGCCATTTCTATATCTTCTTTGGAGAAATGTTTTCTCAAGTCCTTTGTCAAAAAAAATTTTTTTTTTTAGGCAAGGCACCCCTTGGTCGACCTCACAGATTTCAAGGACTTTGTCAGCTTACAATCCCTTTATTTTTTATGCCTACAGCACTTGATCTTCCTACGTTCTCTCCTATCCAAGTACTAACCAGTCCTGACTCTGCTTAGCTTTCAAGATCAGACGGGATCGGGCTTATTCAGGGTCGTATGACCGTAGACCCTTTGCTAATTTTTGAATCAGGTTTTCTTTGGTTGAGTTGTAGGAATTCTTTATATATTCTGGATACTAGATCTTTATCAGATATATGATTTGCAAATATTCTCTCTTCTGTAGGTTGTCTGTTCATTTAATACTGTCCTTTGCACAAAATTTTTAAATTTTGAAGTCGTTTATTCTTTTGTTGCTTAAGCTTTTGGTGTCATAAATAAAAACCCCTTATTCATTTGAAGGTCATGAAGATTTTCCCCTGTGTTTACTTCTTAGAGTTCTATAGTTTAAGCTCTTACATTTAGGTCTTGGATCCATTTTCAGTTAATTTTTTTTATGTGATATGAGGCAAGAATTTAACATCATTCTTTTTCATGTGGATATCCAGTTGTCTGCACAATTTATTGAGGGATCATTAGTTTTCTAATGGTCTTCCAACAAATTCTTTCCCTGTTGATGGCCTTGGCACAGCTTTCAAAATCAGTTGACCATAAATGTGAGATTTTATTTCTGGACTCTCAATTCTGTTGCATTGGTATACATGTCTTTCCACACTGTTTTGATTACTGTAGCTTTGTAGCAAGTTTTGAAATTAGAAGTGTGAATTCTCCAATTTTTTCAAGATTATTTGGTTATTTAGGGTCCTTTGCAATTGCATGTGAATTTTAGGATCAATATTTCTATTTTTGCAAACAGTCAGTAGGATTTTGATAAGGATTGCACTGACGGTTGGCCACTTCGGAGAATATTGCCATGTTAACATTATTAAGTCTTCTAATCCATGAACATAAGATGTTTTTCCATTTCTTTAGGCCTTCTCTAATTTATTCCAGCAGTGTTTTGTAGTTTTCAGTGTGTAAGTCTCATGCCTTTTGGGTTAAGTTTTCCCTTAATATTTTATTTTTGGTGTTATAAATTAAATTGTTTTTTAATTTCATATTTGGATTTTTTATTGCTAGTATTTAGCCATACAACTAAGTTTTGTGTTGATCCTGTACCCTATAGCTTTGCTAATTCGTTTGTTAACTAATACGTTTTTTTAAAGTGGATTCTTTAGGATTTCCTGTATAGAAGATCATGCCATCTGTGAATAAATGATAATTTTACGTTTTCCTTTTCAACTTAGATGCCTTTTTTTCTTTTTCCTGACTAATTGCTCTGGCTAGAACTCCAGTACAATGTTTGATATACATGGTGAAAATGGGTATCTTTGTTTATGATTTTAGGGAGAAAGCTTTTAGTCGTTCACCACTGGGTATAATGTTTATTGTGTTGTTTTTATTTTTTAATTTTTTTTTAATGCCCTTTACCATGTTGAAGTTCTCTTCTGTTGCCAGTTTGAGTATTTTCATCACAAACGACTGTTAGATTTTGTCAGATGCTTTCTTTGTATCAGTCAGGTGATCATTTTTTTCCTCCTTCATCCTGTTAGTGTTGGGTGTATTATACTAATTGATTTTCGTGCATTGAACCACTTTTGCATTTCTGGCATAAATCCCACTTGGTCATAATGTATAATCTTTATATGCTGCTGTATTCAGCTTGCCAGTATTTTGTTGAGGAAATTTGCATCTATGTTCATAAAATATATTGGTCTTCAGTTTTTTCGTGTTTTATCTGGCTTTGGTATAGGGGTAATGCTGGCTTTGTGGAATAAATTAGGAAGTGTCCCTCTTGTTCTATTTTTTGGAAGAATTTGAGGATTGATGTTAATTCTTTTGTAAATGTTTGGTTATTATTGCTGCACTCTATCTACCCTGGCTAGTACTTCTCAAGATTGTCAAGGTATGAAAAACAAGGAGAGACTCAAAAACTGATAGAACAGGACAGTAGAGAAACATGACAGCTAAGTGCAGTGTATGTAGTATTCTGGATGAGACCTTGGAACAGAAAAAGGACATGAATGGAAAAACTAGTGAAATCTGAATCAAGTCTGGGGTTTAGTTGATAGTCATATACCAATGTTGGGTTTCTTTCTTTTGACACTGTACCACTATAAAATAGAATGGTAACATTAGAGGAAACTGACCTGGGTGAGGGGTATATGGGAATTCTACCTTTGCAAACTTCTGTAAATCTAAAATTAGTTGAAGTAAGACATTTATTTTTAAAAGTGGAGGTATAGTTAGTAGTCATAGTCAGAAATACAGCCTGGGTTTTCTTAAGATCAGCAGTCCATATTAGTCAGACCTGCAGCTTTTCCTTTTCATAACTTTGGTTACAAAGTCTGAAAATATGGATTTCTTTCTGCAGAAAAGAAGCCTTTAAATTTGTTTTTGGAAATACTTGTTCTCCTTTGGAGTTATGTGTAGCCTAGGTGACATGAATCACTGCTATTAGAATTTCCTCTATTAGAACACAAACGTTTACATTTTCAAGTCTCTGGTGTCATCTTTTACATGTGTCTTTGGGTCTTATGGTAGGTATCTTTTGAAGATTGAACATTAATCCTAGATGAGCTAGTAATCCTTTTCTAGTGTGAAACTTTGTAGAACAGTTGCTATTTCAGTGAAAATACATATTTTACGTGGCAGGGTCTGACATTTTGATCTTAAAGCTCCTTTGGCAAAAAAGTTGATATATAGACCTTCTAAACATTTGGGTCTCGTATATCCCTTTTGGAGCCCCTTATAAACCTCTTCCCTATGTGTATTTCTCATGTGGCTTCTCCAAAGCCTGCCTCAGCTCCTTGTCCTTTTACACCCCTGGGCTGACCACCCAACCCAGCAACTCCTCCTCCCAGGAAATTGGCTGTGAGAGATCAGGGTTTATAACACTCCTTCCCAACTTTAGTGTTGGTAATACGATACCCACTATGTTAAGACTTAACAGGAATGTGTTGTTTATCTTTCGTAGATCTTTCCCTTAAAGACTTGGAAGAGCAAAAATATTCTTGGGAGTTGTTTTTGCTACATCTTTTATTTTAAAAAATGTAGCCTCAAAGTTTTGGACCTCAGAGATCTAGACCTAGGATTATTCTATGTATGGTGTATAGGTGTTTGCATTTTTGAGGGGGTGAAAGGGACCATACCTTCTGTCTGATTCTCGTAGGGGTTCCTGATCCTAGAAAGTTTAAAAATCACGATTTCAATCCGGTTTCCTGTCCCATTTGACATTTAGTAAACAGATTGAGAGAGGTGACAGCACTTGATCATCATGACCTGATGAGTATTCAGGCTCCCAAACCCAGGTTTCTCACTATACTACAAATTATCTAGAGTCCAAGGGTTAAGTTTCCTTGCTTTTAATTATTTCCAGTGTTGCTCACCCCTCAACCTTCCCATCCTCACTTTTCTTTTTGTAGGAAGTATGTCAGGTTTACTTGTCTGTTTTCACTTATCGGGTTTTTTTGTTTGTTTTTGCTTCCTTAGGCCAAGCCATGACTGCAGTGGCGGTGCATGTGGACTCCAAAGCTGAGCTCACTACCCTGTTGGAGCAGTGGGAAAAGGAACATGGCAGTGGGCAGGACATGGTACCTATCCTTACCAGGTATGAACAATTAAATTTTTTGTAAACATTAGTTTTAACAGAAGGAAAAGTTGGAGAACAATGTAGGAACATTTCGCCTTCACTATGAATTCTAAATCCATATTTTTCCCTTTTAGTGCTAGCCTTTATCTCCCTACTACTCGAAGCTTTTTAAATTTCTTGCCTTTCCTCTCAGACCCTTTGTCCTCATTCTCCGTAGGTTTTTCTCCTGCCTGTGTTTCGACTTCAGGGCTTTGTAGCTCTCTTCTCTCTTCACCCTAAATATTTTACCTTGATAGCTTTATCCCTGTCCATGATTTAGAACTACTCTGTTAATTTTCAAATCTCTATTTCTACTTCAGATTCCTCTTTAAAAATTCAAATGTTTCTCAGCTGTTTGTTTTACACATCTTTACCTGGATATTTCACAGACACCTTAAACACACCATGTCCAAAATAGAGCTTATTGCCTTCATCCTACTTTTCCTCCTTATTCACAGCTGTGCTTTTGTACCCCTTGCCTTGGTGTAAATGGTTTTAAATTAAAAACTTGAAAATCATCTTCCTCAGTATATTTAGTCACTGAGCCCTGAGGCTCTGCTTCTTCCTCTTCCCCATCTCCACTACTACCTCATTAAGTATCGATCTTTTCTTGACTGGCCCATTAGGCAGTGTGCATTATCCCTCTGTCTCCAGCTTCCCCTCTGAAAGATTCATCTTTCTCATGCGCAAATCTGATTGTCATACCTCTGCTCATGATTCTTCTCTGGCTCCCTTTTTCCTATGGAATAAAACATAACATTTTTGGAGTGGTCTGTGAGGCTGGTTATGATTTGGCCCCCACCTCCTTTTTCTGCCTCATAGTGTTGCTCTCCTTCAATAAGGAATAGTACCATATTTTCTAATGTCTGTGTGTGTTTATGCTTGCTGTTTCTTTGGCCTGAAATGCCTTTTCTTTGGCTGGCTGGCAAGCTCTAGTCCTTTCAAGAAACGATCCAAGAATCCAGTCTTTAAAACCTTTTCTGACTTTGATGTCCCTGAGTAGGTTTAGACACTCCTTTAAAAGAAAGTTTTTGCTACTCCTATAATTCATACATATATGATATGCCCATTTTAACTCTTACTACGTTGTGCTGTAATTATGTTTTTACATGTCTCCTCACTAAATTGTAAACATTTTGAAGGCAGGTGTTGTACCTTTTTATTGGTATCTTTTCTTACAATGACTTATACACTGTCTAGTACATAGTAATTGTGTGGGACGTAATTTTATTGAGTGAATGTATTAAGGAAGAGAAAGTAAAAAAAGGCTAGGGAGGAGGGATGCTTGTGTTTCTTCTAGGCAGGTGGTTACTGGAACATGGGAATCTTTAACATCTAATTTTAATTGATAGTGAAAAAAGTTTTTTGTTTATGCAATGATCTGCTCTTTAGGGATAAAGAACTGATCTTAGGAGCATTTAAACAGGGATAAATGCTTTTTTTCATAACTGCTTTCGAAAACATGGGGAACAGGTTTCTTTTTGGGGGGGGGGACAGAATTGTTGCTAACTGGTGCAAAGAGAGTTTTAATTTGTAGAGGCATTGGAGATTAAGGACTAGTCATTAGATACTTGAAATACAACCACAGTGAATTAAAGAATCTAAGTATTGTACAGTTAACATGTGGATTATTGACCAAAAGGAAGAGAATCTTAAATGAAGATCATAATGTTAGCGGTGGATTCACTTAATTGCTCAAAAAATATTTAGTGAGCACATATAGTAAAAATACTCATGGTTTATTTTCAAGGCGATTTCACATTTATTATATTTCACTGTCATCTTTGTCACTGCTAAGATATTCATCAATGTAAAGCCTGAAATAGAGGGCCCTGTGTTCAAGGAGCTAACCTTGTGGGGGGCAATTGATGAATTTTGTGCAGAATTGCACAAAATAATATATAATGAAGTGCTAAATCTAGCAGTATGTTTCATAAATATTGTAGAGATTATGAGAATAGAAAAAACTTGAACAAGTCAGTTTTTTTAATTCAAAAAATATTCGAAGACCATTTTTGTGTCAGAACTATATGAGACACATCTACGAACCTCAGCTTCGTCAATAAAAATATCACTGAGAATTACATTGTTAAATGTAATTTCAGAGCTAGCTGGAAAAGACTGCATAGCCAGGCAGTGGAAAGCTGAGTTAGAATCCTGGGTTTTAACTCTCAATTCCAGTGGGCTTTCCAGTACAAGAGGTAAAGTTTCCTTGAAACAAAGACTTGAATGATGGTAGAATAGAGCTTGATTAAAAGCAGGGAAATAAGGTTTTCTAGGAAAGTGAAAACTATGACTGCAAAAGGCATTGAGGAGAGAAGGAATTGGGGCATGTTTTTGTGGCAGTGAGGAAATGCCCCCCACTCTCTGCCCCTGAATGGAGGGTAAATGTCAAGTAGGAATGGAAAATAAAGTTGTAGTGAGAAAAAGAAGAATGGTTGGGGACAGTGGAGGGGTTCTGGTGGGGAGAGAATGTTATAGGCGAAGGCAACAGCACACAGTAAGGCCCTGAAGCAGTTGTGAACTTGGACTCTGAAGAGCAGAGGCGGCTATGTGACTGAAACTTAGTGAAAGGGGTGGAGGAATAGAAGTGGTCAGAAATGCAGACAGAAACCAGATTATTGTAAGACATGGTAGTACTTGGGTTTAATTATGTGGTAAGTCATTGGAAGTTGGAGAATGAATTGTCAGGTCAAGCACAGAAGCAAGAAGCAAGGAGACCAATGAAAAGCTATTGTAAGTAGTCCAACTAGTTCATGGTGGTGGTCTGGATAAGGATGGGAATAGTCAAGATTTAGAGAAATGATTAAAGTCAGGAGATATTTTGTAGTTAGAGCTAAAGGGAATTGTGGGGGATGAGGAAAGGAAAGTTTTAATGATGACTCCTAGATTTTGGCTTTTGTCAATAGTGTTAGTTTTTGAGACAGAAAAGGGGAGAGAAGATTAAGTTTGGGAGTGGAAAGTGATTTATGAGATAGTTATTTACGCCTCTGTTCATCAGGAAAATATCCTTTTTCTAACTGTTTGCTTTTATTTTACACCTTGACTGCTGAATTGACTATTGTAGGTGGTGGTTTTTATATGCTTGTCTAGAGTTGACCCTGTCTTTCCTTGTGCTAGGATGTCTGAATTAATTGAAAAAGAAACTGAAGAATATCGTAAGGGGGATCCAGACCCATTTGATGATCGACATCCTGGTGAGACCTGTGTTTTCTTTAGCCTGCCTCTGATTTTCTTACAAAAGAAACTTGCTTAATAGAAAAATTTCCCATTGAAATAGCATCTTTCCTGTTAGGTTTTAAGACATTATTTGTTAAAATATATTGCTCAAGGTGGAGGCAGTGAGGAAAATTGAAATATATTTGTAATATTTACAGATCAAATAGAACATAACTAACTTTAAGGAACTAAATTATATAGGTATAACTTATTGATTTATTTGGTATGTTTACAAAGACTTAAAAAGAAAAATGTTATTTCTTTCTGATTTTTAAACCATAAGCATTATTCTCTGTGCCTTTATCTTTCTCACAGTGATAATCATTCTTTTACTGATGAGGAAATGTAGTTGAGACTGCATTCAGTGCCTTGCTCTTAATTATGAAGTTGATACTTGGAACCTTGAATACTAGACTTCTTGATGTCTGCTTTAGCATATCAATAGCTAAAGTATGCCGTCTTGTGTTAATTTGGTTTTATTTCGGGCTAATTTAATTAGAGCCATGACAACCCAGCCTGCTTTGGCATGGAATTTGCTGTAATGTAGAACTATATGGGACTTGACACTTTGCCATTTTATGTTCTAAGGTGAATTACCAGTGGGCAAGGCTTAAGTCATGTATGGGCCCATATTGCATATAAACATTCTCTTAAGCCAGAAGCAGTCCTTTGTGGAGAAAAGAGTTGAGATTTTGCATGTGGAGAGAGAGTAAGAATGAATGGGAGTTATAAAAATAAGGACATTGCATATCTACTGGAATGTTCTAGGGTTTATTTCTTAGACATTTGTTCTCAAACGTGTTAGGCGTTTCAGATTGAGTGTCCAGTTGTTTATGTGATGTTACCTGCTTCTCTTGTCCTGGATATCTCCACTTGTGACTTCCGTGGACTTTTCTATTTAACCCATGTCTTCAGTAAGGCAATCAGAATATGCAGTATGAAAGTGAATGTGAAATAAGACTTTTAATAGCATTGTGAAAAGAATTAAAAGAGGGAGGATCATGCTTAGTGATATCGCCTTAGAAATGATGAAATTATAATGAGGTAGAAGGGAGAGAGGGACAGATAGCTTTTTTTCAGTAGAAATTTAAAGACAGTTTTTTCCTCCTTACCTCTTAATGTTAAACAATATTTGTCATTAGGTATAATTTCTAGCAATAAAAATAAGGGTCTCAGTTTCATCATTTATAAACATCGAAAGCTGGTACTCTGAGGTCTTTTTTTTATGATACCATTCTTTTTTTATTTGTGAGTTACTTTGGGAAGCTACAGCTTGATAAAAACTTCTTATCAACAGCTTACATCTTCATCCTAAATGGTATCCTTTGACTAAATTTGCCACTCTATTTTGAAAGGAAAATTAAAATAGATGATCTTTTTTAAAAACAAACCAATACTCCCAACCATTAACCAATTCTTTTACCTTTAGGCTGTTTATTGAGTAGATCCTAGGTCCCTGGTCTCCTTTCTTTTCCTAGTAGCTCTGGAAATTAAGATGGCCAAGGTTACTGTATCTTTAGAATTGATGATTGCTTAGTGAGATTCCCCCACCCCAGCCCAAGGTGTCATTACAGGTTTGAACACACATGTCTGCTGCTGTTGGCATTGTGGTGGAAAGGGAGATTGGATTTGGAGTCTATCTTTTCCAGGCTCCCCATCAAAGGAAGTTGTGCTTTGTACCTTTCTGTGGCTGGGAAGTCAGGGGTCTTCTTTATTTTAGGCTTCTTATTTTTTTTGTAGACCTTGTATATATTTAATGATGCTGGCCTAGGTCTAGTGCTCATTTATTTAATTCAGCATTGCTGTGTAGGCAATATGCTGGGAGAGGGAAAGATTAGAGAGCAGTATCTCAAGTTTTTATATTATCACATAAATTTAAATAATGTTAAGTTAATTCATCAAAAGGATCTTTTCTTTGTTTCTGCTCAGTTTTGCAGGCATTTTTATAGTACTTATAACAACCTGGGTGCCTTTGCAGAGTTCTAAGTTGCTTGACTGGGATGACTTACTCATTCCTTTGTTTGTTCCTCTTCTTTTGGTAGGTCGAGCTGATCCAGAGTGTATGCTGGGCCACTTGCTGAGAATACTCTTCAAGAATGATGATTTCATGAATGCAGTAGGTTTGCTTCTTTCTTTTATCCAGATTTTCATCAGCAGAAGTAGTACTTTACTGTTTTTTATAAGTAGTTTGTTTTCTCCTGAGGCCTTGACAAATTTGGGAACAGAGTAGATAAACTATTTTTGATGTTGGTTCAATGAAATAAGAGTAGTCATGGACATTTCTTACCAAAGTCTAAGGTGTTTTCTCAGGGTGCATACTTTGTTCAGTTGAATATTGGTGAGGGCCCCAAGGCATCTGTGGTCATCCTTGGGCAAGGTGATTTTGAGTTTGGGAATCTAGGAGTCTTTTTGTGTTCCTCGGTAGAAAAATAAATGTGATGTATGTGGCATGATTCTGCACTGATGCTGGTGTGTGCATGGGGCATGTGGAAGGCGAGAAAGGTGCCTTCTCTCAGGGCTGTTGAGTAAATGGGGTGCGGGGGGGAATCTGCACACACACACACACACACACACACACACACACACACACCCTTGTTCACAGTTCTGAGACACAGTAATTGTCTAGTAAATTGTGGCCATTTTTGGAGACTTGGTTTTGAGGCGGAATGACATACTTGAGCGCGTGGGCTTTGAAGAGGAGGTCCACATTTGGAGTTTTAGATGCGGCTCCACTACTTACTGACAGGTTGACCTTTAGGCAACTTAAGCTTCTCCAAGTGTTATTTTCCTCATCTGTAGAGCAGGGTCGATCGTTCTTATATCAAAATGTTTTTATGATCCTTGAATGAAATTAGCATGGAAGGTGCTTAGCACAGTACCTAGTACATGAAGGCTCAGTAAGTATTAGCTATTATTATCTGTTTTATTCTAACTCTCCAATTTCTCTGTTACCAGTGTATCTTTTCAGCTTTAGGTTACTTCCACCTGCTTTCTAGACATTCCCACCTAGATATTCCCCATGGACACCTTGATTTCCATATGTCTAATTGTTTGCTCCATAATCTGTTTTTCTTGTTGTCTAGTTCAGTAATGGTGTCCTTGTCTACCTAGCTAGACATTGTCCTTTATTCCTGCAAATTCTCTAATGAACTTATAGGTCTTATCGTTCCCTCGTCCTTAATCTTCGCAAATCTCTCCACTTCTTTCTGCCCTTGTTGCCAGCCCTTAGTTTAGCCGCTACCATCTCTGTCACTTCAGTAGCCTTTTATTTTAACTGGATTCTGTTCTTGTCTTCCTCCAACCCATTCTTCACTTTATATCCCAGAATTCTCTCTCAAATGCAGAAAGTTATCATGGCACTTTCTTGCTTAAAATCTAGTGGTTTCCCATTTCCCTCAAGATCTTAAATTTATTTTTAAATTCTTTTTATTTTTTTAAATTTTTTATGCCTACAGCACCCGGTCTTCCTAGGTGGTCTCCCATCCAAGTACTAACCAGGCCCGACCCTGCTTAGCTTCTGAGATCAGACGGGATTGGGCATGTTCAGGGTGGCAGGGCCATAGACAGATCTTAAATTTTTTAGTTTGGTCTCTGGTCTTTGTTCTCTCAATTTTCAATTCTTTCCTTTTGGCCCTCTTCTCCTTCCCACTCCTCCTTAGCTATTCCTGCTTGTTCTTTACATTCTGGCTTGGAATCTTTCCTCTCTAAAGCCTTTTCTGATTCCTCACAGGGCTCATATAGCCTCCTACAGGCTTCTGTAGCACTCTGTACTCATGATGTTTATTTGTTTTCCCAACTGTCACCTCTTTTAGATTATGACCCTGTTGATGATGGGACTGTATCTTAAGTCACAGTTGTATACCCAGCACAGAACACAGTACCACTTAGTAATAGAGAATCATTAAATATTTGAGTGTCCAAAGGAAAGTTTAATTAGTATATTTATATATTATATATACGCATATATGTAACTACACAGAATTTAACTTTTTCATTACCATTGTCAAGAATCTGGGGATCGGGGGGATGCGTATCTTTCTCTGCTTTATCTTTCTGAAAAAAATGTATGTGATTATGGGGGGTGATTTCTTTGTGATAGGCCTTGAGCTTTAATTTCAGTAGTTGCTGAGTTGTTTTGGTAGGATTTGACTTTACAGCTGCAGGAGAAATTATATATGATGTTATCATGGCTCAGCAGGATCATAACTATAATAATTAAACGTTTTATTAGTAATTGTTAGGTACAGTCTTCTTTAATACGCCTCAGGAAAATGATGAGACTATGTTAAAGATTTGTTATACTTTATTAATTTGACTGGGTTGAGTTTCGGACAAAGTATTCCTTTTCTTTATAGCTGGTGAACGCATATGTGATGACAAGCCGAGAGCCCCCATTAAACACTGCAGCTTGCAGACTTCTACTGGACATCATGCCAGGGCTGGAAACTGCTGTTGTTTTTCAAGAAAAGGTACTTACTAAATAGAAGAGTCGTCATTTTGTTTTTTAATTGAATGGTGATCTGTTTGATTTGTCTTTGTTAAATAACTGTTATAGTTTTTTCTGATTACAATAGTTATGTTATATGTTAACATATAAAAGAAATCCAAAAGCAAGATAGTAAGAAAAATTTTTAAATAGCTATTTTAATGAGTACTTGTTGCTTTGGGCATATACCATTTTTTTTAAATCTTAAGATCTGTATGTTTTAAGAATGAGTTTATGGCCTTATCCAAACTCTTTTTCTTGATGATGAGTGGTCTTCCCCAGTGATGAAGGACTTTCTACTCTGAGGAAGCACATCCTATTTTTGGTGGCATTTAATATTAATATTTGAAGACCTTTTTGTGCTGTGTTTTATGCTCGGTGCTGGGAATATTTTTCTTAGCAGAATGGGAGCTTACAAACATGTGTTGGGAAGGCAGACACAAATAAACTGATCATTTCAAATACAGATAAATGTTATGAAGACCAGAAAATGGTAATTTGATAGTGACTGTATGTATTCAACTGTCAAAAAATTAGTTGCTAATTTTTAGAAGTAATACAGATATTTTGTCTTTTAGCATTAAGAATTTGCAGCGTGAATTGTCTATGCCACCTAGCTTTCTTTGTTTCTAAAGATATTAAAAATGTAATCTTCTGACACAACTTGTAAGTCTTAGTGTAGTTCAATGTATAAACCGAATGAAAGATCTGGAAATAGATTTTCATTTAACCTTTAAGAAAATTTTATTACAGAATTATGCCACATAAAGTATTTTAAAGAGTAACATTGTAAGTAATACTATAATTTACAGTATTGTATACAGACTAGATTTTAAAATCTCCAATTAGCTACTTCTGTGGGAAACCAAAAAAATCTATGTCCTCGTCAAAAATATTTTAATATGCAATTCTTTCGAAAACCAGAATGGCAGATGAATTTATAGTAATGTATTTGTGTATGCGAGATTTATAGAAGATCACAGATGCTTTTACTGTGCTTTTAAAAGTTTCCTGGTTGTCCTTATAGGAAAATCATCTCTGGTTCTTTATAATTTTGTCGTATATTTAGAATTTAGTGAAGACTTTTTGGATGTGAGAAACACTAAGAGATATTTTGAATAATAAAGCTTTCTGCAAGGCGTTGTTTCTTAATCATTCATTTCTGCTAAGTTGGGAGAAGCGAATTGTTCGATAATCATGTATAAAATTGGAAATAACAGTCTACGGCCATGCTACCCTAAACAAGCCCGATTCCATCTGATCTTGGAAGCTAAGTAGGGTCGGGCCTGGTTAGTACTTGGATGGGAGACCACCTAGGAAGATCAGGTGCTATAGGCGTAAAAAATAAAAAATAAGAAATATGGGATTGAAATAAGAGATTGTGAGCTGACAAGGTCCTTGCAATCTGTGAGGTCTACCAAGGGTTGCCTCGCCTACAAAAAAATTGGAAATAACATACATTGCCTTGAATCCAGTGTCTTAGAGCACAGATTATAAACCTCTTTGACATTGTCAGACCTTAACTTTGGATTACATGATGATCTTCACCCATCAGAAGTATCCTATGCAATTTTTTTGGTGTGAATCAATATTTCACTTAAAAAAAAATTATATTAAAGCTTGTAAATTAATGTTAGAAACCATTATTTCTGGATAAGATTGGTTGCTGGTGTTTCACAAAGCTACAGTTAACACTGCTTTAGAGCATTGTTTCTCAAACAACCACAGTAACGTGTTTTCCATTGCAACCCAATCCATTCATAATATGTATGAAAAAGAAGTTTCTTGAACATTGCTTACCCTTTGTGCAATGCGTTCTGATATTTTCATTTATTTTCTAGAGCTGGTTGCGAATCACTAAACCGTGATTCTATTCTAGCAACTGTTTAAAAAGTTGCTGACTTGTCCCTTCAGAAGTACTGAAAGCGCTTTAAATTTTATTTTTACTTAAAAATTTCCTTGGCTCTTAGTTTCTTCATTATATGAAGTGTGTTATAGAACTGAGTACTTAAATGTTGTTTACATATTAGGTTTTTCATACTGTTTATCAGTATATGTTCTTAATTCAGTCGGATCAGGACCTTTGGGGACTTATTCTTTAAGAGTACTGCTTTAATATTTTTCTCTTTGAGGCTGTCTTAAATTATTGGAGGCGGGAGGGATAAAATCAGAACAAAATCTCAGATAATGAAATCTTTAAGTGAGCATTTCCCAGATTTCTTACTCTGGGACATTAAGATTCCCCTAAAATGTTAATAGATGTTTTATGGCAAAGTGTCCATGGGGTCAGTTAGGTTGATAACTACCGTTTATTGAGTGCTGTTCCTGTGCTAAGCATTTGATTTGCATCATGTCACTTAATCTTATAACATCCCATGAAATAGGAAAACCATGAGAAGCTGAGAGAAAAATGGTTTCAAGAAAGAGGGGGAGGAGACCTAAATCTATCAAGATACCTGATCGGGATAACTTGTAAACTCTCCTGTTGCAGACACACACAAATTCTGGGTAAACTATAACAAACTCTTAGAGAAGTCCCTATGTGCCAGAAATGGAGAGAACTGTAAAACCGAAGTGGCAATTGAGGACAGGAGACAAAAGATAGAGCGAGGAGTGGAACTAGAACCCTGACCATTGTATCAACCTGGGACTCCTAAAGGATCTTCATTGAAACAGTGGAAAAGAAGAATATCTGCTTACTGCTATGGGGAGATGACAGGTTTCTCAGTTTCTGACTCGACTCTAAGGGGTGGGTAGATAAGTCTCCTCTGAGAGACTCTGGGCATGGGCCCTATTTGGGTATATGTTTGAAGTCTCTACTGTGTGATTAGGAACCCCAAAGTCAAGAAATTAACAACAAAAACTCGTGGACCTTGAGCCCTTGAGTATCTAGCAAAAGCAAATATAAACTTACTCTGAGCTGGGGGTGTGGGGGAGGGGTGAAGTATAGGGAAAGTGGGGCTCTCACAATCCAGGCCACAGGGCATTCTCACAGACAAAGCAATTTCCACAAAAAGTGAGTTCACAAAAGTTATGAAATACACCAGGAAATAATCCTCCCTGATGAGTCAACAGTTATAATAAATAGAATTAAATAGAACACTTATCTGGAAGACATTAGAAAATGCCTTTTAAATGATTGGATGTTTCCTCTTAGAATTTTTCATTACAAGTATATAGAGATGCAACTAATTTTTGTGTATTGATTTTATAACCTGCAACTCTGCTGAATTCATTTATTAGCTCTAACAGTTTTTTTTGTTGTTTAGAATATATAGAGTTTTCTATGTATAACATCATGTCAGCTACAAATATAGATAATTTTATTCTTTTACAATATAGGTGACTGTAATTTCTTTTTCTTGCCTAATCATTCTGGCTAGAACTTCCAGTACTATGTTAAATAGAAGTGGTAAAAGCAGACATCCTTGTTTTGTTCTTGATATTAGGGGAAAACTTGTCAGTCTTACCATTTAGTATATTAGCTGTAGGTTTTTCATAGTTGGTCTTTATTATATTGAGGAAGTTAACTTCTATTCCTAGTTTGTCTTTTAATAAAAGGGGGTTGACTTTTATTTTGCTGGGGGTTGACTTTAAAAAAAAATTTTTTGTATTAAAGTCATCATATGGTTTTCTATTCACAATAATTTCACGCTGATCCTCTTAACGTAGTGTATGTAATGTAGTGATTGATTTTTGTTTGTTGAATCATACTTGCATTCCTGGATAAATCCACTTGGCTGTGGTATGTATTCCTCTTACTGTGATTCAGTAAGAATTCAGTTTGTTAGTATTTTATTGAGGATATTTGCCTCAGTATTCATAAAGAATACTGATCTGTAGTTTTCTTATAGTGTTTTTGTCTGGCTTTGGTATCAGGGTAATGCTGGCCTCATAGAATGAGTTTGGAAGCATTCCCTTCTCATTAATTTTTTGGAATAGTTTGAGGATTGGTGTTAATTCTTTAAATGTTGGTAGAATTCAGTGAAGTCATCTGGTCCTGGGTTTTCCTGTTTTGGAAGGTTTTTGATTACTGACTAGGTCTTCTTACCAGTATAGTTACAGGTTTTTCCAATTTTTCTGTTTATGAATCAGTTTTGGTAGATTGTGTTTTTAGGAATTTGTCTGTTTCACTTAAGTCATTCAATTTGTTGGCGTACAGTTGTTCATAGTATTCTCTTATTTTTATATCTGTAAAATTGGTTGTAATGTCTCATCTTTTATTTTTGATTCTAATAATTTTGAGTCTTTTTCTTGATCAGCCTAAAGGTTGTCAGTTTTGTAGGTCTTTTTAAAGAAATAATTTTTGGTTTCATTAATTTTCTTTATTTTTATATTCACTAATTTATCTTCACTCTAATCTTTATTATTTCTTTACTTCAGCTGCTTTTGGGTTTTGTTTACTCTTCTAGTTCCATAGTCTGTACAGTTAGGTTATTGAGTTGAGGTCTTTTTTTCGGTCCTTTTTTCTTTTGCATTTTGTTTTATTATTAGTTTCAAGTGTATAGTACATTGGTTAGATATTTATATCATTTATGAAATGATCCCCCTAATTATTACTCATCTGACTCTATACCTAGCTATTACATCGTTGATGAGTACATTCCCTGTGCCTTACTTTACATCCCCGTGACCATTTCTCAGCTACTAATTTGTACTTCTTTAACCCACCACTCCTTTCTCCCAGTCCCCCAACACCCTTTTCCTCTGGCAGTCACCATATTGTCCTATGTATTTAGGAGTCTGTTTTTGATTAGTTTATTCCTTTTGTTCCTTAGATTTCGCATGTAAATAAAACCACGTGGTATTTATCTTTCTGTCTGACTTATTTCAATCAGCATAGTAATGGCTAGGTTCATCCATGTTGTTGCAAATGGTAGGATTTAATTTTTTTTTTTTATGGCTGAGTAATATTCCATTATATCTATGAACCATAGCCTCTTTATCCAGTCTGTTGATGGGCATTTAGGTCGCTTCTATATCATGATTATTGTGAACAGCACCACCATCAACATAAAAGTGCATAGATCTTTACAGATTAGTGTTTTGATTTTTTTTGGATAAATACCCAGAAGTGCAGTTGCTGGGTCAAAAGGTAGATCCATTTTTAATATTTTGAGGAGCCTCCAGACTGGTTTCCATAGTGGCTGCACCTATTTGCAATTCCACCAGTAGTATAGAAGGCTCCTTTTTCTCCACATTCTCACCAGTACTTATTTTTGACTTATTGATGAGAGCCATTCTGAGAGGTATGAGGTGATATTTCATTGTGGTTTTAATTTGCATTTCTGATTGGTGATCTTGAGCATCTTTTCACATGTCTATTGGCCATTTGTGTTTCCTCTTTGGAGAAACATCTATTTAGATCTTCTGCCCATTTTTAAATTGAAATTTTGTTGTTGTTGAGTTATGATTTCTTTACATATTTTGCATATTCCTTATCAGATGTGTCATAGGCAAATATCTGTCTTCTCCCATTCAGTAGATTGTCTTTTTGTTTAGTTGATGATTTTCTTTGCTGTGCAAAAACTTAGTTTAATGTAGCTCCATTTGTTTATTTCTTCTTTTGTTTTCCTTGCCTGAGGAGATATATCCAAAAAGAAATTACTAGTAGCAATATCAAAGTTTACTACCTGTTTTCTTCTAGAAGTTTTATGGTTTCCAGTCCTACATTTACGTTTTCAATCCATTTTGAATCTATTCTTGTATATGGTATAAGAAGGTTGTCCAGTTTCATTTTTTGCATGTATCTCTCCAGTTTTCCCAACACCATTTATTGAAGAGACTATCTTTACCCCACTGTATATTTTTGCTTCCTTTGTCATATATCACTGGCTCTCATTCTATTCTTTTCATCAGCAAATCTGTTTTTATGCCAGTACCATGTTGTTTTACTGTAGCCTTGTAGTATAGTTTGATATCAGTTAGTATGATAACTCCAATTTTTTTGTTCTTAAGATTGCCATGGCATTTTGGGATCTTTTATGGTTCCATATAAACTTTTGGATTATTTGTTCAAGTTCTCTGAAAAATCTCATTGATATTTGAGATCTTTTTAAAAAAATTGTATGTGTTTGCAGCTATAAATTACCTTCATAGCATTGCTTTTGCTGTATTCCATAAATGTTAATATGTTATGGTTTTGTTTTCATTCATCTCAATGTATTTTCTGATTTCCCTTGTGATTTCTTTTTTGACCCATTGGTTGTTTAAGAGTATGTTAATTTCCATGTATGAATTTTCTAGATTTCCTTGGGTCGTTGATTTCCCATTTCATTCCATTCTAATCGGAGAAGATTCTTTATGAGAGTTTAGTCTTTTAAAAAAAATATTAACACTTATTGCCTAACATATGGTCTATCTTGGAAAAATGTTCCATGTGTACTTAAGACTGTGTATTCTGCTCTTGGGTTGAATGTTTTCTATAGGTCTGTTGTGTCTAATTGGTTTATAGTGTTTTCAACTCCTGTTTCCTGTTGATCTTCTGTTTAGTGTTGTATCCATTATTGAAAGTGGGAGTACAGAGTTTCTGTTTGAGATAAGATATTCTGAAAGTAGATGTGATGGTTACACTTTGTAAATGTACTTAATCCCACTGAATTGTACACTTAAAAATAGTTAAAATTATTGGATGTAAAATAAGGAATCAGAACTCAAAAAAAATTCCAAGACTGAGAGGTGGGGCGGGAATGTTCGTTTGGAAAGTGAACCAAAGAACTACTGGAAATATAAATTACAGTTACAGAATTTAAGAACTTACTGAGTTAGAGTGATGTTTAGACACAGCTGAATGTAGAATATAAGAGATGAAAAATATGAAAGAAGTTGAGATATAGAGATTAGAAATAGAAAGTTCAAAATGTATATAAAAGGAGTTTCTAGAGAGACTAGAATAATAAGGGAGAGTCAATATTTGGAGAGATGAGGCTAGTATTTTACAAATAAATGGAAGACATGACCACTTAGATTCAGGAAGCCCAATGAATGCCAAAGACAAAGAGAAGATCTTAAAAGCAACCATAGTGGAAAAGATTCTTGCAAGTAATCAAACAGCAAACTTCACTACAGCAGCAGTAGAGGCCAGATAATATAAAATATCTTCAGAGTACTTCTGTAAACCTAAAAATAGTGAACAAAATAAACAATTTTGGAGGGCAAGAGGAAGAAGAAAAATTTTGGATAATTCGTAGGTGGAACGGTATAGTTGGAGTTAGTATTTTAAGTCTTACACTGTTTGGAAAGAGGGAACACTAAAAGACTTAAATAAGATGTTAAATATATTTCTATATTAAATATGTTAAAACAATTTCTCAATGTGTTTTTCAGAATGTTTTTTAAAAGTTTAAATTATTTGGAAATACATGAGAATGACTCCATGACCCTAGGGAAGAGTTTAAGATATAAAATGCACAAAGTTTAAAAGAAAATATTGTTAAGCATGATTACATAAAAATTAAGAACCTGTGTTTTTCATAAAATGCTGGTAAAAGGCATGAGTATTTAACAGAAGTAGAAGCCTGAATGGTAAACAGACATGAAAAAATGCTGAACCTCATTAATAAACTAGGAAATTAAAGTTAAATGGAATGTTATTTTTATATCCATTAGACTGCAGAAAACAAGAAGTGTGATAGTGGCTGTGTTGGCAAAGATGGAGAAAAAACTTTATTCATTGTTGGTGGAAATGTGACTTGCTACAGTCACTTTATTAAATAGTTTGGCTGTCTCCAGTAAAGTTGAGCATGAACATGCTATGAACTCTAACAGAGCAGTTCTGTTCTCAGATGTCTACCCTAGGGACTTGCACAAAAATATGGTTAGTTAAGGCAACAAAACAGCAGCAGCAAAATAGGTGAAGAGGTGTACTGCTTGAGACCTGACCCCAGCTCTGTCACTTACCAGTTTTGTGACTTTTTATGTTACTTAATCTGATTGTGATTCAATTTCCTCTTATGCAAATATAGTATTTACCCAACATAGGGTTGGCATGAGATTAAATTACTTGTAAAGTCTTTCTTATGTTGAGTGTTATTAAAGTGTGAGTTATATGTAACAATATAGATGAAATTTTGAGTAAAATAACCAAATTGCAGAAAAATATATACAGTACTGTGCAATTTATATAGTTCAAAGCATATAACATTTAACAAAAGTTTTAGAAGAAATTTGTTAAAATTTAGGAATATAGGTATCTTGTGGAGGGGAGGACACAGGTGGGATGGGGAGGGACACATGGGAGGTTTCTATTTAAGCTCGGTGGTGGATCATGTGATTTTTATTTTCTTTGGCTGGACTATACATGTTTATATGTATTATATTTCATAATGAAAGCAAAGTAAGTTTAGGATATATGGAGTTGAATACTTCTTCGATGGAGGACCTCTTAAAGCATTAACGATGTTAATAGTGCATTGTGAACTTCAAAGAGGGATGTAGACATTTTAGTGTTCCTCACTTGGTCATGGAACCTTTTGGGTTTAACAGCTGAAGTAGGACTATATTATGTGATTGTTGCTCTTTAGCTTAAGTTTTAATGGATAAATAGGATTCTTTTTCACAGATGCACAGGTATTTTATTTAACTAGACCATCTACTATTACACACTTAGTTTATTTGCATTTTTAATCTTTTGACCAAAATTGAAATATTTTATTGAAATTTTTTTTCACAAGACTGAAGTCTTTGCTTTTATTTTTGTGAAAATGGTTTTTTCTCTCTGAATTGTATTATTCCATTTCCTTTACTATAGGAAGGGATTGTTGAAAATCTTTTCAAATGGGCCCGAGAGGCTGATCAGCCATTGAGGACATATTCTACTGGACTGTTAGGAGGTGCTATGGAAAATCAAGACATTGCTGCCAACTACAGGGATGAAAATTCACAGCTGGTAAGGACTATGTCAAAATGAATTTTTGTGTAAGATGTGAGAGTATTCACAGGTTTTTCCTTGCTACCTGAACTCAAATAGGTAGATCATTTATTACCTTGTTTCTGGAATGTAGCTATAATTTCAACATTTCAGGATTATTTTTTATGAGTTTTGATTTTATTTTTTGTTAATTTGAAAATAACTTTTAGTTTGTCAAGGATCATGATAGTTCATATCAGATAAAGAATAGTACTATTTCCTTTCCCTCCCCAACATTTGGATTATGAAAGTTTTTAAACATAGAGCAAAACTGAAAGATTGAAAGAATTTTACAGTGAATAGCTGTATATACACCACTTAAATTGTGAACAGCTCACTATACTTATTCCTTATTCATACATCTACCCAACTATCCACCCATTTTTTTAAACTACAATTCAAAGTAAATTGCAGACATAATTCCTTCATCTTTTTAAAACTAAGCACAGTATTACATTTTAGGTTTGGCCCCAAAAATAAATACTTAAAAGGAAAAGTAAAAAATAAAAAAAATGGTGAACTTGTAAGTAATCATGTGTAATGTAGATGACAGTGTCTAACAATATAACTTACAACTGATAGAAGTTTGAGAAACTGTCACATTTGATTTTCAAAGACACTTCAAAAAAATTGTGAATAATCCAGTGTTTGTTTCTTTAAGTGTGGTGGTCCAGCCCAACTTGATCCAGAGAGATTGGTTGTGAATTATGTGTTTTATGTGCAGATCTTCTGGTGTGGGTTCTCTGGGAAATTTTATGGGGAATGAGACTTTTAGCTGTTGCTTATTTCATCAAGCTATAGGAATCAAGTCAACACATTTATTACATCTTTACTATTACCAGGCATTAGGATAACTACGTGAGTAATCTAGTTCTCTGTATATGGGAATAAAAATTATTTATTAAGAATCATTTAAATTAAGATGCAGTAGAGACAACCCCTTTTATTTTAATATCTGTTGGTAGGTAGCAATAGTGCTTCGAAGACTGCGGGAGCTACAGCTTCAGGAAGTAGCTTTGCGGCAAGAAAGCAAGCGACCCAGCCCACGAAAGCTCTCCTCTGAACCGCTTTTACCTCTGGATGAAGAAGCTGTGGACATGGACTATGGCGACATGGCTGTAGATGTAGTGGATGGAGAACAAGAGGAAGCCTCTGGAGACATGGAGATCTCCTTTCATCTTGATTCAGGCCACAAGACCAGTAGCAGAGTAAACTCAGCAACCAAACCTGAGGAAGGAGGATTGAGGAAAAACAAGTCCACCAAACAGGGTGACAGAGAGAGCTTTAGGAAAGCCAAGCAAAAGTTGGGTTTCTCATCATCTGATCCAGATCGCATGTTTGTTGAGCTGTCTAATAGCAGCTGGTCAGAAATGTCCCCCTGGGTGATTGGCACCAATTATACCCTTTATCCTATGACTCCTGCTATTGAGCAGCGACTTATACTCCAGTATTTGACCCCTCTAGGAGAGTATCAGGAGGTAAGCTTATTGGGACGAGTACTGTTCACACTTTGAGATTATTGTGTTAATTTCTGTGATATTTTATAGTAGCATATTATACATTGATGTGGTTTTACTCTAATATAAAAAAAGTCTTTGCCCCAACTGATGAACTCTTATGCAGGTCACTTTTGATAAGGCTTATTTGATCAAAGCGTGTTTGTATGTTTATCTTCATAAAGGAGGTGGGGAAAAGGTACCTCATTTCTTTAATCTTCTATCCTCATAATGGAATAGGGAATAGAGAATAGGTGAAAATAAAGCCAAACATTAAGACTTGTTTTTGGACTTTATTTCAGTTACTTCCCATATTTATGCAACTTGGATCACGGGAGTTGATGATGTTCTATATTGACCTGAAGCAAACTAATGATGTCCTGCTTACATTTGAGGCACTCAAGGTAAAGTTCTTAAAAATATTTGGTCACTGAGCATTTTATTGACATGGGTGTGCCTCTGCGTTTTGTTATATAGCATCTCTAGGTTTTATTGCTCAGGGCTTTCTATTGTTAGATGTGTCAAAATAGGAACAAATTCTTATTTAGGTGGAAGAGGTGAGGCTTACCAGGTGCCTCTGCAGAAATTCAGGGGTCTGTCCTGGAAGGATAAATGTTACAGTAGAAATTGGATCCAGACCTAGGAGTGACCTCAGTTGTTGTGGCTGAATAGGAATGGAGAACTCTGTACACTACAGTACCTTACTTCATACTGCCTTTTAGCTATTCTCTCTGGCAGCCAACAACATTTTTTTCTAAATTCTTAACTAAACATATTGTATGTAGACTATCTGAGGTGAACAAAATGTAACCCAGCAAATGAGTAAAGAAATAGTGGCAGACCCAAATTTAGTAAAGGTAAATGATTTCCTAGGTTGCAAAGTGGCTAAATACAGGAGGGTGGCAGGTAAATCTACCCCACCAAATCCATACCTGTGATAATTAAAGTAATCTGATGAGAGATAAGTTGAATGAATAACATTAGGGCTGTAATACAGGTTCTATTCAACAGGTAAACTAATGAACAAAGGACCATTCTGTGTTGTTTACAGTATCAAGTAAAAAAGACTGTTCTTTATGGTTTGGTTAAGAGAGGCATAATAAACTTATGATTTCTTCTAGATATTACAGAAGTTGTGAAAAACTTGGACACAGAAAAGAAAGTGGTCTGTTCTCTTTGAGAAACAGTAGTTTCCCAGGAACAACCTCTGAAAAATAGATAATGCTCTCTGGGTCTTTAAAATTACAACTTCATTCTTCATATTCCAGAGCCATGGTGTCCAATAGAAATTTTGCGATAATAGAAATGTCTACGTCTGTGCTGTTCATTTCAGTGGTTACTAGCCATATATGAGCACTTAAAGTACTTAGGGCCACAGAGGCACTGAATTTTTACTTAATTTTAATTAATGTTAATTAACTAGCCATATATAGCCAGAGTCTACTGCATTGGACAGCACAGTTCCAGAGTATATTGAAACGAAATCTAAACAAGAAATTTGTCTTCGAGACCCAAGAAAATTGAAATTTAGAGGAGGTCAGACATATTAGAGTAACATGTGTCTCTGTGGGTGGGATGTGTGTATAGGTGTATACACTCATGATTATACTTTGAAACACAGGATGAAGCTGGAGGTCACAGTTGTCTACAGTGGCCCAAAAGTATTACTTTCAGATGCAGCATTTGGTCCTGAACAGGAGATTGTAGAAGAAGGGATTTGGATGTTGCTATTTTTATAGGTTTTTGTATGAGGAATTGTTAATAGGTAGTGTTATTCGACTGTTTCCATGAGAAGTCATACATGGAATTTACGGAAATAAAGATGAACAGGGAAAAATCACAAAAGAGAGGGAAATAAAAGTGTGGAAAGATATGTATGTTGTTTGTTCAAAAGGAAGACTTGTGTAGGAGAAGAGATAGTTGAAGTTAGTAAATTGAAGAACTAGAACTTTATGGAAATGGACTATAAGGAGAGAAAATAGAATCTTTGCCCACATGACTGAGATGAGCCAGTTATGGGCTGTGTTGAGCCAAATAGAATTAAGGTTCTTGGTAAAGGCAGTGCTTGTGTGTTCTGTTTCCCCTCTTATCTATCCTGGCAGTGGAACTGCTACTTTATGGTAGTGACGTTATGGGAAAAACTGTATGCAGTGACCTAAGTTTTAGAGGAGAACCATACATGGTGTAGCTGCTTCCTGGGGGAAGGACTGGGTGTGAGTGTGATAGAGGTTTGTATAACAGACAAGAAATAAAGAGGGAAGGAATTTGAATTACTCTAAGAGTTAGTCTGAGTTTGGGTGTTGGGAGAATTTGTGAAGAGGTTGTTGTTTTTGCCATTGACCTCGGTGAGATCCACACAGATACCAAGTAATTGTAAATCTGTATTGTCTTGTCTACCTTGTACCTGCATCACCTCCTGGAAGACACGTTGACATGAGAAACAGGAGGGGGAGCTCTAGCTCTCCCAAGGTCCCTCAAC
Organism: Eidolon dupreanum; assembly: GCA_028627145.1. Classification (NCBI taxonomy): domain Eukaryota; kingdom Metazoa; phylum Chordata; class Mammalia; order Chiroptera; family Pteropodidae; genus Eidolon; species Eidolon dupreanum. The sequence continues at coordinate 150,574,612 of CM053507.1, read as the reverse complement.
TTTGGCCTGTGTTCAGAGTGAGTCATCAAGCAGCCTGCAGCTTGCATTGCACTTCCTGCCCTTAAAATGGCCCAGGTGATAGGGTCCACCAGAGAGGCTAGTGGGAGTGGAATAGGAAGTTAACCAAAAGATAACAGACTTTAAAAAGTCTACTTAAAGTGCATTCTGATTATTTCTTTAAATTTACTAGTTTTGATAATTTGCTGATATATTTAGGATTCACTTAAATGAAGGCAAAAGCTTAGGGTTTTATTAGATGATGAGTCAGTGACTGAGCCAAAGCTAGAACATAGAGTTTGGTTATGTTAAAAGGATTAAAATGGGGAAGTTAGCAAAATCCTTTTAGATAAGCTATGTAATAAAATGGTTGTAACATTAAGTCATTACTTACAGCAGTATTTGTCATTTTTTGTTTTTTACCTTTGTGAAAACTTTTTGCATTAGAAGGGAATGTTCTGGAATCTTAGAGCATTTTTTTGTTTGTTCCCCTTAAGCAATATTGGTTTTACTTCTGTTGTGAAGAAGTGGTTTTCTACTTCAGAAGATTCCTTGTCTTTAGCAGCTTAATTTAATATTTCGTGAATTGATCGTGTGATTGTTTTAGATTGTTCCATGGTAACATGTATCTTCTTTCTTTAGCACCTCGCATCTCTCCTGCTCCATAACAAGTTTGCCACAGAATTTGTTGCACATGGTGGAGTACAGAAATTACTGGAAATTCCTCGTCCTTCTATGGCTGCAACTGGTGTATCTATGTGCTTGTATTACCTGTCCTACAACCAGGATGCCATGGAGAGAGTAAGTCCAGTCCATTCAGGTGTATGAGATTGAGTTGGGGGCAGTCTAACATATTCACACAATAACTTTTGGATAAGAAAAAATGAATAGTTGGAGTAAATCTTAATGAAAGAAGCAAGGACCCTGAGTTTCTGGTCTTTACAGAACAATCTAAAAATGTAAAATTGTTTAGGAAAGGCCCTTTTTTTTTTTTTTCTTACTCCAGGGTTGGTGGCAGGGATGAGTCCTGATGGATTGAGGTCTGGGAACTCTGTTTAGTTTTTGCCATTTCAGTTACGTTAGGATTAGTCTTCAGGCTCTCAGTAGAGTTATATCTTGCATTTTTTAGTCAATTTATTATAAAAACAACAGCTGATACCTTATGTATGTTAATATTTTGTGGTAGTTAGTAAAATCATTCCAGTTGTTCTCAGGGCTCCAAGGGTCCCAGTCTGGTTCTTCTGTTTTTACTGTTTAGATTTTTTTTGTTTACTGATTTTTAAAAAGTATAAGTGGATCATACATTGGCAAGGTAATGTGTTCCTAGCCACCCCTAGGGAAGCTCTTGTTATTTCTATGCCTGGTACATCTTTCTAATATTCTATGTGGTGTGGCTTTTTTAGTAGAGGGAAATTGAAAAATTCTTATGGGGCTCTGCCTTTATTTATCTTTATATGTATATTAATAAAGTAATTTTTTTTTATTTTTTTCCCTCTTGAGATCAACATTATGCAAGGGTATGTAATCTTTTGAGACTAGTAACCTAATCTGTGTGCATATAAATAAAAAGCAGTTATGGCTGAGATAGAGAAAAAGTACCAAGCAAACCCAGGGAGCGCTTTAGAGTTCCTTCTCTGACCCCCAGGACACATCAGAATGCGTGTGAATTGGATTAGTGAGTGAAAGGATGCTCACCTTGTCAACTGTACTATCCTCAGGCTCAGCCACTTTCATCACCCTGGGGAAGGCCCTTGCCTCTCTGCGCCTTTTCCTCATCCGTTAATTGTGACGCCTACTGATGTAACTAAGCATTGCGATCATTGAAGGATGTAAATATTTGCAAAATTTGGTACTCAGTATAGATTGAATTTAAATGTTTGTCTAAATGTAGGTTTTTTTGGGTTTGGAATAGATTGTTATAAAATTTCATTTGTAACTTAAGCTTTAGACTCAGAATGACTTAACCAGGAATGATCATTGTGCAAAAATATCTATCTACACTGGTGAATTTTTCTTTCCTTTCAAAGGTTCCTTTACCCCCGAATTAAATTTTTTTTTTTTTTTGCAGGTTTGCATGCATCCCCACAATGTTCTCTCTGACGTGGTGAACTATACGCTCTGGTTAATGGAATGTTCTCATGCCTCAGGATGCTGCCATGCTACCATGTTTTTCTCTATCTGCTTCTCCTTCCGGGCTGTGTTGGAACTCTTTGACCGCTATGATGGTCTTCGTCGTCTTGTGAACTTGGTGAGGTTCTTCAGTAGCTTCTCTTTGCAAGGAGTAGGGGTCTTGCTTATCTTGGTTGCCCTTCAGCAGCACTGAGGAGAGGAAGCTTCTGACTGGGGGAGTTTTGCTATCATTCTTTGTGGATGAAGTCTTTTTCCTCCTCGCCTCAGTCATAACTTTCTCCACCTCTTAAGTATTTAGAGGACTCTATCATTATAGACAAGCCTCAGATATAGTAATCTTATAGGGGGAGTTGCTGTCAATAATCTTGATCTTTCTAAAAGCAAAAGGTTTTATGCTTGTATGTCTTTAAACATGATTGAAAACTATGTAAATTTTTCAATATGGGTTTAATATTTTGCTTTCACTTGGCTACTCTTAGCATGTATAGACAGATGTGCTTTGATGGTTGTCAGTCTTGTTGAGCATGAAAGTTTACTGACATCTTTTCCCTCCCTTTACCTTTCTCTTCCTGTTTATTCCCCATCCCACTCCCTCTTTGCCCTATTCTTTTGCTTCTTAATAGATTAGTACTTTGGAGATTCTAAATTTAGAAGATCAGGGTGCGCTTCTGAGTGATGATGAAATATTTGCTAGCCGCCAAACTGGGAAACATACTTGTATGGCCTTGCGCAAGTACTTTGAGGCTCACCTGGCCATTAAATTGGAACAAGTGAAGCAGTCACTTCAGAGGACCGAGGGTGGCATTCTTGTCCATCCTCAACCCCCATACAAGGTGAGAAGACCTTGACTTAAAAGGGAACGTTAACATACTCTTCCAATTCTGGGCCTGAAACTCACATTCACATCAGTGGACTCTATGTGGGATATGCATTGTTGGATTATATTTGCCCTGTTGTGGAGGCAGAATCCCTGAAAATGGATGTAACAAGTGAATTTCAAGGATTAATTTCTTCCCAGTTGTAAGGTGCTACTTCTCTGGAATATTAGAATTGAAAGATGAACTGAGGCATGTGTAAAAGGGCCGTCTTTAATGAAAAGTACTAGATGACCTCCTTCTTGTGTGAAATTTCTGAAAGGGTGAATCTATAACTCCACTTCTCATTTTTGAACTTGATATGTTTTGGGATTAAGCTTGGTATCTGCATGTTTTAAAAATCACAAATTGATAAGAAACCAATAATTTTACATGGTGCTTTTTTTTCTTAAGCTGTGAAATACATGCACCAACAAATTGAACATTTTGTTACCTTTTTGGAAAAAATGTATTGTGAGTTCAGTTATAAATGAAATTAAACATATCAGTATTTCACATGTACACTGTTGACTCAAAAACTGTGGAATTCAAAAGCTATTTCTTAGCTTTATTGTTAAAAACTTGTTGGCCACTGTGCTGTGCTAGGGAAAATAGCAGGCAGATGATAAAGTTCTTTAATGATATGTGTCTCTTCTTATAGGCATGTTCGTATACTCATGAACAGATTGTGGAAATGATGGAGTTTTTGATAGAATATGGCCCAGCACAGCTATACTGGGAACCAGCTGAAGTCTTTCTCAAACTTTCTTGTGTCCAGCTCTTGTTGCAGCTTATTTCTATTGCCTGCAATTGGAAGACCTATTATGCAAGGTGGGACCAGAGAAAGGTTTCAAATGAAGTTAGATCCTTCATGTTTTTTGCTGAAGTTGATGTTGGTTTGCACATGGTGTATGCTTAACAAACATTGGCCGAACTGAACTGAAATTTTGGGCTCGAATCTGAGAAACTATAGATTAAGCATGATAATATTTTTAATTTACAGAGTGTTTATATTTATGGTCTTGATGATTATAAATACTGCCCTATAGGCAGGGATCAATGTTTGTATTTCGAGAAGTTCCGTGGCTACAGCTGCAGAGGTGAGGTTAAAGTCCTTTCTTGAGACTGGAGTTCAGTATTTGGTACTTAGATTTTAAATGTCTCTCTAGTGCTTAACAACTGTATATAATGTTTATCTTCACATAAAACTTTGCTTTTGTTGTGATTTTCACAGTTCAATTGAAAGCAGAGCAGAGCAGGACAAAGCTCAGAAAAAGACAGCTGATAGAATCAGGAGGTGTGGGTGGGTTCTGTAGGAGAATGATGTAAAAAAAATTAAAACTGTATTTTGGAAAAGACAGTCTGTAGAGAAAATACTAAAACAAAGTTTATATTTATAATGGTACTTGACCTTCTTTCCCTATCTGCCTACTGCCATGAAGATGAGAGGCTTGTTTATGGTGTATGTAGCTTTTTTGCTAAGTCCCAGGATATTAAATCTAGGGGGATATTTTTAGAGCAGCCATTTTTGGTCTCAGGACCACTTTATCATATTAAAAATGAGAACTCCAAAGAGCTTTTAGTTTTGTGTTATATCTTTTGATATTTACCATGTTAGAAATTAAAACAGAAAATGTGAAAATATTTATGAATTTCTTTAAAAATAATATGACTCTATTGCATGTTAGCATTTTTTATGAAAAATTTTCTAAATAAAACCAGGTTCTAGCAAGTTTTTAAAATGTCTGGCTTAATATCTCATCTGCTTTTGTGTTCAGTGTTTTGTGACATAACATGGCATAGCCACTGGAAAGCTCCATTATATACTCATGAGATAGAGTGAGAAAAGAAAATAACAGTATTATGAAAACAGTTTTTATATCGTAGGACCTTCTGAAGGAGGTCTTAGAGACCCCCAGGTGTTCCCTAACTGCACTTTGAGAACTGCTGGTCTAGAGCATTAAAGAAGGTGGTTGTATTTACTTTGAGAACTTTGTTTAAAAGATGATGACAGCTCAAATATAACGATGTTTATAAGTACATTTTTGGATTGGTAAATCTGTATTTGGGTTATTAAGAATACATAAATATGTTTGGAGTATGCCCTTTAAAAATTTATTTTTAAAAATAAAATTAAATACTTGTTTTTGCTTAGAATATATAAAACTTTATAAAGAGAAAATTATTCTTAGCCACTGTTAATTTCTTCACATTTTTTCTATAATATGTAAATATACATAATTGAGATTATTATATTTAATCAAATTCATCATTTTTGAAATATTTTGAAATATAGAAAGGTATAGAGAATAACATAACAACCACTCCATACCCAGGGTGGCATGTTGCTATATTTACTTCTTTCTCAGTTTCTATTTTGTTTCCCCAGAGTGACCAGTCTTCTGAATTTGGCATGCTTTCTCTTCATTCATGTTTTTATATTACACATTTGTGTGTGTGCATAAACAATATAGTACTCTTTTTTGTATGTTTTTAAGTTATATGAATATCTGTATACATCTTTTGCAGCTTTTTTCGTGCTTATGTTTTTGAGATTTATATGTATTTATATTTATTTGAACTCTTATATTTCTATCTGCAGTTTATTCTCCTGTCGATGGACATGTATGTGGGGTTTTTTTGTTTGTTTTTTTTTTTGCTATCAAATGAATGGTACTGTGAACCTCCTTTTACAAGTCTCTAGAGGATATGTGTACATCCTGGGTTTAGGGTGTCTGCATTTCATCTTTATTGGATGTTGCCAAATTGATTGGAAAATAATCACACCATTTTCTTCTCCCAGCAGCAGTATATGGGAGTTTTCATTTTTTTACCTTCTTGCCAATACTCGGTATTGTCACATTTGAAATTTTGTATCTTATGTTTTCTATTTCATTAATGTTGTATTTGAGTCTTTTCCCTTTAACATTTCTTTGAAAAGTTATCAGTAGCTACAGAGTAGTTGATCATATGAGTATGTCATACTTAACACATGTGTTCCTGTTGTCTATGTAGATTTCCTACTTTGCTATTTAAAATATGATAATGGACATTTTAATACATAAATACTTGTTTGTACTTCTGATTATTTCCTTAGGACAGAGTCAAAGAGGTGAAATTCCAGGGCCAAAGGTTATGAACATTTTAAGAATCTTATTTCATATTTCCAGATTATTTTCTTTAAAAAGTGGCCTAATTTCTCCCCCCACCGAAAGTTTGAGAGCGTTCGTCCCCATACATCCTTAACAGCATTGAGGATTATCTTTTGTTTTCAATCTTTGCAGTTTGATAGGTGAAAATTTCATTCCCATGTTTTTTGAAAGTAATGTCATGGTAACTTAAAAATCTTCATGTTATAGAGCCATACAGGTAGTAGTTCTGATCCATTGTCTGTCTGTCTGCGCCCCCCCCCTTTTTTTTACTATGTTGTTTCTTATGGCTATATCCTATTTCCTTTTGACTAATTCTTCTTCCTGTCTAGGAATGACACTGTGCGCTTTGCTTTGGATGTCCTGGCTATTCTTACTGTTGTGCCAAAAATCCAGCTGCAGTTGGCGGAATCAGTAGATGTGCTTGATGAGGCTGGCTCTACCATCTCCACTGTAGGTAGGTTGTACCTTGCCATTTTTGTTACTGCTTGGTCAGGATTTGTTTTCCTCTGCCGTTCTGGTTATGGTTACTTATCTGACCTAATTTTGCAGTCTTAGAACAGAAATTGGTAGAGGAGTGTGCCTTTTCTGTCCCTTCTAAGTTATGGCAGACAGCTTCATGTAAGGGAGTTGTGCTAGTGGTCTCAGGTTTTCATAGCGGTAGGAACATTTCTACTATGATGGTACATGTGTATTCCTGAAAACCTTTTACTCTGCAGAGTCTTGTGCTAAAAATAGGGCTTATAGGAAAAATGGTTGGGGCAGACAGTAAAAAAATAACTTTGTAATTTAAGCCTTAATAAAATCAGTAATTGGCAAGCCTCTCAGAATGGATAGAAACTTGTACACAAAAACAAAAGGAAAATATATTCTGTTTGAAAAACACTTAAGAGCAGGGCTGATGAGGGCTGCTGCTAAGGTGAGCATGGAAGCAACATGATTGCCTGAGGATCTTCGGGTGCACCACTATGAGGAGAAAGCCCAAGGCACAGCCACTTGTTTTTAACTTTGATCACGTAGAGCAGAAGATTCCTGCTGCCACTATAGCAGCCAGCCACGGAGTTTTTCTTACCTGCTGAAGGTTTAACTTCATACCACTATTTTTGCTCTCCTTATGTAGGAAAAATTACACGTGCACTTGGGCGAGTTCCACATAATACTGACATCATTCCCCCATTTAACAACTGCATATGAGGTGCTGCATCTTGAAGCTACATTATAGTAGAACTGATTGTATTTTATACAAACAAGTTCTTATACAAACAAGTGTGGTAGTTTTCTTTTAAATGGAACATGAATAGAACTTTAAATTTTGACTGTGAAGCAACCCCTGAAGTTCGCCATTAGTTTTATAAGGGATAATATAAAATGTTTTGTTTTGTTTTGTTTTTCAATAGGTATCAGCATTATTTTGGGAGTGGCTGAGGGTGAGTTCTTTATCCATGATGCTGAAATTCAGAAGTCAGCACTTCAAATTATCATCAATTGTGTGTGTGGCCCGGATAACCGGATTTCCAGTATTGGCAAATTCATCTCTGGAACTCCTCGGAGGAAGCTGCCTCAGACTCCCAAAAGTAGTGAGCACACCCTGGCCAAGATGTGGAATGTGGTCCAGTCCAACAATGGCATCAAGGTGCTCCTGTCCTTACTGTCCATCAAGATGCCCATCACAGATGCAGACCAGATCCGGGCTCTGGCATGCAAGGCCCTAGTGGGCCTGTCTCGAAGTAGCACTGTTCGGCAGATCATCAGCAAGCTGCCCCTTTTCAGCAGCTGCCAGATCCAGCAGCTGATGAAGGAGCCTGTGTTGCAGGACAAGCGCAGTGACCATGTCAAGTTCTGCAAGTATGCTGCCGAGCTCATCGAGCGGGTGTCAGGAAAGCCGCTTCTCATTGGCACTGACGTGTCCCTGGCACGCCTGCAGAAAGCAGATGTTGTTGCCCAGTCCAGGATCTCCTTCCCCGAGAAGGAGCTGCTTCTGTTGATACGAAATCATCTTATTTCTAAAGGGCTTGGGGAGACGGCCACTGTGCTGACGAAAGAGGCTGACCTGCCCATGACTGCTGCCTCCCATTCTTCTGCCTTCACCCCAGTCACTGCTGCTGCTTCTCCCGTCTCTCTCCCCCGAACCCCTCGAATCGCCAATGGCATTGCAACTCGACTGGGCAGCCATGTTGCTGTGGGTGCCACTGCCCCGCCTGCCCCCACTGCCCATCCTCAGCCACGGCCCCCACAAGGTTCACTAGCTCTACCTGGCCCGTCTTATGCAGGCAACTCCCCTTTGATTGGTAGGATCAGTTTTATTAGAGAGAGACCGTCACCCTGCAATGGCAGGAAAATCAGAGTGTTGCGGCAGAAGTCGGACCATGGCGCCTACAGCCAGAGCCCAGCCATAAAGAAACAGTTGGACAGACATCTTCCTTCCCCACCTACGCTGGACAGTATCATCACAGAATATCTTAGAGAGCAGCATGCGCGCTGCAAGAACCCAGTTGCCACTTGCCCTCCTTTCTCTCTCTTTACTCCTCATCAATGTCCTGAGCCAAAACAGAGGCGGCAAGCGCCAATAAACTTTACCTCAAGGCTAAACCGCAGGGCATCATTTCCAAAGTATGGCGGGGTGGATGGCGGATGCTTTGATAGGCACCTTATCTTTAGCAGGTAAGGAGGGGCTGCCTCAATCCCTGGGGATTGGAATGATTTGGGTCATATCAGCAGAAGGTGGTTAGTCCAGAAAGCCCTTTCTTGGCCTGAAATACCAGTCAGTGATTGTTGCTTTGAATAGAGGAGCAATGTGACTGTACCCAGTTTTGTCAATCATGGATTCCTTTAGTGATTCTTGGCAGTCTGTCAATATGATACTGTATGTTCTTGTTGCAACGAGTGTGTTTTTTATAACCCATGGAACATGCTGTCTTTAGGCTTCCCAAGTCATTTGTGTGCTGGTCTAAGTTATGTCCTATTCTGGTTCTTTACAGCTCTTATGTAAAGGTCATGGGATTATAGGTTCGAAACATGGGAATTTTTGTTATTGTTTAAACCCGTAAGTGGAGGACGTCCTTTTCTGTCATTTAAAATGAAAACTGCTAAAGGTCATTGATATTTTGGAAGAACTCATTTGAAACATAAATGCTGTGTTTTTTCTTTCATCCTTCTAGCAAAGTGTTCTGAGTCCCTGCATGTTTTTTGTCTCTGATTTATTTATTTATTGTTTGGCTTAGGTTCCGTCCTATTTCAGTGTTCCGGGAAGCCAACGAGGATGAGAGCGGCTTCACCTGCTGTGCATTCTCAGCACGAGAGCGATTCCTGATGCTTGGCACCTGCACTGGGCAGTTGAAGCTCTATAATGTGTTTAGTGGACAGGAGGAGGCCAGCTACAACTGTCACAACTCGGCCATCACACACCTTGAGCCTTCCAGGGTAAGGGCTCCATTCTAGGTTGTTCTCGATCATTCTTTTACAATGGGTTCGTGAACTTTGGGCCAGTTTGGTGGCTGGCTGCCTGTGTTTGTACATAAAATTTAATTGGCTGTGGCTGCTTCTGTGCTACAATGGCAGAGTTGAGTAGTTGTGACACAGACCAATGGCCCACAGAGCGTAAAGTGGCCTTCAAAGTAAAAAATTTGCCAACCCCTGTTCTAAGACCTTCAGAGAGAGAGCTAAAGTGTGTGTGTGTGTGTGTGTGTGTGTGTGTGTGTGTAATTTGCCTCAGTTTACCAACTATGATCACAAAAATTTTATATTAGAAATCTCAAAAGTATTGTGAATTTTTAGGAAAATAAGCATTATGTGGTTATGACTGGTCTTAGTTTATTAGTACTGTTCTGTGGATGGAATTGACACCTTTGCTATTCCTAAAAGTCAGAAATGTTAAGATGACAAGGATAATTTTCCTGATTTTAGAGTAAAAGCAGCTCATCCTTTATTGGGCTTTGGCTATGGAAAACATTTAGGAGTCCTAGCTAGAAAGTCTTAACAAATGTTTTCAGTTGACTGATATTTCAGATGAAACTAAGGAGTATTGCCACATATTAAGAAATGATGAACCATCTTGACATCTTTCCAAGTTGTTTTCCCCCTGTCTTTGGAAATACTATATTTTATGTTACTAGGTCAGGAGGATTTAATATCTGAAATTTTCTAGGACACTGCAGGTATGTGTACTTAAATCCTAGCAGCTTTTGACCATTTATTTCTTGGTTCTGGGGAGTTTTTCTCTTCTCTTTATAATCCAACAGTATTTTTTAACCTTGTATCTTAAAATGCTAATGGCAGATAGTGATATCTGCGTATATATGAACTCAAGTTTACTGACCTGGGGCTCTTCCTCCTTTTAGGATGGATCCTTGCTGCTGACATCTGCGACTTGGAGCCAGCCTCTGTCTGCACTTTGGGGAATGAAATCGGTATTTGATATGAAGTATGTATCTACTTTTACAACCTAGTCTGTTTTTCAGCTTACTTAATTATACTCCATCCTTCATTCAGTTCTTAGACTCAAAGCCTTTTGGGAAAAGAGTAATGCTATGAATTATTGCTAATTCCTTTTCCTCATCTGTGGCTCATGTTTATATTTCTTACTGAATATTCTTGCTGGGTATATGCATTCCCATTACACAACAGACCCTTCACTAATCCAAAATGGCATACCTATTTTCTCATGTTCACATATGACAGCTGCATTCTTTCCTGGGGCATATTTCAATGGCACATGTTCCTCATTAGCCATTTCTTTAACCAAGTAATTTCCATTAATTATTTTGGATTCACTTGGATGGAGGGAATTTTTTTTAATCTTAAGTATACACTATTTTTCTCTTTGGGAACTGAGAATCTTCAGAAGAGTATAGTTAGGCACCTTCATTTTCAGCTGGTTGAACAAGTATACCCTGAAGGGCCATCGTTCAGTACTTCTGTTTGTCCGTAGGCATTCCTTCACAGAAGATCACTATGTTGAGTTTAGTAAGCACTCTCAGGACCGGGTCATAGGCACGAAAGGAGATATTGCCCACGTAAGTACTGAATCCACTGCTTTTCAACTAATCATGCCTGTTGGTTCATACTGAAATATTCTGGACTCAGTGTGAGGACTTAAGTCCTGTGGGCAGCTAGAAATTACTCAGCGATATTCTTTCCAGTTAGAATCTAGAACTGTAATAAAGTAGTTCTTTGCTATATGGGAAAAATGTCAAAGGACTGAACAGGAACTTAATCTGGCAATTTGAGAAAGATGTCATTAGCACAGCAGATATTTTAAAATACTAAGTCTTAGGTGAAATAAAGTCCCTGCCATTCTGGAGCCTCATTGGGAAGACAGTAAATAAAGAAGCAGATATAGAGAATATCAGACAGTAATTGCTGCTGAAGGAGAGAAAGCAGGGTAAGAGGTAGGAAAGTGCTTGCTAGTGGTGTGGGGTGCTTTTGCTTTATCTGAGATGATCACTGTCACTGATTGGCTAATGTTAATGCAGCGTCTTGAAGGAAGTGTTGGTGTCATGCTAATACCTGGGGAAGAATGGCAAGGGAATAAGCTCTTCCTTGTTAGGCCGGTGGAGGAAAGGGTAAGAGTCGAGGGCAGTAGTGGGGGCCGTATCATGTAGTGTCTTGCAGGCTGTCGTTAGGACCTTTGGTTTTACCTCTGAGTGAGATGAAGACATGGAGAGTGAGCGGAGGACACGTGACTGGATGTAACGTTCCTCAAGTGTGAGTCTGGTTTCTGTGAGAGGAGCAGGAGGAGGCTTTCCAGTTAGGGTATTATGCCCGCCCACATGTGAGAGCTGTAGTGGGGCTGGGCCCAGGCGGGCATGGTAAAGGCAATGACAAGTGATGGGCGTGGGCCCTGGGGTTTGGGACACATGAAGTTCGTGTTTCTTACTAGACATTCAAGTAGGGAATAGGCAGTTGAACATACACATTAGGAATTGAGAGGGGTCTAGGGTGGGAGATATAAATATAGGAATTGTCCACATTTTGATAGTATTTAGAGCCATGAACCTGGATGAGATCATTAAGCTAGAGAAGTGTAGGGACAGAGTCTTGGCATGTGCCAACATTTAGAAGTTGCCAAATGAGGAGGAACTTGGGAAGGAGACTAAAGAGAGTGGCCAGTAAGGCAGCAGGCGACCCCAGGAAGAAGATGTGTCCTAGAAGGCAAGGGCAGACTCTTGAAGAATGATTGATTAGGTGGGTCAGAAACTGCTGGTGAGTTGCATAAGATGAGAATTGAAAGGTGACATTTGAATTAACATGTAGGTCATTGTTAACCATGTTAGGAGCTAGTTCCCTACACTGGGGTGAAAATCTGATTAGCGGGTTCATGAGAGAATAGGAGAGGGAAATGGAAACACTGAGTACAAACAAGCCTTTGTATGTGTTTTTGCTGAAAATAAAGCAGAGAAGTGGGAAGTAGCTTGAGGGGGGTGGATATGAAAATATTGAAATAAACAGGATTGAAAGAATAGTACGTATACCCTACCACCTAGATTCATCAGTTTAATAATATGCCATCTTTTCTTCCTGTGTAAATATGTGTTTTATGACTTATTTGAAAGTAAATTGTGAACATCAGAATATTTTATCCCTGAGTTTTATAGCATGTATATCCTAACAGGAAGGACATTTATTACATAATTACACTCTGTAAATTTAAGAAATTTTTAGTAACTTGCAAATATCATCTAATACTCATTCCATACTTAGTTTTTCCAATTGTTCTTGATGTGTTTGGTTTCAAATGTTTTTTTGTTTTTTATTTTTTTGTTTTTTTTTTTTTTTGAACCAGGATCCAGCCAAGATTCACATATTGCATTTGGTTGTTATGTCTCACTAATGTTTTAAAACCAGGAACCATTTCTCCAGTTTTCATGACATTGACTTTTGAAGAGACCAGGCTAGTTGTCTTGTCCCATGACCTGAATTTGTTTGTTTCCTTGTGGTGTCTCCTTATTCGCTTCTATATTAAAGGAGGATTTTTTTTTTTTTTTTAAAGATTGGAAATGTTACAGCATGTCTGTAAGCTAATGGGAAAGATCTGGTCTCTTGTGGGTTGCATAGTGTAGGCTTTGGAACTTTTAGTATTGTAAGGCTAAAATATGTACATTGGGAGATTTTAAGGAGGAAAGGGTATTTCATTGATACCTTTTCCCAAAAAGTAACCCTTAAGGGTATTCTATAGCTAATTGTCGGTTAATCCACATAGAGAATATCTCAGTTTCAATCTTAGAAACATTTTCTGTTTCTTAAGAGGGGGAGGGGAAGAAGAGGGTTTTCTTATCCCTATTGCAGTCTCACTTCTAATTTTCTTACTTGTGGAGACTTTTCAAACCGTGAATGGAAACCAAAGCATTTAAAGTTTGCTTGGATGGATATAGTCTTCCTATTCTGCAGTTATTTTACAATATTGGGGCTTTTGTAATTTTGGTGGGCTTTGGAAAGCATGGGAGAGATAGTTTACACAGCTTCTCTTTGAATTTGTCCGCGGACAGATTGGTCTGATTTTTCTCTTCCCACCCCTTCTTCTCTAAAGATTTATGATATTCAGACTGGCAACAAGCTGTTGACTCTGTTTAACCCAGATCTTGCCAACAACTACAAGAGGAACTGTGCCACCTTTAATCCTACAGATGATCTTGTCTTAAATGATGGCGTCCTCTGGGATGTCCGCTCTGCACAGGCCATCCACAAGTTTGACAAGTTCAACATGAACATCAGTGGTGTTTTCCATCCGAATGGGCTGGAGATCATCATTAATACTGAAATTGTATCCTTTGCACCCATGTCTTACTCTTTATTTATCTAGTTTTGATGCAGAAATAATTTGTTTTTCTGTCAATACTTGTTTAAAGTATTCACAAAGGCCCCACCCAGGCATTCGGGTGCCTCTCCTTTGGTCCAAGTGCTAGTGACTGTGCAGTTGACTCTTGTCACTGTGGGTAATTACCAGTGTCTTTCACTAGTACATTTTGTGCTGGGAAAAATGACCGGATTCCTGCCTCCCACTTCCCTAAGTACTGAAGTGACTTTTACCTATTTCCAGAAGAACTTTACTTCTTCTCTGCAGAAGTCAGTTGCTAGACATAAGAGTAAAATGAAAGTGCTTGCTGTTGAGAGGAAGGGAACTCAGGTAGCTTTTGTGTATATGAGATTTTCCAGGACATTATTTAGTAACACGTATTCGACATGCTTTTTATTTTATCCTCACCTCATTGACTTTTAAAGCAATACCTAACAAGGAGAGGGAAAAAGTAATATTTCAGAATTTCCTCCATGAAAGTTTTAGGTAAGAAGTTTTGTGTAAAGTAATATTTCTTGACCACTCCCGTCCTAGTGGGACCTTCGCACTTTTCATCTTTTACACACAGTTCCTGCTCTGGATCAGTGTCGCGTGGTATTCAACCACACGGGGACAGTGATGTATGGAGGTAACAAATTTTACTTCATTATTGTCTTTCTCCTTTTTCTCCTCCCTCATTTAGTTTGACATTTCCTTTTTGGAAGGTGCTCTCAAATGTGAATTGGAAAGCATAAGAGATGAAATGATATACAAGTAGTGACAAAAAAGATGAAAATAATATTGATTTAGGGTAAAAGGCCCCTGGCTTTGAAGATAAGTAAACCTTGTATAGAAAGAAATTTCATGCAGTAATTTTCATGCAGCAATATGTATCATGAACTTAAAAAGCTTTGTGTTTCTTGTCTTGCGATATTGTATGCCTTTACCTGTAACACTTGTTGGGATGAGAGGTTGAGGATATTGTTTGCCACATTCGTTGCGATATGCAAGGAGGATACCTTGTGAATAGGGGATGTTTCTGATTCTAATAGTGTTTCACTCCCTGCCCTCTTTCCGCCTTCCCTCCCAACTAGCTATGTTGCAGGCAGACGATGAAGATGACTTAATGGAAGAGAGGATGAAAAGCCCCTTTGGATCATCCTTTCGAACATTTAATGCAACCGACTACAAACCTATAGGTGAGCGTGAGGGGGCAGACCTTGATCATTTTGTCATATTTTGGTATTCCTTATTTAAGATCCTCCATTTTCTGGGAGGACTGTAAGTTTTCATTGAAAAGCAGAGGGGTTATGGAAGTATTTATGAACAATCACCTTGAATTCTGTTAGAGGAAAAGCTAGGTCACAGCAGTAGTCCAATCCTGAGTTTTGTCACATTCTGTTTTCCAGCGACCATTGATGTTAAACGGAACATCTTTGACCTGTGTACAGACACCAAAGACTGCTATCTTGCTGTCATTGAGGTAAAGGGAGCTAGCAGAAACCCTGCTGTTTTGTGATGCTGAGGATCACTTTATTACATACATTTTGTGTTATGGGATGGGTTATAAAATTGATGCATTCCTGATGGAAGATCGTTGATAACTACTCATTTATGGAGTTTGGGAGATATACAGTATAAGAGAAATAGTAAGAAGATGCATTGTAAAACAGTGTGGAGAGTCCTGTTTCCTATCACCTTGGACTCACATGTATTTCCTTTTCAGAGGTGGCTGGATCTCTTGCCAAAGTAAAACAGCTTTGTTCCAAGGGTGGTGGTTGCTCTTATATCCCTCACTGCCCAGGCCTCCTCATCTTGTTTTTTCTTTCCCTCTCTGAGTCCTAGGTGTAACATTTTTAGAGTTAGTTCAAGAATTTTGGGTATTGGAAGCTCAGCTACAGGGTCAAGCTGCATGGGTGCCAGCCAGAGTTGAGGTATGGATGTGGGCCTTCTGAAAACTAACTGCCTTTCGTGGACTGGGTATGTTCCGTTTCAGAACCAAAGCAGCATTGATGCTCTAAACATGGACACAGTGTGCAGGCTGTATGAAGTGGGCAGGCAGCGTCTGGCAGAGGACGAGGATGAAGAAGAAGACCAGGTTAGTGGTCTTTGAGATTTCTTTCTGCTGGACAGTTTATTAGAGGCTCTGCTCTTTTGCTTTTTGCTGTAGAGATTTTTTTTTAAGATCAGCCTTTGCTACCTGTTGGCATATTCTGACCAAAGGCCTGTCGTGTGTCCTTGATCACTGAAACTCAGAAGAAAATAGATTTTGTTATTACAAAACTTCAATACATGATGGTCCTGTGAGTTCCACTATAAATTATTTTGTAGCTCTGTTTTGTTTTAGAGATTTCCTTGAGCTCACCCTTGGGACCAGTGCCCTGTCTAGTGTCAGGATAAGTAACTCCCCTACTCCTAGTGTCAATCCCAAACAGAAAAGTCATTCTGCTGAGGTCATAGAAATGGCTTAACCTATAAAAAAAGTTCTGGTTTACATTGTTTCAGTTTTATAGCATAGTCTATTTTCAGAATAATGGAGAGGAGCTTATAGATAAAGAGAAGATTTTGATGCTTTCAAACATTTATAATAAATTAAACATTTATAAAATGTGGATAAATAGGACCATGTGCCACATACGGTGTCTTAGCGTTTCTTTTTCATGGGGATTTTAAATTGTGGTCATATTATGTTAGGTGCTTGCCTGTGTGGTGTGTCAGTATCAGTTCTGAAGAGTTTTCGTAGATCTTTCCTGTTTACTGAGCTCTCAATAACATTCCTTTTCCAAGCATACACACCAAATTTTTTTGTCTAATCTGACAAATATTTATTGCTGGATGAGTAATATAAAGTTGAAAATGAATGACCAGGATTCTACTTTCTTGTTGCAGATATTAAAGCAGGTAATAGCAGATCTCTTTTCCAGATCTTGGGTTCATTTTCTGTTTTTTTCTTCTGCTATGGCATTACTTAGCATTTGGTGCTTTATCACCTCCTTAAGGGCACAGTGGGCTCTGGGTGAGGAGAGGGGCAATCACAGGACGAAAAGCAGCACACTTTCCTCTGTTTCCTCTGCCATCTCTCTCACCCTCATCCCTCCCTTACTCTTTGCTAAATCACGCTTACTGGGTAGGGCTAATGGAGTAGCTTCTGTTAGCGCCCTCCCCAAACAGCTTGTACTTAAGGCTTAAAAGAATTTTTTTAAAGCGTCACTTTCTGAAAATGGTAATTTTAAAAGTATTTTTTGGTTACAAGTCTAATACTGTGGGTGAATGGCTCGTGTTTTTCTCCTACTGAATTAGTAGTACTGACCAAGCAAGGGTTTTTCGTTATGTCAGTTTGAGATTTAAGGTGTGTGTGTGTACCGCTGTTGGACTTTGCAGGTTATGAACCTTTAGTTTGTCCTTTAAATTGAATCGTTGTGTACTCTTTCACCCGTAATCAAAAAGCTAAAACAGAGACTCACTTAACAATCCCCTTTGTATGGTCTCTTGACATCCACTGTCTCTGGTGGAATATTCTGACTGGCTAAGCATGCATTTTATTAGTGCTCAGAAATGATTCACAATACCCAAAAGTGTGTTTCTGAGCAGAGTGAGGAAAGGAGACTTGTATGTATTTGGGGTTTAGCGATCACTGTGGCATCAGAGCGGAGCTTTCTTCAGGGTTTGCTTCTTGTCCCTGAGGTGCCCTACTTTCAGTGCTTCCATCTGTGGGGTGCCCTCTTAGGGAGGTGCTGTTTTCTTACTGTCTTCCTCTTCCCTCACACACAGATGAATATAGTCATAATCCTTGTTGGATACCATGGGAATATTATGAAATGGGATTGTTAGTTTCTCCTTCTGATTGTTCATTATTAGTGTTTAGAAAGACAACAGTTTTCTGAATATTAATTTTGTATTTTGCAACTCTACTGAATTCACTTATTCTAATAGCTATTTGGTGGAACCTTTAGGGTTTTCTAAATATAGTATGTCATCTATGAATAGTGAAACTTTTGCTTTTCTCTTTCCAATTGGGTACCTTGTATTTCTTTTTCTTTTCTAATCGCCGTGGTTAAGACTTCCAATACTATGTTGAGTAAGAGTGGTGAGAGTGGATATCCTTGTCTTGTTCTTGCTCTTTGAGAAAAAGCTTTCAACTTTTCAATGTTGAGCATGATGCTTTCTCTGGGTTTGTCATACATAGACTTTATTATGTTGAGGTATGTTCCTTCTATACTCACCATTTTGTTTTTACCATAAATAGACGTCAAATTTTGTCAAATGCTTTTTATGCATCAAGATGATCATATGAGTTTTATCTTTCATTTTAAGTGGCATATCACATTAATTTGCAGACATTGAACCATACTTACATCTCTAGAATAAATCCTGCTCAATCATGGCATATGATCTTTTTAATGTGTTGCTGAATTTGTTTTGCTAATATTCAGGACTTTTGCATCTGTATTCATCAGGGAGGTTGGCCTGTAACTTTTTTTTTTTGTAGTGTTGTCTGGTTATGGTATCACGATAATGCTGACCTCATCAGATGAGTTTCCCTCTTCTTCATTTTTTGGAATAGTTTGAGAAGGATAGGTATAAATTCTTTTGTGAATGTTTGGTAGACTTCACCTGTCAAGCTGTCTGGTCCTAAACTTTTGTTTGTTTGGAGTGTTTTTTTAATTACTTATTCATTTCATTTCTAGTTATCAGTCTGTTCAGATTCTCTGTTTCTTCCTGATTCGGTCTTGGAAGAACATATATTTCTAGGAATTTATCTGTTTCTTACAGGTTGTTTTAATTTGTTGGTGTATAATTGTTTATAATATTCTCTTATAATCCATTATATTTCTGTGGTGTCAGTTATCACTTTTATTTCTGTTTTTATTTATATGGGCCCTCTGTCTTTTTCTTGATGAATCTGGCTAAAGGTTTATTTTGTTTATCTTTTTAAAAAAAGAGCTCTTAGTTTTGTTCTCCCATTTTTAAGTTTCTATTCCATTTATTCTTGCTCTGATATTATTTCTTTTCTCTACTTTGGTCTTTGTTCTTTTTCTGGTTTGTTTAGGTGTAAGGTTAGATTGTTTATTTGAGATTTTTCTTGTTTCTTGAGGTAGGCCTGTATTGCTATGAATTTCTCTCTTAGAACCGCTTTTGCCTCTGTCTCAAAGACTATGGATCATTGTGTTTCCATTTTCACTTTGCTCAGGACATTTTTTGGCTTTCTCCTTGATTTCTTCCTTAACCCGCTGATTGTTTAGTAGCATGTTGTTTATTTAGCCTTAACATGTTTGTGTTTTGCCCAGTCTTGTTATAACCGATTTCTAGTTTCATACCACAGTGATTAGAGAAGATGTTTGATATGATTTCAGTCATCTTAAATTTACTGAGACTTGTTTTCTGGCTTTTGTGGTGTACTCTGGAAAATGTTCCATGTGCACTTGAAAAGAATGTATTCAGTTTTTGGGTGGAATTTTTTGCAAATATCTCTTAAGTCCATCTGGTAATGTATCATTCAAAGCCACTGTTTTCTTGATAATCTGTCCATTGATGTCAGTGGTGTGTTAAAATCTCCTGCTGTTATTGTATCTCTATCTCTTGATGTCTCTTAATACTTGCTTTATGTATTTATTTAGGTGTTCCTATTTTGGGTATGTAGATGTTTACAGGTGTTAGATTTTCTTGCTGGATCGATCCTGTTACTATGTAATGCCTTTTGTGTCTTGTTACAGTCTTTGTTTTAAAACCTGTTTTGTCTAAGTATTGCTACCGCAGCTTTTTCACTACCATTTGATTACTGCTTGCACGAACTATCTTTTTCATC
Organism: Eidolon dupreanum; assembly: GCA_028627145.1. Classification (NCBI taxonomy): domain Eukaryota; kingdom Metazoa; phylum Chordata; class Mammalia; order Chiroptera; family Pteropodidae; genus Eidolon; species Eidolon dupreanum. The sequence goes on along the minus strand of CM053507.1, from coordinate 150,554,905 downwards.
TCTTCACTTTCAGTCTGTGTGTGTCTTTTGGTCTAAAGTAGTATCTCATAGGTAGCATTTGCGTGGGCCTTGTTTTTATCCATTCAGTTACACCCTGTCTTTTTATTGGAGCACTTACTCCATTTAGATTTAAAGTAATTATGGGTAGGTATGTACTTATTGCCATTTTATTGTGTTTTTTTTTTTTATAGTTCTCTGTCCTTTTTCTCTTGCTTATTGTACATCGACATACATCTTGTACATTGAATTTTTTAGTGATTTGTTTGGTCCCTTAAACTATCTTTCTTCAGATTTCTTTTTTCTTTGTACTGTTTCAGTTGGGTGGTTTTTACTACCTTGTCTCCGCCTTGCTGACTCATTCTTTTGCATCATCCAATTTGATATTGATTCTCTCTAGTGTATTTTTCATTTAGTTATTGTATTCCTTGGTTCTGATTGGTTCTTTTTTGTCTTTGTTGAAGTTCTTACAGAGTTCATCTATACTCCCAAGTTTGTTGTGCAGTTTTACAACTAATGTTTTGAACTCTTTGTCTGGCAGATTGCTCGTCTCCATTTCATTTAGTCCTTTTTCTGGGGTTTTGTCCTAGTTTTTTTCCACTTGGAACATAATTCTCTATCTTGAATTTGGCTCTCCATGTTTGTTTCTATGAATTAGGTGGAACAGTAGCCTCTCTTAGTATTGAAGGCATGACCTTGTGTAGGAGCTTCCCTTTTGCAGACTGCATGCACCAGGTGTCTTGGGCAAGCCATATGGAGCTAGAGTGGGTGTGGGTGCAGGGAGACCTGGGGCAAGCTGCATGTTTTTGTCTCCTGCCTGTTTCTATGTGGTCTCTCTCTCGTTTGTTGTGCAGAGGCTGTTCAGTCTTCATTTCTTCAGGGTCATTGTTCTGTCTACAGGTGTAGATTTGATGTGTTCATGAAAGGAGTTGAGTTCAGTGTCTCCTTATGCTGCCATTTTGAACCAGAAGCTGTTTTGGCATAACTTTGAATAAAATTTTGGCAGTTATGAATAAAGCTCATATAAACATTCACGTGTAGGTTTTTGTGGGGACATGTTTTCAACTCCTTTGAGTAAATACCAAGGAGCATTATTGCTAGATCATATGGTAATGGTGTGCTTAGTTTTGTAAGAGATTGCAAAACTGTCTACCAGAGTGGCTGTACCATTTTGCATTCCCATTACCAGTGAATGAGAGTTCCTTTTGCTCCACATCCTCAGCAGCATTTCATATTGTCAGTGTTTTAGACTGTGACCATTCCAATAGGTGTGTAGTGGTATATTCATTCATTCATTCAAAATGCATGGTTTAAGATTTTTTTTGAGTAGAAAGGTATTTAGGACTTTAAGTTTTATCAGCCTACTACAACTGTTTTCTAAAAATCATAACTGAGAGATTCCTCAGAATGGCAGCTATCAGACTAAAGGAAAGAGCCTTTCTCTTATAGTTCCTCTGAGTTTCTCCCAAAGAAGCTTCAGGGAGCTGCTTTTCAGTGAAAGGCTCTCTCATTTTTGTTTTAATTTACATTTCCCTGATGACATATGATATGGAGCATTTTTTCATATGCTTATTTGCCATCTGTGTATCTTCTTTGGTGAGGTATCAAATTCTTTCGCTCCCCTTTAAATTGGGTTGCTTATATTCTCTTTGAGTTTTAAGAGTTCTTTGAATATTTAGGATAACAGTCCATTATCTGATATATCATTTGCAAATAATTTTCTTAGCTTGTGGCTTGCCTTCTCATTCTTTTCACAGTGCCTTTCACAGAGCAGAAGTTTTTATTATAATGAAGCCTGGCTTATCAACTGTTTCTTTTATAGTTCATGCTTTCATGTTGCATCTAAAAAGTTATCACCAAACCCAAGGTCATCATCTCCTTAAGTTTTCTCCTATGTTATCGTCTAGGAGTTCTGTAGTTTTGCATTTTACATTTGTCTGTTATCCATTGTGCATTAATTTTTGTGAAGGGTGTGAGGTCTGTCTAGATTCATTTTTTTACATGTAGATGTCCAGTTGCTACATCACCTTTTATTGAAAAGACTTTTTTATTGTATTGTCTGTGCTCCTTTGTCAAAGGTCAATTGACTATATTTATGTGGGGTTTGTTTTTCTTTTGGGGGCGGGGGCTCTATTCTGTTCCATTGATTGAGTTGTCTAGTCTTTCTCCAATACCACACTGTCTTGATTACTGTAGCTTTATAGTAAGGTTTGAAGTTGACTAATGTTAGTTCTCTAACTTTGTCCTTCTCCTTCAGTATTGTGTTGGTTATTCGATGTCTTTTGCCTCTCCATATGTACTCTGGAATTCATTAGTAACCACAAAATAACTTCCTTAGATTTTGAATGAGATTGTATTAATGTGTAGATCATTAGGGAGATCTGACATCCTGACAATATTGAGTCTTCTGTGCATAAACATGGAATATCTCGCCATATAGTTCTTTGATTTCTTTCATCAGAGTTTTGTAGTTTTTCTCATGTAGATCTTGTACATATTTTGTTAGGTTTATAGCTAGCTATTTCATTTTTTGTTCTTTAACGTTTTTTGTGTTTAGACCAGTCCTTCAGTGGCTGGCTGTGGAAGCAAGAGACAGTATAAAGGAACAACTTAAATGCTTGTGCTTCTCATGCCACCCTCCAGGGAGGCTTGGGTCAGAGAGAAGACTGATTGATTTCTTCTTCTCTGGTACCATTTAACTTTTGAAAGGTTAAGGTAGAAAGATATTAGAAGCGGGGGTAAGGTGGTCGTTAGGATTTCTGACTCTGATGCTGGAAGGAAAAATAGAGGCTTCCTCAGCATAGACAGTCAAAGTCAAGAGTGGCAGGCTCAAGAGGGCCCTAATGAATGACCCCGAGGGCCCAGTCTGTGAAAGAGCCTGAAAGCTTTCTGGCTTGAAGAAGACCAAGTGGGTGGGTTAGGTGTACAGTGTGGGTGAGTTCACATTGCTTCTGGATTTCACAGAATCAAGGCATATTTCACTACATATTAACCCACAGTCCTTATGGATAATTGGATGCACTTCATTTGAAGGACATTCATCAAATGAATGATAGAGAACTGTTTTGATCCTTAAGCCTGTGGTGTTTTGATTTTTGACTTAGAAATGTTGTAGTGGAATAAGGCAGATCTATTTAAGCAAGTTTCCTTTGTAAACTTCATTCTGTTGATTCACAGGTCCTCCTAGAATCTTGCAGTCACGTTTTGCTATATTTACTCTCTCCATCATATTTCTCCTCACCACCTCTTCACTGTGCCAAAGGTTTTTTTTTTTTTTTTTTTTTTTTTGAATCACTTTCCTTTGTGTGCTTCCCCCTAGTTTTAAACCAGAGACTTCGTTTTCATATGAGTCATTTGCTATTTAAAGTTTTGTCCTAGTCTGGATATCTAATCTGCTCTCCGGTCTTCTCAGATGTTCCAGGTGTGACTTAAATGACTCAGAGATGTAGGCACCTGTGATTGACACCTTTGAATTTGCCTTTTCATCTTAGCAAAATAAACCCAGAAGCTGAATGGTCAGCTGTCATCTGATAAAATGGCCCAGCATAAAGTGCCTATATAAATGGTTGTTAGTTATTTAAGCTTTATTGAGATATGATATACATACTATAAAAATGGTTGTCTTTTGCCTATATGTTTAAATAAGTTCGGAGATTAACAAGAAGGAATTAACTGTACAATTATATTTTGTAGAAAGATATACACAATGTATTTGACATCCATAAATATTTGGTTCCTGGGGCTGCTATTCTGCCTACCTTAGGCATTTGATGAGAGCAGAGATAAGTCAGTCACTTATCAAAGCTCATCCATTGGAATTTTGGTATCTGTTGTTTTTAAAAATCAATTCAGTCAACTTTGATTTTTGGCTTTTAGGAAAATTACAAAAATCAAATATTAGTTACTGATCATTGTTTCTAGATTTTGAAAGCCAGTACTTTCAAACTAATTATAGTTAACCTTAAATTTATATTTAAAAACAAACAAAGGAATAATGCTCTTTTTTCTCCACTCCATTTTGGAATCTGGGACACACTGTGTGCTGTGCTTCCTGTGTGTTCTCCACTGCCTAGAAGCGGATGGTAAGAGTCTTTACTGATTACACACCTGCTGTAAGCCTGGTCAGTGATTCCTGAAAGGCCTTATTTTTTTCCCCCTAAAAATTTTAAAATGTGAGTGAGTTAGCTTCTGCCAGTGAGGAGAGAAAACACAAGCATTTATGACTAAAATGAACCTGTCTATAGCTTTTAAGGGTAGTTAATACCAGGAACAAACGTCAAAAGGAGGAAAAGCAGTTTAAATTTTATAACTTACGACATGCTAAAATATCAAGACAGTAGGCTCAGGTTTTAATTACATTTTTAAAGTCATTCTGCTATTTTGAATATTTAGATTAACTTCTTAATTACCAGGGGTTTGGTTTTCTAAGAGATTGGTTATATTTTTGAAGGCAATATAGGCTAAAAGCTATTTCTCTTGAAAAATACTTGTTTTCAAGAATAATTTTGAATGGCTTAGAAACAAATGCTGCACTTATTTAAAAGGTCACATGATTTAAGTCCTAGAGAACTAGATAGTTTGATGTAGCAGAGAAGGTCGGTGGTGGTACCGGATGCACCTTTTTGGTTCTGTCATTGGGAGTCTAGATAAGGGTATCTATTACAGAAAAGTAAAATTTAGAACTAGAAGGTACTTCAGAGGTCATCTTGTGCATCCTGGTTCTTCTTAATTCCTGGGAACCTTCCCAAAATTCATGTGTGCGAGCTACATTTGTAAAGATTGGTTCTGTGGTCCCTGGGTGGGGTTTAGGCATGTGTATTTTGGAAAATGTTTTCCCAAGTGATTCTGATGGTCCCACCTGAGTAGGAGCCACTGACTTAATTAAATCACCTCATTTAATAGGAAATCGAGATTCAGAGAAGTTGGTTATCAGATGGTCAGTAAGTGGTCATTGCTTCTGTTGTGATTTGGTGTTGTGGGCACTGTTACGGAGCTTCTGGATGGGATGAGAGCATAGAGAGGTGGAGAGACTGGAGACAGGCAGGCTGAGGGAGAATACAGTAGGTGAGTGAAGTATGGATGGGGGGTGCTGGGGACCCCAGATATGTAGGGAACAGTAGTTAACTGGGTGTGAGAGGGAGAAGTAAATAATATTTGAGATTTTCACCTGGTGAATTGGAGAAGTGTAGAAAAGGTGCTAGGTTTTAGGGGTGTTTTGAGTTCAGTTTTAGAATTAAAGAGATTTTAAGTTTCTGTGGTACAGGTGGATAGAGCTGTCTAATGAGAGTTCAAGATTGATGAATGAGAAGAAATCTGAAGGCAGAACTAGAAGAGGTGGTGTCAAAGAGGTCAGGTGGAGATCAGGCCAGCAGCCCCGTGTGGAGGCCGGAGAAGCCCTGTGGTCAGCCATCCTGGACTTTGTATTCCACTGGGAAGGTTTCAGTGATTGTAATGGGAACAGCAAACTAACACTTGTTGAACACTTAGTCTGTGCTAGGCACTGTCCAAAGAGCTCATCACACACATACATATGCATTTTCTCCTTTAAATTTTCTAGCAACAACCCTGCAAGATAAGTAAATTGCTCATAGTCATAGTGCTAGCAGAATTTGGATTCGACAAAGACAGCCTGGCTCCAGAGTACACACCATTCATTAACTGTTTCACCGTGGGGCACTACAGGCGGAAGCCAGACTCACTGATAGAGGAAGAGAGTGAATGAATGAGTCAGTAAGGGATGGCTGAATACCTGAAAGCTGGGAGTAGGGTTTGATCACCCTTTTCACAAGTCTGCAGGTGGGAGAGATTTGAAGTCTATATAGATGAAGAAGTTGTTAGGTTTGGGGAAGTTGAACCTCTTCAGAACAGGTGAGAAGCCAGTGGAGATAAGTGAGGGTGGGTGTCAGTGGAGTGGGGATGAGGAAAAGTGCAGCTGTGGTGACAAGGCCCTGGGTGAACTTGAGGTCCAGAGCAGGAGTGGATGGCTTGCCTCCACCTTGTCTGGGAGGGGAGTGGGCTGGATTATATGCAGAGTTTGGGGCTTTAGGTGACTATGAACTTGACTTAAGGTGGGATTGAGAAGAGAGTTTTGGAATTCTATCTGTGGGGAAATTTATCGGTAATTTTGTTTTCAAACCCTAAAAGAGAAGTCTTAGAGAATTAAAAAAAGAAAAAGGAAGAAAAAAAGCACATTCCTGGATTCAAAACTATGTTTCTGGAGTTGAGTCAGAATTCTAGCGAGATTTCTTATTTTCATTAAGTTTTACTTTTTTTAAGCACTCATTAAAGGAAGCTTTTCTATTCTTCAGATATGGAGGAGAGGGGCTCATATTACCAGCTAGGTGCTTAAACTAGGAAAGGTTTCTCCTAAAATTGATTCCTAGATTCTCTTTTAATTTCAACCACAGAATTAGATTCTAACACAACATTTTTGACAGATCTTGTGTCTGTTTCATGATCTAAGTTTCAGATTTAAAATTTATAAAGTGAGTTTATGGCCAAATCCATGTATAACAAGATACACATTAAACCAGCATTGGTTATTAAATAATATAAATGCTGAAGTGATGTATTCTTTATGAGACTCGGAGAGATCTCCCTCCTTACTCATTTTCCCTCCCGGGTCACATATGTCCTCATGGGAGCTTTCTGGGATGGATAAACTGTTTCTTCGGCTACAAGGCTAAGTAAAGGCTAGGTTTGTAGGCTCCTGGAAGAATTTGGAGTGGTATCTGTAGTTCAAAGCTTAGACCATGGTGACTTACTTTCTAGGATTGCTCTTGATTTGGGAGCTTCTTTTCTTCTCCTGGATTGGCTAAGCTTTCATCATTTTAGAAATGAAAGCGAATGGTCTTCCTTAAGTTTGCAGACTAATAGATACTTAAACAATTTAACCTTTGACATACCCACTCAACTGGACCTTTAAAAGTTACGATATTCTGAGACATTGAAAATTTGTGTAAATTACCCAAGTTCATACAACACATAATCAGCAGGGCCAAGATTCCAACCCAGCCTTGTTTGATCTCAAAGCCTATGCATTTTCTCCTATCCCATACTCAACAGTGACGAGTGCCTCTCAGTAATAGTAAGTTGATTTCAGAATCAAAAAGTTATGCTATCTTAAATTTTAAATGCAATCTATTCTGTAGAGGCTTCAGAAATACAAGGGCCTATTCTTTTTTTCTTTAATATACTTGTTTTAAACTGTGGCACTTTGTTAATGGAGTAGAACTAATTTTGGTCAAGGCCATGAAAAATATGCCTGGAAAAAAAGAGGTAAAAGTTGTAATCTGGTAAGCACTTTGGATTATTGCCCTGAATTTTGGCCTCTCTCCCCGTTCCCATTTATTTCTGTGAGTTGATGTGCTTGTAGGGGCCAGGAGCTCTCTATTGCCTCAGTTTGTTGTTATTGCCATCAGCACTCTCAGCTTCTTTCAAGTGGCAAAGGCCTAGTGTGGAGGTGATGTGTGGCCAAGACTGGAACAGTGGTGTCACGCCACCACATGGGTGTGCTCAGCACACACACACACATACATTAGGATTACTGGCTATTGAAAGGGGTTGGTTTTTTTCATATAGCTGCCAGAAACTGTTGAAAAGTCTAACTGGGGCAACCAGCATATCAAAAAGTCTCTAATAGGTGGTTTCAAAATGATCAAAAGTTTATAGAGCAGAGCTGACATCACAGCCCACGAACACCTGTGGCTCGATCAGCACAAAACGTTTGTTTTTTAAGTGACATGTAGCAACACCTTTAAAACTGTTCTAATGTTTCTGCTTATGTTGGGCTTGTTCTGTTGTGACTTTTCCTTAGGCCGATGTATTAAATGAATTTTATGTTTTTTTATTGCAGGAATTAGAATCTTTTTTCCTATTGGCAGGGCTGACAGTTGATGTTTGAGCAGAAGGATAAGGGACTGAAACATTGGCCACATTTACTTGGAAACACCTGTCATCCTTATTAAACCAAAGAGGTGTTTCCTCTCTTGTTTGAAGGGAAACAATTTGGATTCTAGTGCAAAGTCGAAATCTGTGGCAGATGCCAGAATGTATGATTTACAAAGCCCAGGGTACCTAGGGCCAACTATTTCATTTTCTGGTAGTTTTCCTACCTTTGAGAATTTCTCTTAAGTATGAAAGTTTGGACAGTTTCTTTAGCACAGTGATCCCCAACCTTTGTGGCACCAGAGACTGGTCCTCCTATGCGCATCTCAGGTCTGATGACCTGAGGTGGAGCAGCTGAGGCGGTGATGCTGGTGCTGGGGAGTGGCTGCAAGTACAAATGGAGCTTTGCTCGCTTGCCTGCCGCTCATCTTCTGCTGTGTGGCCTGGTTCCTAACAGACATGGGCCAATACTAGTCCATGGACCAGGAGTTGGGGACCATCGCTCTAGCATACTGTGTGTGTCATGGGGTGGGGTACATTTATAACAGAAAATGGGGTGTCTTTTAGCATCCTGTATTATAAAAGTCTTTGTTGGACAGTTCAGATCATCAGATGCTTAGGATAGTCGCACTGTTCACACATATCCTGGGTTATGAGAGTGAGGGCAAGAGCTTGCAGCGCTTAGGAGCTGATGACTTCACAGCTGTGTTCTTCCTGTCAGGTTAAAGCATTACATTTTAGATTCTAGGTAGAAGCTTTTGTTCTCAGTTTCTCAACTGATTTCATATGGTTTGGTTGATGCAGGAGATAGAAAGGAGTCCCCTGGTTTTATTATTAGTTAAGGACCTAGAATATTGATGGCAGAGACCTCTGCGAAGTGAGTTGTCTGTTTCTTTGGCTAAGGGCTGTGTGACGAGCAGTGCCTTTGCAGAGTGACTAGTAATTCTTGTCTGAGGGGCACTTTGAGTGATTTGGGGGACATGTGTGTGCCCGTCTCATTCTTCATTTATAAGTGTGGCCGGCTCGTGAAGTCAGTGCTAACCTAGATTTCTGCTCTCTCTACTGACAGTTTCCTCCTTGTCCTCTGGGAAGGAGGGAAGGCTGCCCATGTAGCCACATGGGTCAGGCCTCTGAATTTGCCCTAATGGACTTTGCTCTCTTACCAGGAAGAGGAAGAACAGGAGGAAGAAGACGACGACGAAGATGACGACGACACTGATGATCTAGATGAGCTTGACACCGACCAGTTGCTGGAGGCGGAGTTGGAGGAGGATGACAACAATGAGAACGCAGGGGAGGATGGGGATAATGACTTTTCTCCCTCTGATGAGGAGCTAGCAAACCTTCTAGAGGAGGGCGAGGACGGGGAGGACGAAGACTCTGATGCAGACGAGGAAGTGGAACTGATCCTGGGGGACAGTAAGTCGAGGGCCGACCACGGGGCTGAGCCCTGGCACCCAGGGGAAGGTTCCTTCCCGTGCCAGCCCAGCCCACAGGGAGGCCACACCAGGGTCTGTGCCCGTACCTGTTGATTCACCCCTTGAGGAAAAGCAGTTTCCCATCTCTGATCCTCTGCTCTCCCATCAGACTCTGTAACCAAATGGCTGTCATCTCCTCTTTATAACAGGTTGGCAGACTTTTTCTGTAAAGGCCAGACGGGAACAGTTTTACGCTTTGCGGGCCATGTGGTCTCTGTTGCAGCTCCTGGACTCTTCTGTTACAGTGTGACGCAGCCAGACAGTCCTAAGCTCGTGACTGGGGCTGTGTTTAGAGGGCGAGCCTGAGGATGGAAGGCCAGTGCCGTTCCTCCCGAGGGCAGAGCTGGCACCGTCAGAGGCGCTGCGCTTCTGCTCTCTACAGTTGTAAAGAAATAAAAGCCCTCTTGTGGAGGAGCCCTTTCCTGTGTGCTTTTGCCTAATGCCTCAAGGCCAGGGGACAGATGTTTCTTTGGCTTCTGTTTTGTCCACCCCCTTTCCCCGTATTCCAGGTTAGAAAGAACAAGCTCCAGTTTTCCCAGATATTTCCCACTTAGGACAGGTTTCTGAGGTATCCCTGCATATATGCTAAGGTGTCCCGAATCAACCAGCTGATGGTTCTAAGAGTCCCTTAGCTCTGCAGCTGGACTCTGCATATTTCCAGAGGACACATTCGGCAGCATCACTGTGACTTGTGTCACTGTTGACAGACTCATGCTTGCTGTGGTCCTGGTTCTTCCTAGTGCCACCCTGCCTGACTGGGGAGTAATCCCTTGACATCAGCCATTATTCATGTAGCTAACCCGGCCAGCGTTCTTGCAACCACGGTAGGTGTTATGTCTAATATGGCAGCCACCAGCCACATGTGGCCATTACAATTTTAATACACTTAAATTCAGTTCATTTTCATGTCTACATTTAAAGTGTTCAGTAGCCACGTGTGGCTACCATATCGAACAGCACAGATATAGAACGCATCATTACAGAAAATTACATTGCGTTGGCCTAGACCCAACAAACATCAAGCGTTTTCATAGTAGATGTTTGGGTTTTATAATCATTGGTGGTAGGAGAGGGGGGTGCATAGGGGAGGGTGGGTACGGAATACATTTAAGCATATATAAAAGATTTTGTTCCACAATGACCTGAATCCATTTTCTTTGGGAAAAATATTATATGTGCTTCTAGCCATCAAGATTGAAAGCAACTGGCTTAGGGGAGACTGTTTTATATAAGTCCTCTTGCTAGAGTTGTGTTTTGAGGAAGCTCTCTGGGGGCTGGGAGGGAGCCCTTCTATCTGCCCGTCTGTGGTTTACCAGCTTCCATTTTTTCCATATTGGAGAGGTCAAGGTGATCATGGTCAGAGCCCCAGGTAAGAGGGACTGTGGGCAAGGGACACATGATAGTAACGGTACATGGGCAGGTTTCACTGAACCTTTTATTCACCTAAATAGTGACACATGGGGCACAAGCTCTGTTTCCCTTCACTTGCAAGTAATCAGGTAGAGGGGAGCAGCCGGTGGCAGTGTGCCTGACAAGAGTATTGTTTATTTTTCCATTCTTAGTTTGGATATAAAGCCATTACATTTGTATCTGGCCTATGAAATTAGAGCCTCCTTTAGCCTTTAACTGTTGAGGAAATTCCTTTCAAGTGTGAGAGGTAATCTGGAAAACCTTAATTCTGTCAGCAATGAGAATGTTACTTTAACTTGGTGGGAAGATTTATGATGTGAAAATACCATGACAACTCGAGGACATTTTAGCTTGGGCTCTAGAATTGAGGACAGAGGTGGCATCTGCAGCATGTACTCCATTGCTTTCTCTGTACCCTGGGCTTGCTGATGTTTTTCCTCCCAGGAGGGCATAGCTCTTCATCTCTTGGGGCTCCCTGTGGAGCCCTCGAGGACATGATGAAAGCCATCAAGACAAGAAAACCACACCCATGTGCCCCTACCTGGTCTTGCATAGGCCCTGGATCCCAGAGACCCAGTGCTTTGATTCCCAGTGCAGAACCCCGGCCCTAGGAAGAGAAGCACCTCGACTCTGAGGTCTTTGTGTTCCGGGCCGTTCTGCCCCGAGGCCTGTATGTCGTGGAGCAGCGGGTTAAATACCGCGTAAACACTGTATCTACAGCTAGACTGCCTCTGCCTTGGACTTGCAGCAGAGGTCCTCGCCAGGGTCTCTTGCACACTTGGAGGGTGAGAAAAAGGCCGAGGCAGACAGGCAGAGGAGTCCTGCCGCCTGCCTGCCCTCCAGCAGGAGAGTGGCACCCGAGCCCTGAAGGCTTGCTTGAACCTGCACCTGCCAGCTCCTTGCTTAAAGATTGTGTTGTGATCCAGCTGCACTCAGAGTCCTTGGCTGCAAGGCAGAGTTGTTAAGACTCTGCTGTACAACAGGCCTCAGGTGGGTGGGCCTGGCGTTGCTGGCTCATGGGGGTCCCCAGGGTTCTGCCGCAGGCCCAGGACACGTGCAGGGCTCGGCTCTGGGGAGCAGGCCCTCCCTTGCCCTGCAGGCTCTTCCGGAGTTCTTGCGGCAGGGGAGCTGAGGCGGCTTAGTTTGGATCGGCTGTGTCAGGTACTGTTCTTCGATCTTTCCATCCTGTTTCCCCCTTACCAGTCAGGCCACGCTTGTGCCTTTTTAGACCTAGCAACACTGGTTTTTCTAGCCATCTTTTTTTGCTTATTTTCAGGACTTCCTTGACGGCCATACTTTTCTTGGGTTTTACCTTATCTGTTTCCAATTTCTTCCTAAAGGAGACCATAGTGAATGAAGGAAGGTGTGGAAATATACTTTGTTCTTCCTCAGCTATCTGGGGGGAAAGGCTGATGAAGGATTTTGTGGAACCAGTGGCTGCTCACCCCGCTCCCCAAACCCCAGGACCTATGGGCATTTATTTGCGGGGCTCCAGATCAGAGCCTGCCCACTTCCATGGGGACCTTGTTAAAAATCCTTTCACAGCTTCTGAGCCGTGAATAATCACAATGGGTTCTAAGACCTTTGCTTTACCTTCACTGGGCAAACACTGGAGGCCTAAGCTAGGGACTGTCTTGGATTTTGGTCAGCCAGACACTGCACATCGACCTCATGTTGAGGGTGCTTTCTGCTACTGCCTAATTTTGCCCCTTGCTGAGGTGTTAATGTGGTCTGTCTGCTCTCTGCCTGAGGTGGTCAAGCCAAGGGCTCACGTACCAGAGACGTGCCCCCCCGCCCAGGGCATCCAGGCTAGTGTCACCATTCCTCTGGTATTGCTGCAAGCCGGCCTGCACCTTTTTGGGAATTTGTTCCCTGCAAAATTCATTTAGAAATTATGGAGGAATGAATCTAGGTTTGACTGTCTCTGCCTTTGTGAGGTCTGAGAAGAGTGGCTGAGTTAAGAGAACAAGCTCACTCTTGCTTGGGCTCAGCCTGCTTTCTTAGTGGTCCTGGCGGGGGCAGGCTGGCCCTTTGCAGTGGTTCAAAGCACCATGGGTGGAAGCTTGAGGGGGACTTGCCTGGTCCCTTTAGAGCCTCCAAGGCAGGAAGAACCTCTAGGAATCAGAGGGCACCACATCCACGTCCTTTGAAAGGTAGAGGTAGAGGTCCCCAGGGGTTACTCCTGTTGCCAAGAAGTATATTCTCCAGAGCCAGCTCCATGGAGTTAATTGATGTTTTTTCTTTCTGGAAACTGGTAATTAGCCTCGCTCAGGCACAAATGTATGTATATGCAGGTGCTTCCTTCCTGAGAGCTTCCAGCAAGCCTCGTGCATAATCTAGTCTCTCTCCCTTTGCTTACCTTTCAGCTGACAGCTCTGACAACTCTGATCTGGAAGATGACATCATCTTATCTCTGAATGAGTGAGGAGCCATCGCCACATGGGAGATTCTTGGCAGGCGAGAAACTGAGTCAAATGAATTCAGAACACCCCTCCCTCCCTACCCTCCTAGGGCTGTGGCTTTTAAGGAACTGCATGGTCTGTACTCAGAGGACTGTGGCTCTGTCTCACTGGGACCTAAAGGCCCTTCCCTAACAACCACCCCAAAAAGACAACAGGGGTTAGGCCCTAGTCTGCTTTCCCTTCTCCTAGGATGGACATCTTTCCTCAAGGAAAAAAAAACAAACATGTCTCTGGGGTTATTTCACAATATATTTTCTTTGTATAATGTTCTTTAAAGAACAAGAAATAGTTTTTTATAAAACTTAAAAAGAAAAAAAAAAAAGCCAGGCATTTATAACGGAGGGTATGAACTTATATCCACCAGGTCTCTTGTCCCTGTACTTCATTTTCTATGGAAGAAAATGACATCTAAAGAACAATAGAGGCATTTTTACATACGTATTTAAATGAAAAGGAAAATCGTGGTTTCTTAAATTGATAAGGATTAAGAATATTTTATTATAAATATAATATATGATTTTTTAACCTGTTCTGTTGCCTCGTGTGCTGTCAGGTTAATTTGCTTCCCTTCGTGCTTGGGCTGGGAAGGAAGTCCGGCTTGTTTGCTGAGTAAATGCCGAGATGCACCAGTGTTGTGCGCTGGGGCAGCAAGGTCCTTGTGGATATTGGTTTTGTGGAGTTGAGGGAACTTATAGGATATGAGTTCACTCCCTCTATTTTATTTTGTCATTCAGTTTTTCAAAAATCTTTTTTCTTCCCTTTTTCCCCAATGTGGAAATTATAAATCAAAGGCCTTTTTCTTTAATGTAAAGTGTATTTATTTAAAAAAAAATACAAAATAAACTACAAGTCTGTCTGTTTGTTTATGGCCTTTCCCTGTCATCTTTTACCAAAGTGGGGTTTGTCCCTTTCTTTGCAGCTCTAGCCAGGCAGTAGAGAAGACGCCTTCCAAGAGGCAGTCCAGGATGCTGGTGAGGACAGCCTGCCCAGATAAGGCCCTGGCTCAGTCCCCTTGTCCACAGGGTCTGCAGCTCTGCCCCACGGGGACTGTCTGGTAGAGCCCCACGCAGGGCGCCGTCCACTGTGGACACGGCTCTCTACCCGGTTCTGATCAAGGCAGCTCTGGAGTACAGGTTTGGGGGAGCTGGGAAGTTAGGGGTCCTGGGATGTTTTGGAGGGATGAGCTGGCAAAGCTAAGGAGTGAAAGCGTTGGGGCCATACCTGTGGCTGGGTGGCTGTCAGTGCTGTTCCCTGAAGGCGGTGTGGTGTCCTAGTGGACTTGAGCGGTCCTCCAGTTTGGGCACTTTAGGGGCAGCTGGGGCTGGGTTTGCAGATATTTCACAGGCCCCTAAAATTGGCCTGTGGTTAAACTCCTGCTGCCAGGGGACAGTCCCAGGTGCTCTTCCCTTACACCCACCCCGGCCCACTTTCCTTCCCACAACAAATAGGGGACCCTAGGTCCTTTCCTTTGCGCTGACCCAAGTAACAGCCTCTCAGTTTCTATCATGTGGGTGTTACAGAGCCAAAGAGACCTTCTTCCCTTAACTGAGGTAAGGGGACAAATGTGGGTGTGAAATAAATAAGACAAGGCAGCTAAAACTCACCAGGGGCTGGGAAAGCCCTGCTGGGCTCTGGAGCACCATGCAGTGTCACACACTCACACGGGCCTGCGTCGCACAGGTACCTCTTGGTCCTCTAGAGAGCAGGGGTCTCAGCTCCTAAGTTGTTTCATGCCTCAGCTTAAATAGGTTGCTAACACCTAACCAGGAGAAGCGTGACTGCTGGTGCTGAACGGATTAGAAGAAAACGGGTTAAAAGTCAAGAAAGAGTAAAAGCACTAGGTTCTCGTCATTAACTGAGCCCCTATCTCCCTGAACTGCCAGCTCCTGGGAGCACCCAGTCTCTCAGGAAAGCAGAATTCTGGTTGCCTTGACAACATGCCTGCAGGGAAGTGCCCGAGAGGCTAAGAAGCATCGGCCCTCCTCATCACTCTGCCAGAGCTCAAGATCTGAGTCACTCAGGAGGAAATATCGAGAACCGCAGCAAAACAGCCATGAGGCTGATTTCGCCTTTAAGCAGCACCTCAGACAGGACCCAGAGCCCAGGCAGAGGCACCAGACGCCTGCAGTTAATCGTCTCTTTGGGTGGGCACCTGAACCAGGGCCTTTGACCACCTGCCATCAGTAGTCAGTGCTGGCCAGGGTCTTTCTGGGCATCACAAAACCTACTAATGTCTTAAGAGTCAAAGGAAGTGGTTGAGAAGAGGATCCAGGGAAGAGGAGGGTCACATAAACAGGTTGTGGCTCCTTGGGGGCCGAGGAGCACATGTCCCTGCAGGAGGGTGGACGAGGCGAATGTTGGAACACCCTCTCTGGCCAGGTTTTCTAGGCTTCTGCCTGTGGAAGCTGGGAGGCGAAGGCACCCTGCGGGACAGCTCTGGCCCATGACCCCGTTCTCTTCCAAGGTCCACAGGAAGCCCCGCGGGTGCCTCTCAGCCTCCTTCCCCCAGCTGCCCTACACCAGACCAGGCCCACTCCTGCTGCTGGCAGACTGGCCGCCTGGGAATGGTGCAGCGGTGGCCAGCTATGCCCCACTGACTCGTACTCAGACACCTGGCACTGGTGGCCACAGCTCAAGTACTAAAGGCAAATAAACACATGACACTTCTTTCCTGTGTTAAGGTTCTTGAGAACATGTGTGTTCTCAGGAGCAGCAGCTGAAGCTCAGCAGTGCTTCCCTCTTTCCTGTCCAAATCTGCAAGGTCTCTTAGAGACCCTTAAACTTCACCGTTCTTGGGGAGAGGCATGTATTCTCCATGCTGTTGCGCTGAGCCTCAGCCCTGACCTCACGAATTCTCACACAACATCTCAGCTGCTACTTGCACTGCTTTGAGCCAGCTGGGGTAGTGGAACAGGCCTGGAGAGGGAGTCGTGTGGCTGATGGCACCGGGAGCTCCAGGTCACTTGGGAGCTCACTTCTTTAGAGCATCTGAACATCCAAACTGCCACACAGACATTCAGTGGTATTTGGGCTGTGTTCTGTGGTGCCAATTGCTATATGACACTGGCCATACTACCTTATCAGAGACATGATGACAATTTAATGCTGCTTCAAGCCGCCCCGCCCCCAGCTCAGCTTAAATGGCTTAGAGCTCTAGCACTGAATGACACCTCAGAGATGGGGACCTTGTTTCCCCATAGAAGCACCACGCACCCAGCTGGCCTAGGAGCGCACACCACCTTGCACCCTGGCAACGGGTCAGAGCATCTCCTGACCCACTGTGCACACTTCCTTGCAGCATCACAAAAAACTCAAGACCAGGACTGAGGTCCAGGGCTACACTGAGATCTGAGTCCTAGTGACAGCTGGGCTGGCTCACGCCATCCCAGCGTCTCCCACAAAATGCTAGTGACTTGGCCATCAGCTCCAAATAACCAAAGAGCCAGAAATTCACGAACACCAGGTAAAGTTCAAGAATTAAGGAAAGTTGCCTCCCACCCTCCATTCCAGCCTTTGGCCTCCAGTGTCCCTGGGAGGCTGAACGAGAGGGAGCCCGTGCAGATTGGTGGCACCCCTGGCATCAACACTGCACTGCTCTTCCTCATGACTACCAGATGACATGGCTGCTGAAGACCACTTGCCTTCAGAAAGGCCTCAAGGTAGGGCACTGTGTTCAACAACAGCTACAGCTCCAACTGGTGGACACACACGTTGCTTAGGGCAGGGCAACACAAACTGGAAACCACCACAGCTGGGGGCTGCGGACATGGGGCTCGCCCCCTCTGCATGGACTCTGCTCAGGCTGGCATGGCAGGGCCCAGAGCCCACCTGCCTTCAGCCGAGATCAAAAAGGTGAATTCAGTGCCGATGCAGCCCGGAGAGCTGAGGGGCTGAGGGCCACCAATGCAGCAGGACTTTGAGATGTGCCAGTGCCGGGAGGATGACGCAGGGCCTTCTGCGCATGCAGTGGGGAAAGTCTTCCGTCTTTGAGAAAAAACTTGATTAAACCAGGACTCTAAACAGGATTGAAAATCCATCTTCTGACAAAGGCTTTACTGACAAACTTTCCATACAGTTAGTCAAAAAATAAAAAAATACAGAACACAGCAGACAGTATTTCATACACTAGAAATCAACATGACAGGAGTCCCTTCTCATCGCTGTAAAAAATATCCCAAAAGCAACATGACAGGAGTCCCTTATCACTGTAAAAAAAAAAAATCCCAAAAACCTAAGAACTTAGTTTTGGTGGGGGACAGGACTTTGGTCCCCCATCAAATGAACCAAAACAACCCAGCAGAGAATTCAAACCAAGGGGGTAGCATAGAGGCGGTGGACCAGATTTTAAAATAACCGCTCTTGTGACAAACGTGGAGCTGGAGAAGACGGGTCTGGGCTAGGCAGTGTCTCTTACTATAACTATCACCATGTGTTCTTCCTCTAGCTTGCCCAGTGTCCTCAGTGCTGACTGTAGGTACTGCTGTGAAAAGTCGCAGGGCGGGAAGGCATACAGCATGCCCGTGCTGTCTCTGCCCTTGGCCCCACCCACTGGCAGGCTGATCACCCCCGCTGCCTGCTTCTGTTTCAAGTAGGAGACCAGGTTCCTGAGAAGCCGCCTCTGTAGGCCTGGCTCCACCGGGGGCATCCCCTCGGTGCCAGGCCCACTGGGGGTGGCCTGGGTGGCCAGCAGCACTGCATAGCCATTGGGGCTTCCCTGCTTGATGCGCCGCGTGACCTCGTCGAGCTTGGGCTGGTCCAGTCGGAGGCGCTGGGCAATCTTCAGCTGAGTCAACTTACTCCCAGAAGTGTGGTCTTTGAGGAGCCCGCTGATCACCCCCTGGTCCCCCTCTAGGATGTGCATAGATGTCGGGAAGCAGCTGTTTTTCAACACTAGAAGCCCGTTCCAGCCCAGCTGCAGTGTCTGGGCATACTCTGAAAGGTTCTTGAGCTTTTTGGTCTCGTGTTTTGGCTCCTCGAGAGGCTTGGGCTCAGCCTCAGCGGTCCGATGATTGCGCTCGCCCTCGCGTGTCTTCTTCCCGTGGGAAGGGTCTGGCGCCTCGTGGTGGTGGTGGTGGCTCCGCTCCTCAGCCCCGTGCCTGCTGTTGCTGAGGGAGTTGCTACTGGACTCCTTGGTCCCTTCGGTTGAGTGATTTTCCTTGCGGCTGCGTTCAGGGGTGCGGTCGGAGCCGCGATCCGCCTGCTGCCCACCACCCTTGGTCCTGCTCCGTTCCTCGTAAGGGGAGTGGGTTGTCCGCCCGCGGTCACTGGAAAGGCTCCTCCGCTTCCGCCTCTCCTCCCAGGGCTTGGGCAGGCCCCGGTCCCCATCTCCTCCCCAGCGCTCCCCACTCCGGCTGCGCACCGAGCGGCTGTAGCCCTCCAGGCTGTTTCGGCGGTCAGAGCTTTTACCGGGGCTGGCCCAGTCCCCTTCCAGAAAGGTCCGGTCTCTGTCCGAGTACAGGAGATGCGGGGGGGTCCTATCCCGCACCCGCAGGTCGGCATCCAGGTTTCGGTGCCGGGTGTACCCATCGGGGAGAAGTTCGTAATGCACAGGGAGTGGGGAGGGCTGGTACTGCTGGGGGTACCGAGTCTCCTCCGCTTTGGCAAAATCCACGCGCAGCCTGCGGTCTGGACCACCCAAGGGAAAGCCCCTCATTTTAGCGCAGGCGGCCTGGGCTGCGTCCAAGCTCTCATACTGGATGTAGGCAAAGCTGTCTCCTTTAACGTGATCGATGGTCCGAATGCTCCCAAAGCGGTCAAACTCCCGGGCCAGAGCCGCCAGCGAAGTGTTGGGTCCCAGACCACCCACCCAGAGGCGGGTGGTGGGGTTGGCCTTGCCATAGCCGATCTTAATGGGGTTGCGGCCAATCACCCGACCCGACATGGCCACCTTGGCCCTGTGAGCCATGTCCAGGTTCTGGAACTTGAGGAAAGCATATGCACCGCCCTGACCACGGGCAGGTCTCTTGATGACCACCTCCTCAATGATGCCGTACTTCTCGAAGGCTCGTCGCAGCTCCACCTCCGACACGCTGTGGTCCAGGTTTCCGATGAAGAGGTTGCGCGTGGCCCGTTGGTCGTCCTCTGGCATCAGGTCCTCCTCGCACACAGCTGGGTAACCATAGGGGCGCCCCCGGTCGTCGTACAGGCCATAATAGTCCAGGGCCCGCTCCCGGGACAGTCCCACGGCGGCGGCGGCGGCAGCATCCAGGGCAAAGGCTGCAGCGGCGTGGCGGGCGCGGGGCTCTCGCAGTGGCGGGGCGGCCACGGGGGAAAGCGAGCGCTGCTTGTACTGGTAGCCGCCGTGCAGCGGCAGGTAGCCAAGCGGGTCGGCGGGCGCGGGCGGCCCCGGGGGTGGCGTGGAGGCGGCGGCGCTGCTGCTGCTGCTTCGCCGGCTGCTCCCGCCGCCGCCGCCGCGCAGGTACACGGGCTCCACCTTGAGCGGGCGGTCGTAGAGCAGCAGCTGGCGGGCCAGGGCGTGCTGGCGGGCCTCGCGCGCGTCCTGCGGATGCCGGAAGTTCACGTAGGCCACGCGGCCCAGCTCAGGCGTGTGCGACAGGCGCAAGCTGATCTCGCCAAAGCGCTTGAACTGGTGGAAGAGCCGGTCCTCGAGGTGCTCGGCAGGCAGCGCGGGGCTCAGGCTGCTGATGAGCAGCGTCTTGTACTCGGGCGCGGCTGCCGACGAGCCGGGACCCGCGGGCTCGGCCCCGGGCGGCGGCGGAGGTGGCGGTAGTGGAGACGCACGGGGCGAAGAGCCTGAAGCGCCCGGGTCCCCCGAGGCCTTGCCGCCGCGTCCCCCGCCGCCGGCGCCTGAGCCCGACGAACGACCGCTGCTCGCACGATGATTCGCGTCCCCGGCGCCGCGGCCGTCCCGATGCCCACCCCCGCCGCCCCCGCTACCGCGGGGTTTGTCGCGGGTCCGCGTTGGAACGGGGTGCTTGGCGCCGCCCGAGGCCTTGTGCGCCGCCCGCCGCCCGCCCGCCTCAGCCTCCCGTTCGCGCTCCCGCGGCCGCTTGGCTGACGATGACGAGCCGCGCCCGCTCGGGCTCGAGTCTCGCTCGCTCTGCCTCTTCATGGCGCCGGCGCGGCGGGCAGGCGGGCGGCCCGCTGGCCCCTCACAGCGGCGGCGGCGGCGGCCGGGGAGGCAGCGCCCCCGGCGCCGCCATCTTGGACAAAAGGACTCGGCGCCGCGGCGGGGCGGGAGCGGAGCCTTGGGGCTGAGCGTCGCGTTATTAGGCTGCGCCCGCCGGCCCGTGATGGGCGGGGCGAGAGCTGCGCCGGGCTTACGTCACCGGACTGCGCCGCCCCGTGCCACGTGACCCCGTGGCCGGAGAGCCAGCGCAGCCGGAACGGTGAGCTCTGGCGCCACCGTGTGGCCAGCGTGGCCGAGGTCCGGGGCTACGCTGAGATCTGAGTCCTCCTAGCGAGAGCTGAGCTGGCTCACGCCACCCCAGGCCCTAGCACCTGTGGGCGCCTGGTTCGTGCCTTTACGGAGCGGCTCCTTTACGTGGTATCACTCGTCTCCTCCATGGCATCTCTTGCCTGGGGTCTGGGATTGACAACCTCAGGGATTGGAGCACCCCGCTCCCTAAGCCGCGTCCAGGTCCCACGAACCACATCTCAGACATCCTTTAAGTTCAGCTTCACCTACAGCAGTCCCATGAGGGCCATGGCTATGCATGCGCAGGGCAACAACTGTGTAGGCCCAGGCCCAGAAACCCAATACCACGGACCTGCAGTTCACGGGGTGAGAACAGGCTTCTTGGCGCCAGACAGTGGGCTGCAAGGGCAAGACCATGGAGCCAAGGGCCAGAGGCCATATCTAGTAGTCGTACAAATGCCACTTACCTTTCGCTGACCAGGGCCCTCCTGTCCACCTCCAGGGTCAGGACCTCTTCTCCCAGATGAATTGAGGTGAGCTAGAGAGTTGTTGGGGGCATAGCAAGACCTGACCCAACTTCAGCTACAGAAACTGCGGGGAGGTGAAGAGTGCTCCAGCCCTTTCCTCCTCCCACAGCCGGAAGGCAGCCCCAGGAGCAGCTAACCCAGGTGCAAGAGGAAAGGCCTTAGAAGCAACACCTGTAACACTGCAACACCTCCTGAAATCTGCCTCCAGAGTTAACCCCTTCATAACCATGGCCCTCAGGTGGTAGTTGGACTTTCTTCCCCAGTGTGGCCTGGTGGACGTGGAAGCCACAAGAACACACTTAGGGTGTTAAGCTGAGAGTGTTTCATCCTCTGACTTCTGGCTCCTGCTGTGGATTTTCCCAGGACCTTTCACGGGCTGAGAACACTGTTAAAATCTTAGCAGCCCGCCTAATTCCTCCACTTAGGAAAGTCCTGGCCTGGGAAGTGACTCAACCTTCTTGCCTTCTTCAGACGTGGTACTGCTGCTGTATATATGGGTTTGCCGCGACCGAGCATTACTAGACTCCACGGCAGGCTGTGAGAAGACCCCTTCTGGCAACTGAATTTATGAACTGCACAAATGAAGTGGTCTGAGGGAAGAGCCATTCTTTGGGAAGCATGGCTTCTTCGTCCTTCCCTGCAGGGGTCTCTGTGGGCCAGAGGAGCAGGTGTTTGCATGCAGCCACAGCTCATGCCACCAACTGGGTTTGCCAAGCACCAACCATACAAAGGGCAATTAAACCAGACTCTGGGACACTTTGGGGACAAGTCCTGAAGACAACTGTTAGACTTACATGGGTAAACAAAACCAAGTGGGTAAACAAAACCAAAGCTAAAAGGGAGCCTCTCACTTGCTCTTTGTACAAACCGACTCCTGCCAGTCTTGCAAACTCCAGTTAGGCATTGGAGGCTTGGGATGGACATGAGGCCACAAGCCCAGTGAGCAAGCAGACAGCTAGATCTGAAGTGTTTGGTGGAAGAGCCAGGCCAAGATTGTCTTTAGAAACGTGACAGTACTGAACATGCGCAGTCACTGAAGTCACCAACCACCACAGAAAGCCACGCTAAACACACCCTCGGTCCTGCTCACACTGAGCCCAGGTGTAAGCTCCTCTTGCGCATCACACTTAGTCCCGTGTCTCACAAGCTGTGCTGCCTCGAGCCCCTCACGTGGGGAACACGGTCACTGTGGGTGAGGGATCAAGCCCAGCCTCCTCCGGGGCTCTCCTCCTGCCCTGCATAACCAACCCACATGCCTCGGCCTATGTCCACCCTGGAATCTCCAGCACTGGTGAGCGAGGCACAAATGTGAATATACCTGAAAACTGTACACCGGGAAGCATGTACCAGTGGTTTATTCCTGATTTTCATCAGGAGTAAAACCCTATTTCAGTATTCACTTTAATTCTCCAAGGACAGCTAGAAATTTTCTTCCTTTAATAAAAAAATCCCAGACACACTTTGAAGTCCTAGAGAAAACCAGCAACAGAAGGAAGTGGATCCCCTCACGGGGGCGCTGGAGAGCCAGCATCATCAGGAAAGCTCCAGGCTTCACACCTGACATTGTCAGGAGCCTGCTTAAAAAATAAATTACAAAACGCTGTTTGGGGAAGACAGCTCAACTGTTTTTTTTTTTTTTTCCCTCGGGTGCAGCAAGGACCCGGCAGACTACAAATCAGTCCGTGAACTGGCTGCCTTGGGGGCATATTTAGGCATCAGTTCGTTAATCTTCCGGATGTAGTCAGACTTTTCGGCACAGCCTTTGCACGTTTCCCCCCAGTCGTCCAGGATCTTCTTTAGCTCTTTAACTCGGAGCTTCTTCAGGTCCACTGTGCTCAGGTCGATCTGCTTGTCTGGAGGAGAGAGCAGGAGAGTGACCAGTGGGGTGGGGTGGCCATGGACGCCAACAGTTCCAGGCTGGATCACCCTACATGGCCAACCACCCCTTAAATACGCAGTCCTCTTGGGGAGACAATTCCAGACACACGGGTGTGTCAGTGCCCACCACCCCCAAGAGGGGGAACTGGCCCAGGCCCTTTCACCAGAAAGGCAGGTCTCGTGCTGGTCGTGTCCACCACGGACGTACAGTGTTGCCAGGGACAAGGCGGAGGCCCCATGATCCTCACAGGAGGAAACTCACAGGACTGTGGCTCCCAGTCCTTAAGTACCCCTTAAACAGTCATGGTAGAGGTCAAGTCACCACAGAATGACAGCTCCAGAGTGACAGGGCAGACGGATCCCCCAACTCCAATTTCCCAGCGAGGCCCTGGTCAGGCCCAAGTCAGGAGCTCACTCTCCATGGCCACTCGTAACCACAGAGAGCCCGTGAGCCGAAGGCACCTCTCCTGGGTCACGCCGAGATGACCATCCTGACAAGAGTGGGCGAACACAAGCCCTTGGACACTCGTCACAATAAAATGTTGGTGCCACTTTTCTAGACAAGGACGACGATTCCTGGCTCTGACTTTCTCTTCACCAGAGACCCACTCGGCAGGGGGTGCTGCGGTGCCCTCGACTCCCAGTTTGCCCCTTTGGACGCTGCACTTCTTGAAATAACGGTTGCTGGGCCTTCAGAGCTTGCAGCCAGGACAGGCCTATTAAACCCAAGGGACGTCATACCACATCCCTGCTCTGCCCCAAGTCTGATGTTCTCAATTTTGCCCCAACAGCCAGACTTCGCCAGCCTGCAAAGCCCTGTGGAACCTGCCCAACCAACCACCTGTCATGCCACCGGCTGCCTTTGCACTGCTGTTTCCTCCGCCTGGAATGCTCTTCCATTAGCCGAGCCCTTGGCTACTGCCCCACCTCTTTCAAAGTTTGCTGACTTGTCACCTCCTCAAAGAGACTTATTCGGACCCTCACTCCCACCATTTAGCGCCATCTACCATAACTCACTCACCATGGCTTTAGTTCATCGCCCACGTAGAAAGTAAACTCCACAGTGCCTGAGCATAGAGGGTGCAGTGTTTGTGAAATGAGTCCTGGCCACTCACCATATTTCAGCTCACAGATCTGGCTGTCCTTCTTCTTGAGTTTCTCGCAGATCTTCTCCACAGGGATGTGGTGGGCCAGGGGCTTTGACACCTCATTGATGATCTTGGTGGCCGCATCGTCCGTGGCCCCAATGTAGTAGCACTGCAACAAGAAAGGACAATGGCCTTCAGGAGGTGCCACTTGAGAGCTGTCTCCTCCAAAACATACCAACATCTCAAAACATCTCTGCTGGGCCTCATTTTCCCAGGCCCCGCATCTGTAACGGCGAGCAGATGCAGGCGGTGTAAGCCCCGAGCTCGTAACACACACCCGACCTGGCCAACCTGTGCGCACTCGCCAAGCTTGTTCTGGCCTCTGGGCACTCACCTCGGATGCTCTTGTCCCGCCACAATGATAACCCTTCCTCAGAGAGTCTTGACCACACGGTACCTGCCTGACTCTCCGCTTTACCATCCTGGTCAGCCTCCCTCGTGACACCCCATCCCCCTGGACTATGACTGTCTGAATGTCACTTCTCTCTTGATGTTCCCAGTTCCTGGCACAGAACAGGTTCCTAACGGATACTAACAGGATAAAAAAAAAAAAAAATCACAGAGAAAGCACCTCCGGCCCGCAATAGTTCGTGGATAGCACTCACCCCAGCCTCTAGCACAGATGGCTGCACAGAGCCTTTTACCCGGCCTGTGAAGCAGAGGGTTAAACACTGGCCAGGGCCAGCTGGGGAGGGTCACACTACTCACCAACCGGTTCTCTTTGCCTCTTGCTTCACGGCAGAACTTTACGAGTTCTTTTTCAATAGAAGCTGGTGAGAATGTGACATCTCTGTCTTTGAGGTCCTGGTAAAATCTTCCCAGATAAGAAACGCAAACTGGAAAAGAAGAGAGATACACAGCAATCACAAGGCTGCACCCCAACCCACCACGAGGAAACTCGGCCAGCAATTCTGATACGGATAGAGGTGAGTTTTCCATCACGGTTTTTCTCCGGTGCCCACAGTTGGAGATCGCACCTCCTAGGTGCTGGGGTCCCTTGAAGCACCGGGGCATAAGCATCACCCAAAGCCCCACAAACGGCTCGCCCCTGCTTCTTTCATAAAGTTTAAGCCGAGATTGATCGTGTCCTTGAAATGGACTCACTGTGGCCTCATAAACGGACAAACTGGAGGCCGATGAGAAAAACGATCCAAACGCTGCTCATTTCCAAATACAATACCGAACTCTGAGGTGCGGCCTCGCAACCCCACCAGACCCGGCGCGGTGCCCACGGCGGTGTCCTCGGGGCTCCCCGCCCGGGCCGCTCTCGAGAGCCTCTGCCCAGCGATGGGGAAGGACAAAAGCTCCAGCGTTATCTGAGCATCAGGCCAAGTTTTCAGCACGATCTAGGTCCAACTGCTAGTCAGACCCATGTTTTCCAGGCCCGACGTCTGCCCCTCCAGGGGCGGATCCCGCTGGGACCGGCCGCCGCCGCCCCCGCCCGTTCCAGCCCCGGCTCCTCGGCGGTTCCATCACTCCGCCGCACCTTCGCAGTCGCCCGGCCGCAGCGCCCGGCTGCCGGGCAGCACGCTCAGAGTCAGCGCCACCGCCAGCCCGTGCGTGGCCCACATCCTCCTCCTCCGCCGCCGCCGCCGCCGCCGCCGGACTGAACCGCGCCCGCCGAGCTGCGCTGCCTGCCGGCCCGGCCGCGCGCCGTGCCTCCCCATTGGCAGGCGTCCCCTGCGCCCTCCCACACGGCGCGCTCCCATTGGTCCGCGCGCAAGAGCCCAGACGGGCGGCTCCACGCTGCTCTTCCTCATTGGCTCACGGCGTCGCCCGCCCTCGGCCCTAGACAGTTGTCGGCCTCTGATTGAAGAAGATCCGGCCGCAGGAAGCGGCGTCCGCAGCGGCGGAAGCGGCCCGGCTACCATCTTGGGTTGGGGCAGCGGCTGCGGCCCAGGCTGGATGCTGCGGGATCAGGTGGGGCTTGGCTGCCGTCCCGTGGGTGCCGAGCTGTCCCGACTACCCCTGTTCTGGACCCAACACCCGCCCAAGACACCCCGCGGATCGCCCCGCCCAGGGCCACTGCTAGTGGCGGTCAGGGACTCCGAGGTCAGCCGCGACCCAGCAGGGCAGGCAGGGAGGCGCCGGCAAGGTTTCGAGGGATTTTTCCTTTTTATTTTTTTCACCGTCACGTGGGCCGCGGAACCAGCCTTTGCGGAGTGTCTGCAGAGGCTCCGGCGCCTGCTTGCTACCCGTGACCGGATGGCCCCACAGCCCGGACGCCCTCTGCTTGAACCCCGGGCGACCCGAGCCCGCTGTGCGCGAGCTGACAACGCTGCCGGAGGATCTGCCCTAGGAAGGGCTCACTCACCTCCGGGTGCCATCCTAGACCTCGGAAGCGCCCCGGCCCCCAGGGCGGGGTGCCGTGGCTAGCGATGAGAAGCATGCCGCCTGCCATTGGGTCGGGAGGGGGTCTAGGAACCCTAGAGGGGTTCCCCATGTCCTCACAAACTCCAGAAGCCTGACTGAGGTGGCTGGCCCGCCGCCTCCTGCGTCCCCGCTGAGTCCTCAGTCACCTGGCTGCCCGGGGGACCTCCTGAGTAGTGTGCTGGCGGTCAGAGGACAAGCATTGGCGCTTTTCTCTTCGGCCGCCCTCCTTTCAAGTGCAAAGCTTGGGCATCTGTCCTTGGAGGCAGTTAAGTGGGAAAGGTTGGCTCTGTGCTCAGGGCAGAAAGGAGATTTCTCTGGGGTAAAAGGGCTTGGAGCCCAGCGACAAGGGTCGGAGAGGGGAACTTGTGCTGCTCCCATTCAGTGAATTCAGTGGGTCAGTATCAGGTATTCGTCTTTAATTCACATCACAGCAATCAAGGGAGTGGGGAAGGGGGAAATCAAGTGGCAGATATTTACATCTAAAAGTCACATACTTGTTGGATTTAGAACATGCTACCACAATATATACAGTAAAATACCTCTTGGGACACTAGTACAAATTTTTTTCTTTTAACTTTGCGTTCTGGTACAGGTAAGATCATTTTTGAACCACTTTTTTTTTCTTTTTAAACATAAATACACAAAAAAAAATGGTTAGAAGTTTTCTTATTTTAAATAAGCACAGAATGCCAGAGGTTAAAAACACATTTATAGGGCTGAATACCAATTGGACATCACACTCTATACATTTTTTGCTCAAATTCCTGTACAAATACACAGCATTCAAATAGATATTTACAAGTAAGCTTGAAAGAATGAAAATCAGTATTTCACAATCTTTTCAGAGGATTCTCATCTCTGGCCTCCTGCTTCCTCTCAGACTGGCTGATTCTCCAACAAAAGGAATTTGGAATTTGTCTATTTAGGGAAAATGGAGAGCCAAAACACAACCTGGCCCTCTTTACCTAAAGGAAGGCCAGAAGAACCCACATTGTTCTCCTTACCCTTCTGTGCCACCAGGTGAAGAAGGTAGATGTTCTTATGTGATGACTGCCTTGTCTAGGGATTGAGGTTCAGAAGTGCCCCCAAATCTAAAGATGCCCTCTTACCTAAGAATCAAATCCACAGCTAGCCCCCAACCCTCTAACACTTGTGAACACCAGTGGTCCAGGCCTGCGCCCCAAGGTCAGGGCTGCCATGACTGACTGGCTCTGTCTGTAGTCATCCTTACAGTATCAGGAATGACCCACACTGACACTAAATACCCCCAGATGCCCCGAAGGTAATATGACCCTCCATCTTTCCTCATAGGTTACTTGCTGGCGTTCCTGTTAAACAGCTAGTGTTTATTTACAAGAGAAAAACACCCTGACCGTGGCCTCATCTATTTGGAAAGGGCTGTGGGGGAGGGGTGAGGAGCTCAGGCCCAGGGTCTGACCATGGAGGTCAGACAGGCCGGCAGTCAGGGAGGACACACCAGCTTAACTGGGAGAGGGCAGGCAGCCTTATGACCATCGAAGCTGCGAACTCAAGCAAAAGAAGTCTGTAGAGTAACCTAGAAACACCCTGGTAAAATACTATCACCTCCCCACTCTGTCCCCCCAATAAGAAACCAAGAGGAAAATCAGTGCCCTGACCTGGAAGATTCCTACAAAGTCTCCATTGCGCTCGGCCCAACAGACCCAGGCGGCTTGGAGAAACTGCCCTCCCGTCCGCTCTGAACCCTGAGTGGTGGTTCCCACAGCCTGGGGCAGGGGCCTGCACCTGGCCACTCGGGAGAGGACAATTCAGCCTGCATGGTTCTCCGCTTCTGGAAGAAGTCGCTTCCTGCTCTGCTTACCCAGGAGCTCGCTGAACCTGACTGTGAGTCCTCAGGGCCTGGAAGCCTGGCTGGGCAGCCAACTCCACCGCTCAGAGGTAGTGCTGAAAATCCCTGATTCGGGCGCTGGGTGGCGCATTCTGGCCACTTCTGAAACGTCAGGATTTCCGGCCCCTGCCTTGCTTGACCAGCTCATCTCTCAACACGTGGCCTCCTGGGCCTTGGGAAGGAAAGTGGCGAGGGTTGTCCCTCTGGCTCCACATGCCTACTCGAGCCTGATGATGGGACATAACCTCTGCAGATCTCTTCGTCGAAGGGGCTCCGGTAGAGCATGAGGTGTACCGAGTGGGAAGGAACGAATGGTCAGACATGGAAGCGACGGAGGGGAAAATCCGAGACAGAGCCGGAGGCAGGACCGGCCAGTGGAAGCCTGGCAGTGTGCCCGGGCATGCAGTTGGGCCAGGTCACATGCCTGAGCGGGCAGGTGGGCCCAGCCAGCCCCTCATTTGCATATTCCTGGACAAAAGAGTGGGCAGGTGGGCAGGCATTTGTGCAAAAACGGCTCATGGCCCCCTTGTTCGCCTGTGACATGTAGTCCACGTGGTCCACACAATCCCTGAATACAACCATGAGCTCTTCTGTCCACACAAGAGAAGAGGTCCCTAGTGCAATTTCCGTTCTGTGCATCTCTACCCTGGAGGGAGGGCCCGGGCTCCTACCCTAGACCCTGCAAAGCTGCAAAGCGGTTCTGTCTGTGCAATGTCTCCATCTAGCTCCACGTGGTCTGGAACTGCAGGAGGAAAAAAGCATCTACTGCACAAAGGAAAGAAAGAAAAAACGCATAGAAATGGAAACAAATGAAATGAAGAGAAGCCACAACCCTCATGCTGCTGCGGCCTCTGCGTGGCAGCACACAAGTTCACGGCAGTAGGACGCAGACGCGGGTGTTCTCTCCTGAGTGCCAGGCCTCTCTGGCTCCCTGGGGGCGACCTGCCTTTCAGACCTGCAACGGGTGGGCCAGCTGCTCGCTGAGGACGGTGTCCCGCCGCCTCCCTGCCCCTCACTGCTCCCCTCGGCCGTGCTCCCAGGACGTGCGGGCCTGCTCTTCCTTGGCGCTCCCAGGAGGCAGCGAGGCCTTGCGGTGCAGGCCCCGGGGCCTGTCGGCCTCCTCGCGCAGCAGCACGGCCTCCTCGTGCTCCAGGGCCGGCAGGCGGGGGTGGTAGGGCTTGGGCGGCAGCGCGGGCGGGTCCATGGGGTCCTGAGGGATGACACATCCTGGGGCTGAGTGGCTTCGGCAGGGCTGGACCTTGATGGAGTCCAGAACGGCGGACTCGGAGAGGCTGTAGTGGACAGGGAGGTAGGGGGCCTCGAGGTCTCCGTCAGCATTCCAGGCCTGGCTTGGCATGGAGTCCATGGTGTCGGTTCGAGGTGGGGCCTCTGAGGGGTGCCCAAAGTTACTCTCACTCAAGGAGGACACGCCGCTGCTGGCGCTGCCGGACAGCGTAGAGTTGCTGCCGTCCAGGCCCGACTGGGGGCTGGTGGGGGAGGCCGGGATGGGGTGGAGAGGAGACTGCAAAAGAAAGCGTGGACAAGTTAGAGTCCCTCTCCCTGGGCAGACGATGGTGGCCGTGGGACCAGAAGACTTAGTGGTGCACTTTACGGGAACCCTCGGCGGCAGGCCCCGCCGCAGCAGCCCCCTGCCCCGGCTCCCTCCTGCTCCAAGCCCACAGGGCTCAGAATCATCCGCATTCACGGGCTAAAACATGGCCCTGCCCT
Organism: Eidolon dupreanum; assembly: GCA_028627145.1. Lineage (NCBI taxonomy): Eukaryota > Metazoa > Chordata > Mammalia > Chiroptera > Pteropodidae > Eidolon > Eidolon dupreanum. The sequence goes on along the minus strand of CM053507.1, from coordinate 150,524,772 downwards.
GGTCGCTGGCGTCCCCTGAAGCCAGGTGCCAGGCTGCTGGCTGTGGTCTGGGGTATGACAGAGGGGCTGGGCCGGCAGGCCAGCTGGGGAGGCCAGAAAGAAACTGAGTTGGCCGCGGATCAGAGGAGTACTTTCTGCTGCCAAAACCCGTGGTGGAGTCAGTCTTCTCCACTTCGCTTTGGCACCCGGTGCTTCTTGCTCTGACTTGACTTTAGCTTCAACTGTTCTGGGGTCTCCCCTGGGACTGGTTCTTCACGTCCCGAGCTGTGGCGTGCTGCCGTCCTGTCGTGTCCCAGAGCCCCAGCCCCTTGCCCTTGCACTCCGGGAGCGTGAGGCTGTGTCCAGAAGCCCCCGTCCCCCCACCCCACCCCCACACATTGGTATCTGCGTCCCGAGCCAGCGCGTGGCTTCCGTCGGGCTGCGCTGTCCGGCCAGGGGCAGGGCAGGGCTCGGTTCCATTTGTGGACCCCGGGGCTCTAGCGTCCATGAGACAGCTCGTCTCAGAGCCTGGGGCTGGGGCTTCAGTACCTTACCTTGCGCAGGGTCCGGGCGGGGAGGGCCGGGGGCGTGTCACCCAAGGGGTGGTGGAAGGCGTCAAAGTGTAGGGAGTAATGACCTGCAAAGGGAACAGAACCACAGCCTCAGCTGGGGCCACTCTGGACGGTGCACCAGCCCGTCCTGCTGGGCCAACTGGGCAGATGTGGGAAGAGCATCCTTGTCCCCTCAGCGCTGGAGGCCACAGAGAAACCTCTTCTCGCTGACGTCCTCCAGAACACGGCTGCTGCAGTGAAAGACACCCGTGTTACACAGGAGGCGTCGGGGCCCGTGGAGCAGGCTGCGGCTGCGGCTGCGGCTGCGGCTGCGGCAGGTCTCCGGCCCGCTGTGGGGCGACGGCAGTCCCGGCGTCTTCAGCTGTCCTGGGAGGAGGGCCTCGCCGAGCTCCCTGCGTCCTCGGGAACCGCAGCGACCCCGGAGCCCTTGGGATCCTTCCTGAGACGGAAGCGTTTTTCCTGGGCCGAGGCAGCCCGGAGATGGGAGCCCCATCTTCTCAGCCTGGGGGGCGGCTGCCCTCGCCCCTGCGCAGAGCTGGAGACCGGGGACTATCTGGGGGGCCCGCTGGCGGTCTTCTTACCATGCAGCAGGCTTCGGGGAGGCACTGGGGGGGCCAGGGTGCGCCCCATGTGGGCAGACAGGAAGGGCTGGGCCTCGCGGGCTCCGCTATCCAGGCTCCAGCTGCTGGGGGCTGCTGGCACCGCTGAAGGTGGAAACAGATGGCATGAAGGGAGTTACTTCTTGAGCCGCCCTCTGGGAGAAGCCCATCCTACAGTTCCGGGCTCCTCCGGGTGTGCACTATGTACCCAGCACGTGTGCGATTGGTCTGCCGGCCCTGGGACAAAAAATATTGGCCAAGCGAGACACTGTGGCCCTTAGGAAGGAGTGGCCAGGGACTGAAGCCGCTTAAGAAGATGGCAGCAGAGCGAACTGATGTCTGAAGAGCACTTAGGATGAGGCCAGCCGAGAGAAAGTGCGGCGAGCAGCGAGCACCTGCAGCCTCCAGGGTTTGCTAGGAGGAGAAGAGAGAACAGAAGAGTGGGAAGAGGAGCGTGGGACAGGCTGACGAGACCGCGGGGACAGAGCACGGGCCCCAGAGCTGCTCGCAGTCAGAGTCGGGGGGAAAGCAGGGAGCGAGACGTGTGGGGCGCAGAGATTGCTCCTTCTAGGCTGGTGCGTGGCCAGGATCTGTCCCCTAAATTGGACCCACAAAGGGCCTGTGTCGCGTACAAGCTTTGCTGTTCCCGTCCCTTCGGTGCCCACCGGCTGGGGTGGGCCGCCTGGGGCTGGTGTTCGCAGTGCCTCCCGGAGGGGAGTGTGTGAAGCCCAGCAGTCCTGGCCGGGTCCGCCTGGACCAGCCGTCTCCTGGGGGGAGGTTGGGCTGTGCAGCCTGCGGGCGCTTTAGGGAATGTGGAGAGGCCCTGTTCCTGGCAGCCACATGCCACATGGATGTGGGGCAGAGTGGGCCCTGGACAAAGGGAGGCATCCAGTGCCAGAGCCCCTCAGCCACGGCTGGGGTGAGTGACTTCGCAGGAGAGGAGAGGAGCAATGGCTGGACCTCAGGTCAGGATGCCACTGAGGAGTGGCAGGGGACATGCGCATCCTGTTGGCCAGCTCCTCCTGGAGAACAGCTACCACCGGGGAGGAGAAGCAAGCCCTTTCTCTGAGGGAGCCGGCCAAGCGCCATCTCCCTTTCGGGCTGTCGGCAGCAGAGAGGAGGCTCAGACCAGGGAGCCTGCTCACTGGCTCCCGCAGTGAAAGGCAGTCTCAGTGAAAGCGAGCCTGAGGAGGCTGGGGTTCGGGTTCCTCCTGCTCCAGTACTAAGCGGGCAGTGCCAGGGCCTAATGGGGCCTGAGAAGCTGTAGGAGGGAAGGAGCCAGAACTTAGCCTTCAAGGAGGATGTGGCCAAGAGGGGCGGGGCCCCGGGTGGTCCAGGGACAAGGTGACGTCCATTCTCTTCTTCCTTGTCGGTCAGGAAACGGTGTGGGCTTGCAGCGGATCCTAGGGTAGAACCCCACTATGCAAACAGCCTCAAGCCTAAGGAGGACCGCTGTCACTGGGATGGGTGATGGCTGGTGGAAGGGGGGAGGTATGGCAGTGACTGGGTGGGCAGGCACTC
>CM053507.1:150431412-150521601 GCA_028627145.1 Eidolon dupreanum | reverse complement strand
GGGCTGGGCTGGAGCCGCAGGAAGAGCAGCCCGAGGCCGCCCTCGCAGCCAGGCTGCCCGGGGCAGGCTCACCTCCTGGTAGCGGGCGATGCCTCCGTTGACCGCCGCGTCGATGACGCCGTTCAGGCACATGCTGAGCAGGCTGACGTTGCCGTGCGCCTGCTTGTGCTGATACTGGCCGATCAGCGCCCGCAGCTCCTGGTTCTTATTCTCCACCACTTGGATGGCATTCTCCAGGGGACTCACCTCCACCTGGGGCACACAGTGCATGGTGTCATCGCAGGCACGATGACGACCCCTCCCGCATCACAGGGACCTAAAAGCTGCGATGCTGCCTCCCTGCTCTCGTCCCCGCGGACATGACCCCTGGGGCCCTTTCCGGCTTCCTCGGCTGCTGTGTAACCGGGACATGCCGCACTGGTTCCGAGTCAGGGCGCTCCGGCTTCCTGACCTCGGTTCCCTCGTTTGTAGACTGGGGGGCTGAAAATACGTGTCGCCCGAGGGTGCTGTGAGGATTCAGTGAGCGAAGGTGTGCGAAGCCCCCAGCACGGGACTGGCGGTGGGGGCCTAGACCGGGCAGGTGGCCAGAGCTCACTCTTTTTTCCTTCAGTCCCTAGAGGAAGGTCCCCGAAGCCAGGGCTGGGGGAGCGGCTGTGGCTACCAGCCCCGGCTCAAACATCGCTCACCAGTTCCCTCCTCTCCACCTCGAACCACCGAGAGATGCCGGGCAAGCTGTGGGTCAGGGTCAGCGTGGTCCGCTCGATCCACAGGCTCTGCAGGGAGGGCACAGGTCGGTACAGGCCATTAGGCGGTTCCTGCCACACCCTGCCTGCTCCACAGATGAGACAGGGACGACGTCCCAAGAAAGTGGGCCTTGCCCTGGCCTCGCTGTGAGCACTGCCCCGGCTCTCCTAGGTTTGTTCACCTTGAATTCATTCTCTTTGTCCTTGGGGCCTTTGTGAAAAGGCCTGTCGTACCGGAACTTCCTCACATTGTTGACCCGGTAGAAGCTCTTGACACGATCCGGGACCCGGTCCATCTGCAGGACATCCACGTAATCGGGAATGGGCGTCACCGCGTAGATCTGCAGATCTGGGTGGGAAGTGAAGGGGCATCCGGACTTGCCAAAGCGAGGACGCGGAGTGGCTGAGCCACGCCATCCTCCGGAGGGGAGCGCACCCGAGCCCCGCTCCCTCGGGGCGGAGGCAGCAGCACCTCGGGGGTGGACCAGGCTCAGGCCCGGCCGGACCAAACCTCCCCACCTGCCGCCCTTCCCCGGGCGTCTCCTGAGCGCTTAGCCGAGCTGGGATGGCAACAGCCGAGTGTCCCCAGTACCCCTTTAACTCAGAAGGGGAAAGGGGTCAGGAAAATATAGGTGCCCTGCCCCTCCACAGGAGGGAGAAAATGGCCAAGGCACGGGCCTGCCCACTGTAGGTAAACTATATTTACTGTAAAACAACTTTTAATAAAATACTCTTTGGGGTCTTTGTGGAAAAATAACACACGGGAGCCCACCTGCCCTCCCCTCTCTGGAACAAGCTTGCACGGCCACGTGATGGTCATGTGGTCTCCAAGGAAGCTGTGTGGGGATGGGGGCAGGCCGGTGTTTGCACTCAGACAGCCACGCGCCACCAAGCCCACAGGCATGTCCCTCTCCTTCCCCGCTCCCCCGCCACATCCCGGAGCCTCGGTCCTCCTGACAAATACCAGGGATAATGGTAGAGACACGTGGGGGTGCTACGGGGCGCAGAACTGGTGGAGTCCCCACGGCAAGTCCTGGTGGGACCCCGCATCGCCCTGTGCAGTGACTGCTCCTGGTTGCCAGGAAGGCCCCTCACAGCGTGGGGACACGTAGCGGCCAGCCTGAGGGATAAAGGTCCTTCTGGAGGCCTGCTGACTCGCCCGCACCCCAGGCGGAGGGCATGCCAGGGTCTCCTCTGTGAGGCACAAGTGCCCTGCTAAGGGTGGGTTCAGCGATGAGGACATACTTTGGTTCAGGACTTCTGGGCGACCTAGCCTACAAGGCCAATGGCGTGGCAGAGACGCAGCTGACCGGGTGGGCCTCACCTCCCTGGGCCCCGGCCTCCTTCCCCCACCAAGTGTCGAAAGATACACTGGGCCTCGCACTGCAGGATGGCGTCGTCGGGCTGGTTGGGGTGCTGCATGGCGACGGCCTGCGGGAACTCGCTGAGCATCCTCTGCTGGAAGGCCTCCAGCCGCTCGTAGTCATGGCCACGGCACACGTATTCTTTGTTCTGTCGCGAACACAAGAGCACACTCTAGGCCTTGCCTGCGGCCCCACCTCCACGCAGTGTCAGTGGTGACTCAGGTCACAAACACGTCCTGGGAGCTCCGTGGCAGGCACGGGGCACAGCACTCAGTCCCTGTCCTAAGGGAGAGGATGGTCGGTCGGGAAGAGAGAGGGAAAGAAGAACGAAGTGCGCTGGGACGTGGCCGTGGGGAGCCGGGCGCGGGCTGCAGGACACCTGGAGGGAGGGCGCCTTACCCAGGACGGGCGCTAGGCGGCGCGTGGGAGCTGGGGAAGAGCCAGGCCCGCAAGGCGAAAGGCGTCCTGGAAGGTCCACCTGGGTTCGCTGGGCAGAGAGGAGGGGGGGGGTGGGCAACCTAAGTGGGTAGAGCGACAACCAGGGCGACAACCGGCAAGACAGGAAAAGGCGCAGCTGGAAAGGAGGTGCACAGGAGACTGGTGGGAGGCAGGCTGAGGAGGCCTGCAGGTGTGCGCCGTTGCCGGAGGGACAGTCCCGGCGCTGCTAGGGGCCGGCAGGTGTTCAGCAGCGTTTACGGCAGAGATTCCTTTGCAGACGTGTCAGCAGAACACACTGGGATCATTCTGAACACACACTTCTCAAAGCCTTATATTGCATCACTTTTGGTTTGGTTGAGGTCTCATTTTCTTCCCTTTTGTGGACCGAAGTCGTGACAAGGCACCCTCAACCCTGCTGCTCCGTCTGCCTCACAGTTGGTCAAGAGTGAGTGGCTGGGGGAAGTTCCTTTGAAGCCCTCTGGTGACTTCTGTCTGCTTGACCAGCTGCCTGGCCAGATCCACTTTGACAAAGTGGTGTCAGGCACTGGCAGCTCCTCCTGGCATGCCCTCAGAGGTCGAGAAAGAGGTCTACAGAGCCCGCCATACGCTTCCCAGTACAGGGATGACCACAGGCCAGGCCCTGGAGGACCGCGCCCTTTTGGGACAGGATTCGTAGCCCCCTTTTACTTTCCTTATATTATGGGAGAATTCAGCTAAGGCTGGGCCACGTGTCTGGATGGATCAGAATGCAAGGGCAACCCCAGAAGTCAAGGTCAGAAGGAGCAGGCTGGCCTCTTAAGTGGAGCAGACCAGTAGTCAAAGGACAGAGACATTTCTAAGTCCCTTGCTTGATATGCAGAACGGACAAAGAAGGTAATTATGAAGAAGTGGCCTTTTCACATCCACTCGCAAATGTCCGACCCTTACCAGTGTCTGTTCATGGGTCAGAGGAAGAGAAACAGAAATTCCCCTAAGAGGGGAGGGCTAGATGTTTTCCTGACTCTGTGCCCATCGGTAGATAATCACGTTTGTGAAGTGAGGTAGGCAGATGGTCTAAAGAAACCAACCTGACGGAGCTGAAGTAACTGATGGCCTATGCGTTCAGGGGAGGAGAGGGAGTGGCCTCGCCTTCTGGGGAAGACCCGGCAGAAGGAAGGCGCACAGTGTTGACCTTGAGGCTGCTTGTTGGTTTCAAGTTTGCCCGGACGGGAGCCCCAGCATCCCCACGCAAGACAGATCTGGCTGCCACAGCTTTAGACTCTGTCCTTGCCATCTACAAGGCAAACAGCTACCTCCTCTGGGACTTCTTCCATTTGCCATAGATGAAGCGAGCAGCTGAGAGAAGGGAAGGTGACATGTGGCTAGGCTGGGGTGATTTGTATGCATGAAACGTGGCTCCTAGGGAATACTCCTTGTGTGGAGACAGGGACGAACTGACAGGTGACATTTCCTAACAGCCCGTGTATTCTCCTCCCTACTGGCACCCTTGAAACCATGTCTGAACATTCAGACAGTCACTGCAAGCATCACCTGGGCGGCTCGCATGCAGGTTCTATGCCAGGTCCCTGAGACGCTGATGTGCCCTGTGGCATAAGCATGAGGGACGGGACCGGGTCGAACCATGATAACTTCCTGTTTGGCAGGGACACATGTGGGGACATCAGGGCCTCATTTCATATCATACATCTAAAATAATGGTGTTTTGAAGTAAAATCTGGTTTATGTGGGAGTAAAAAAGAGAATAAAATGACAACAAAGCATAATTTGCAAAGAGGAAATGAGAAAGAAATAAGTTACAGGGTCCAGAATCATTTGTTTGTCAAAGGACTTAACAGAGATGGTTTGGGTTTCCAACTCTTGTGCAATTCCTTCTTCTGCCCACCTCCGCCTCCATTGCTGTGAAATGACCTGTGCTGACAGGGCAACAAATACGCCACTTGTAAAATGCCCGGGCTGGATGGTCCCTAGGGAGCGAAGGAGGCCTGGAGAGTGAGGAGGTCTCTACTGACTCACCCTCTGCTGCCTGAACCGCTGGAACGAAATCACAGCTTTCCCAGGGGTCACGATTAGGCGGAGTGTGCTCGCTGTCCCTGTCACTGTTACCGGTTCCTACAGAAATCATTTTCCTTTTAGCCCGGAATGATGACTGGCCAGGAAATGTGCAAGCTGACCGGCCTTGAACGTGGTTAGCCTGGACTCTGTTGCCAGCAGACTGGCTTTTTTAAAGGAGCATTAAGCACAGTTGACCTCTGATGTGATACCAAGCTTATTACTGCTCACTGGCAGACCCTGGTCATTGCCTGCAGGAACCTGGTTGATTTGGTGGGAAAAGCACCCTCACGTAGCTACAGAACAGTACAGTGGAGTAAAACAGAGTCTAAAGTAAAACCCAGCGCCTTTTGTTGACTGGTCAGTCCTTCAAAAGGAAGTATTCAGTAGACTAGGAAAAAAGGTTCAAAAGGAAAAAAAGCGGACAAGCGATAAACGAATTCTGTGTAAAGTAGGATCCAAGTTGTCGTGACCACTTCACAGACTTACCCGGAGGAAGAAAGGGAACTTCCGGCCGTAGAAGCCGACCCGGAAGAACTCGGGCTCCAGGCGCTGCTGCTCCATGATGTTGTCGTAGTAGCTGGCTTCCATTTTCTGTGAATGAGAAAGGCAGTGCCCTTCAGGTGGGCTTGACCGCTAGTGACGTCCACAGCAAGTCCTCCCGGGCCCAAGTGCACATTGTCGTTTGGAAAAAGGACACAGCGACTCAGTCTAGACAAGAAGTGAGCCCCAGAGAGCTGCACGAGGGAGGAAGCCCTCTCCTCCACTGTCATCTGATGGTGGCGTGGGACAGGCCTGCCCCTGCAGCCCAGGCAGGCTGCTCTGTGTGGCTTCCCGGCGGGTGGACTTTGCTCCACGGAGACCCAGGCTTCCCGCACGTTCAGATCACACGTTTAATACGTGTGTTTAATGAATTTTATTCCCCTGGCATTTTCAAGTTTCACTGGTATCCATACACCGACTGAGCTTGGGCTGGTGTTGCTTATAGGCAGCTAAGGGCAATTCTCAGCACTGCTTTGCACCGGTCCAACCATATTGCTTTTGTTCATCTCTCATTTGACTAAAGATGCCAGCAGTCGGTGAGGAAGCCTCAACTGCCAGCATCACTGGTACTGGTTCCAATTTAGGAGATTTTAAACTTTAAAAGTCGAACTAATATCCACAATGTCTGGCATTTCCAAGGTCGGTACGAGTTTTAGTCTGGGCTGACCTGGCTTCGCGTTCAGAAAAATGCACCCAATGCCGACTGGAGAGAGAGCTCTCATGCACTCAGGCCGGCCAGCCTGCCGGGATTCAAAGCCTTCCAAGTCCAGTCGGGAAGCTGCTGCAAGAGGGCCATGTCAGTTACACAGGCCCACATCCTGACTGGGGTCGCGGAACACAGCAGGGCCAGCCGCGCTGCCGAGGGTGCAGGCGGAAGGTGAGCCGAGACTGCTGGCCTCCCTCTGCCAACGAACCCGGCACCCGTTAGAACTCAAAACCCTGCACCAGACCTTACAAATTTTCAGATGAAACACCCTGGACAAAATCCTCTCAGGAGGAGCTTCTTCGTGAAGTTAGGCTGCCTCCTCCTCCTCCTTGAAACCCCACCCGATCCTGCATCTGCTGCTTCTCTCTCCCCTCATCCCCCTGGGCACCGGTGGCCCTTGGGGTCTGGATCGTGCAGTTGTTGGTTAGGTGTGTTTTGGTTCCCTAGCCAGACTGCGAGGGCCTCGAAGGCAAACACCCCGGCCTCCGCTCCTCCCGTGACGCCCACAGCGCTGGAGCCAGGGCTGGGCCTGCAGGGAAGGCTCGGAGAGGCGCCTCCCGGCAGCGGTGGGGCGGGAAGGAGGCAGGCTCACCCGAATCCAGCTGAGGCTCTGATAATCGTAGAGGCTCTCGTACTGACACGCCAGCTCCCTGCACAGTGGGATCCCAAACTCCCAGCTCTACGGCAGAAACAGGAACAAGGTTTCAGCACCTTGGGCATCTCGAGTCGGCCTAAGCCCACACCCAACACACCTGAGGGCGCAGCCAGAGGCCTCCTGCAACCCGCATGTCACGAAGAGCGCATGCTCAAAGCCAGTGTGTAGGGACCATGCAGCACTGCGGCGTGCCAGCACAGCCTTCAGGTTCCTGCCAGAGGCCTCCGCCACTACCTTGTCACAGACGGGCACCTCCCACCCATCCCGTTTCACTGCTCTGAAGCTATCTTACTTAAAAGCGGGATTTACATTTTTGTTGTATTAACCTGCACGAGGTCAGGGACCCTGTTCACTGACTTCATCTCCAGAATCTGGAACAGTGTCAGGCATGAGCAGGCACTCAATAAAGATTTATTTAATGAGTTAATAAAAGAAAAGGTCACTTTTAAATTAGGAGTATTTAAACTTGGAAACGGAAACCAGCAGGAAGTGGCCATCCGAGGACTTGGTGGTTGGCCTGACAATTTCCTTTATACAAAGACTCGATCTTACAGCAGGCTTCAGAGGGCCCTCGCCTCCTCAGGCCCTGGGCCTTTTCTGTAGTGTGGCTCCTGTCATGGTGATGGGCTGAAGCGACCTTCTCTAAGGGGCATGTTGTCCATTTCTTCTCTTTAGTATAGAGCTTTCTCTCTTGGCCACATTGGGAATTATTGGTTTCTTGATATTTTAACCACGTTCTTCTCCCTAACTTTTAAATACTAATTAAGATTTTTATATTATACGAAATGTTAAACATATAGAAAAACAGAACAGAAGAATGAACTCCGGCCTTAACAATGACCAACTCATGGCCAGTCGTGTATCAATCCTGCCCCATCCACTGACTCTTCCCCACAGTTTTTAAAGCAAATCTCAGATATCATATAATTATGCCCATACATATTCCAATATAAATGTTTAAACAATAAGGACTGTATTTTTAAAAAATACTATTTGAAAGAGCATCAGGGAGAAGGACAACAATACTTCATTCGGGACTGTGTTCCCCCCAAAAAAGCATGCTATTTCTATCCTTTGAAGTGATTATTGCCATATGGATTGAACCTGCAGGACCAATTAAAAAGGTTGAGACAAACCAAAGAGAATTTTAGATAGACCTTGGCTCCCTGCCCCAATGCAAGGCCTCTACCCTAGGGCGCCAGAAAGCCTCTCGCACCCCTATGTCACAGCTTTCATGGGGCACACGATTGTCCTCTCCCCGACTCTAAGTGCTGCTTGGGCAGGTTGCCCAAGGGCCCACAACAGGGTCTGCCTGGCAGGCGGCTGGCTAGGCCGCTGAGCTGTGTGCAGACTTTTGTCCTGCCTACCAAGAGTGCCCTGTGGGGACGGCTCATGCAGGTGTGAGGGCCCCGCGTGGGCTCATGGCGCGCTGCCTGCCAGGGCAGCACCCAGTAAAGCAGGTCTTGTCCCCTACTGGGATTGGTGCTCATCACCTTGTTAGCAGCTCTGCCCTAATTTGCAGCCCTGCTGCTCCGAGCCCTCCCCCGCCCCCGATGAGCTTTGCACGGAGCCAGGACCAGGAGTGTGAAGACATTCCGCCAGCCTCGAGGGTTGTGCTAGAAAACGAGTTGGTCTTGGGGTGTGGGGAGCTGTCTCCAGACAGAGAGGGAATGCGCTACAGGTACCACACATTCAGTTTCCTTCCTTCTGGCAGGAGGCAAAGCAACTCTAAAACCCTTTACCAGTCTTGAAATCCAATCACTCTACCAGCTCTGGCAGATGTGAACTTCCTTGTTACCCATCCGACAGGGATGGCACAAAAGTCGCACGGACTTAGGGCTCACTCTCATCAAATTGGAAAAGAAGGCAAATCCTGGGGCTCCGGACAGCAGTTTTGTATTTCTGTTTACACACAACATATGAGAAGCAACAGGCTCTTTATTCCTTCTAAGGAGTATGTGCGATAGCCATCCTCAGGCAGGAGAGCCCAAGCCCAGCCCACAGAGGAGGCTGGTCCTCTGATGGTCTGTCGGCCAGATAAACAGGGGCCGGAGGCCTCTGTCCAGCTCCCCGTCCTGTCTGCGGTACTGAGGGCCAGAACCCCTTCGCCTGCCCCTCCCTGGAGCCACTGCTTTTCCTGTCCTCCTCCCGCTGCCAAGAACCCTGTGGGGGCACCTTCCCTGCAACAGCCAGGCTTGGCTTTTCTGGAGTTATTTTTTAAATAACCCGAATACTTTCAAGGAAAACTGATTAGCCCTACCCTTTGGTTCGATCAGGTATCAAGCAAGGCACAGAAACAGAGCTGACCTGTCTGAGCCCAAAAGAATGAATGTGACGAACACCCTATTGAGGATGAGCTCGGGAAAAGGCTCACGGAGGCCTCTGGACTCAGCACAGAACCTGCGCCCCCCGCCACTCACAGCAGACACAGGTTGCTAGGAGTGGGCATCCCAGAGAAGGCGACCCGTGGAGCCTCCCCGTCCTTCTCCCCGTCCTTCCCCCCACGACACTTAGGCAGGGTTTGCATATCAGTCCCTGGTCCATACTACGGTGGAAACACGCTTTTCTAAACACTTCTGCAGTGTGGGCTGAGGAGGGGCCGTTGATGCTCACACGTCCCACCGGGAGGTCTCATTAGATGGAGGTCCCTCCCTGCTCTGCACTCCGCCCAGGGACAGCAAAGAGAACGAACACACTAAACGCGCTCGGGCCCACTCACACCAGGCTTATGCCACCTCCTGGGAGCGGGGCGGGCTTGCTGGGCATGCGGGTAGGTGGCCTCAAAGTGTGTTCGTGTGAGGCCCTCAGTGCAGCCCAGGACCCACAGGGCGGGGAGGCGGCTTCGGGCCGGCACCGCAGATCAGTAAGGAGCCTCCGGCTGAGGCCCGCGCACAGCCTCCTTTCTGGGTGAGATCCTTGCCGACTGGCGCACGCCCTGCTTGGTGAATGCCTCCGATAAACGCAGGACTCTCCCACGTTATGTAAAACCAACTAACGTCTTCTGACTTATGAGCAAAACTCATTAATGTTTAAATCTTTATTGTGATGAAAAAACTCCTTTTAAAAAAACCAATGTCCTTTCAAGCTGGGAGCTCAGCCACTACAGTTCCCTGAATGATCCTATTTTAGTTTTTAAAACTAAGCTGAGTAATGAAGGGACAGCTTCAACAATTGCAGATGCCAGCCTTTCCAGTGTGTGGCCGGAGGGCCCAGGGAGCGCTCCCGGAGACGGGAGTGGACGGCCGGGCAGGCCCCGGAGGCCTGGAGCGATGCTGACCATGCCAGCCTATCCCACGGCTCCGAGTCTGGAGGAGGGCAAGCCCCATGAGGGGAGCCTAAGCTGGGCTGGAGGAAGAGATCGGGACAGGAACATGTACTGGTAGCAGGCAGTACTGCGCGCCCTGGCGACGGTTCCAACCCATTCATTTGACAGCTCATTTTAGACGGCGAACGAGGAAGCCACAGCAGTTAAGTGAGTCTAGTGAGTAGAACGGGGGCCCAGGAGCCCTGCTATAATAGCGTTTAGCACTCGTAGCTGTGAAAAGCTGCCACGTGGGGTTGTCTCTTACACCCCCGATCTGGAACTGGCCTCCGAGCCACGGAATGCAGCTGGGTTTGATTTCTCTTCAGGGAGAAACATGCTGCCTCCAAATCTGACGCGCACGCACGGGTGCCCACCCACGCACCACCCCGCAGGCCACCCTCCACAGCTGCTGCCATCCCCACGCCGCCGAGAAGCAGCGCGTCACGCAGAAGCGGGGGGCCCGGCGGCCGTACCTTGCCTTTGTTGAAGTAGTGGAGGACCTTGCGACACAGCCCCTCTTTCCGCTGCCACTCGGGCTGAGACGGGTAGTGGAGGAATTCCCGCAGGGGCCGCTCCTCCCACTGCAGCAGCTCACAGTAGAGCAGCAGAGTGAACGCAGCCTCTGCGGGGACAGGCGACGGGGAGGTCCAGGGGGCTGGGCCGAGCGCCACGGCACATGCAGCCCCGGTCAGGGACGCTGGATCCCAAGGGCGAGACAGAGGGGCTTCCCAGCCAGCCAGGAACCCTCGGCCACGGCAGGAAGGAGCCACAGGCCCTGGCAGACACCTTCCTCCACAGCCTGGTCTCACCTGTTCCGGGCTCCAGGTAAAGCACGGCCCGGCTACCTGAGAGCCTGTGCACGGGCTGCCCTGCTTTGGGAGACACGGACATGTCGGGGAGAACTCGAGCCCCCGTTTGCTCGACTGCCTAGGGCTTCCTTTCCGAGCTTATGCGAACTGGCTCTCAGGGCTGAGCACTGGCCCAGGCTTCTCTCTGCCCTCCCTCAGCCAGCTTCAACGTCTCTAGCTCCATTTTCTGATCTCGGCATGGCCCCGAGATGCTTTCTCACCTCTGCTGTTTCTGAAAGACCAGAGGGGAGAAGTGTGGATGGTGGTACATTCGTGACAGGCCTGGAGCCAGCAGCTCTGTTCCGGGGGGAACCTGGAGCTGATGCTGGACCGGGGCACAGGCCCGGCCATGGCTTACCCTCTGCGTGGAGCAGTCAGGGAGGGTTGCATGAAACAGCAGCAGCTAAGCCCCATGGCTCCCCACATCCCCAGGAATGCGTCACACTGGATCACAGCCGCGCTCAGGGCCCTCGCTACACCATCTGCTCATCCCTGTTCTATTTGCTCCTTTTAGCGGCGTCTCTTACTGCGATGCCAACTGGCACGAGCTTTGTCTGGCCTTTAAGGCCCTACTCAAGTCTGTCCCCACGACTACGAAGAATCTCGTTTCTGATTATTCTGTGACCCACTTCCAGGCCCACCTGTCTGCAGAGATGCTGCAGGCTCCTCCTCACCCCTGCCTCTCGCCTGTCTCTGGCCACGGGACCCTCCTGCTCTGAGATGCACACGCCTCCTTGCTGGATCCGGGAAGACCTTTATCTCTGAGGACAAGCCCCTGAGGCCCTCAAGACCTACCTTCGGAGCTTAGGAAACAATATATTCTTTCCAGATGTCATTCCCGAGGTCCCTAGAGACAGGCCGGCAGCCTCTCTAGTCCAAACCCCTGACCCAGCCCCTCAGTCATGACCCTGTCCTCCAAGAGTTTAGTAAATGCTGCCGTTGACACACAGAGTTCACCAAAGTCTACCACTTGGCTACCTCGCAGGGGGTCGTGGGTGGATGGGGATGCGAAGAATGGCAGATTCAGCCCAGTCATCGGATTTAATTCTTGCCAAGCTGTGCTGTCAGAAAAGGCGGCATGTGTACCAAACACTCTCTAACATCTGGAGATAAGGAAAGAGGGTTCTGTGTTTCTATAATCCATTGAATTCTAATAATGTGTGTGGAGAAGAATAGCCTAAATTTCCTGGTCTACCACGTAAATTTAAGTTGTACGGCCCAAGGGCTAAGATGTCGTGGTTGGCCGCCACAGTGAAGAAGGGACTGTTTGGGGGGAACTATGGTACCAGGTGATCATGGGGGGCACACAGGCACACACATGCCCTCCTGCCTCAGAGTGGTGCACGATAAACAGCGCATAATACGCACACTGAAATGCTTTTAAATTTGTTCTACTAGTAAAGGCCCTAGTACTGGATTAAATCGTGGGTACAAAGGAAGGGCCTGTCAGAAAGCAGATGATCACTCTCCATACTCGCCGTGGAGAGCTCGCTGTGGGCTGCTGTGTCGCTGCAGGGGAAGGGCCCAGACTGCATGGCAGGTGGGCCGGAGCATTCTAGATGTCCCCGGGGTAGACAGATGTGCCCGTGCTGTGGCCCCGCTCAGTTCCGGCTGCACAGACCCTAGGGAAGGCTCTGCTGATGGGCGACAGAGAGCTCAGGGTGCTCTGAACCTGGCACACTAGAATGTGGACGTCACTCTTGAGGGCTCGGAGCGGGTGAATAGGAGGCAGGGAGAAAGGAACAGCCCCGGGAGCCGAGGGCATGGAGCTAAGGTCCAAGTGGACATTCGCCTGTGTTCCCTCGGCCACGTGTTACAGAGGAGTCACGGGAAAGGAGTGAGAGGAGGAGCGGCAAGGCCCCGACACCCTGCGAAGAGCTGGCAGACACCGGTCCAGGGCCCTTCTCTGCCAGCTGTGCACATCCGTCCAGGCCACTCCCACAGGGAGACATGGCCCTTCCTCTCCTACTCACCTGTGTAGTTTTCGGCCTGCAAATGCATGTCACAAAGCTTATGGATGTAGCGAATGTACATCTCTTCTTTGTTAATCTCCGATTTGTAAAAGTTCTGTAAGAAAGAAGGAAATACACATAAAGATGGGAGAGGCTGCCACCCACGAAGGCCAACCCTGAGCTCCAGGCAGCTGGCTACAGCCCCAGGTGTGCTGGACGGGAGAGGACGGCAGGCCGAGGAGGCAGCCAATGCCAGAGAGAGAAACGGCCAGCCCCAAGGCACACCTGCCGGCAGGGGAAGCCACTGGCAGGCCTGTGGGAGCCCCGAGGAGCGAGAAAGCAGAGGAGTGCCTGAGGAGTGGGGGTCAGGGCGGACTGGGGACTGGGGTATGTCGGGCTGGTGGGGCCTGGCCAAGAGGCCAGGCTGGAGCTCCGTCCAAAAGAGAAGCTCATTTCATGTCTTTCCCAAGAGGGGATGTGACCGATGAGCGCAGGGCTCCAAGGTGCCGGTAGTGGGGATGACGTCCTGACTCAAAGTGTCAGGCTTCCAGCCGCGGACGGCGGGAAGGCCAAGCCAACCGCAGGGCAGGACGGAAATCGTTCTCCTGGGCAGACAGGAGGAAGAGCCCGTGCCTCTCACCATCAGGTTAACGGTGCAGCCGATCTTCTTATTCTCCGTCTCCTCTCCCTTCATGCAGTCCCTGGGAGGGAGAGCACAGATGAGTGACCCCTGGCTCAAAGGGGTGCCTCTGGGACGACACGCAGAACTGCCGTGTTACCGAGGCGTCAGTGTGACCAAACCCCAGACCGGAATGCCCTCCACAGATGACAACCGTACTGCGAGCTCTTGGCCCACTCCGAGGGCACAGAGATCTCTGTTCCACTGAGCCCCGGCTTGGTGGTGGAGTGTGGAGCCCAGATGCTACAGCAGGGTTCTAAGGGACACCGACCAATGTCCTCAGCACAGAAGAGTGTGTCAGCGAAGTTGGAGGCTGAAAAGGGGAGGCACTGAGCTTGCCTTGAAGGTCAAGTTCTATTTTACAGGACAGAGCTGAACAGAACCAAGATGCTCAACTGCGGGGACCCAGCTTCAGAACCCTGTGGCCACAGCCACCACAACGTGGCGGCCACGTTCGCTGCCTCGCTGGCCTTCTCCCTAAGGTCTCTTTCCTGTGTGCTGCTCTTTGGGGTCCCTTTGCCTGGATGCAGGGCCTTGGAGCTTCTTTCTGAGGTAGGGATGGCCTCGGCCAGGGCTGAGCTGCATTCATGCTGCCAGGGCTGGGTATAGGAGAGATCTAGGCTGGCTCATGATGCCCAGAACATGGGAACACTGACAATGATCCTTCCCAAGGGAGAGAGGGGACTGCTCAAAGCCAAGCTCCCCTGGGAAGGGGCAGAGGCCTGGCACAAGGCGATCAAGGAGAATGAGAACCAGACCAGTGGATCCGGCAAGAAGCCTCCTGTACACAGAGCCAGCCGGAGTCCCATCTACCTGCTGTGTCTCCATGTGTGACACCCCCTCTGCTCTGGGGAAGACACACACAGCTCCTTGTACAGGTGTGTGTCAGCAGCTCTGGGAAAAGGCCACTAAGAGAATTGATGGCCCACCGGGGTCGCGGGGAGAGCATGTCCTGGCTTTGCTCCGCTGACAGGCACCGGGTCTGGTGAAGGACTGAGTCGTGAGCCCCAGTGCAAGTCACTGAGCCTCTGGATGGTCACTGGACAAACTCAGTTATCCCTACATCCCTAGCTGCATCCCAGCACCAAAGGGATGTTTTCTTCGAGGTGACTTCTTTGAAAGAAAAGAATAGTGAAGATCCACACCACTCTGTCTCACGTTGTTCTGCGAAGCCGAGCCTCTGTCCTCCTACGCCAGGCTGCCCTTAGAGTCGGCAGCATTGTGGGGTTTGGGACCAAGGCCCTCCTTTCTAGGTTTCCCTTGTCAGCACTTTCGCCCCATAAGGCATCTGGTTCTCTCGTGGCCAGACACGGGGATCCTGAAGATGCCCCTGCAGAACCTGTCCTTCAGTGCAAGCGAGGACAGGAAACTGCTACGACCTCAGGAAAAGTGAACCCAAGGGCCGGATGGCCAACTTGTTCCAAGCAACGCACAAAGTGGCAGGAGGCATCCGCCACTCCAACACGTTGCTCCCATGGAGGGCAGTGAGACCTCGCCTAGCTCCTCTGGCATTTAACGGTTTGCTTTCTCTAGAAAGCAGCTGAAACACTTACCAGGCATCACCTTCTGTCTGGCCACAACCGGAACTTCACAGCCAAACCAATTAAACAGAAAAGCGATGGCCTCGACACGGATGGCAGGGCACCCCTACACCCCCGGGCCCAGCACTGCCTCTCCCGACCCCCGCGGCGGGCCCTTTTCTTCTGTGCGGCTACTCAGTGGAGAGGACACCTTTAAAAGCCTCCTACTTGGGAGCGGCCACTGCTCCCTCTTTCACTCTCTCTGGAGATGAGCAGGGAAGATTCTGCTGAAAGAGGCTTCCGAAGCATGTGGCTGTGGCAGTGGCAGGGGCTGTGCCTAGACCAGGTGGCCGGGCAGCCCTCGGTGAGAGAGCAGGGGCCCGGGAAAGGCGGGCTCTCTAACCTCCAGTCGTCTCTTCCAGATGGAGGTTCCACTTAGTGCCCCGAGGGCCTGGCAACCCTAGCTCTGTCCCTGTCTGTTGAGGGCACCAAGAAAACTCTGGGAAACAGCTGCTACCAGCGAGCATTTTTATATCCGACACAGAATGTTAGGGATTCACGCGGAGGCTGAAGACATGAACGGCAGCGGTGAGGCGGTGCTGCTGAGTGACGAGGGTTCCTGCAGCCTAAACTGACACTCACGCTATAGGTTCAGGTCCCTCTGCAGTGCCACCTATTGATTATTCATATAATCCACGTATATAATTTTTAGCTTTAACAATGATTTTCTTAGTAAGTTTTTGTTGAACGAAATTGCATTGGAGCAGAAGAAGAGAATTCCTTGGTTCCTGCGTATTGTCTTCTAGTAACTTTATCCAATCAATCAATACGTACTATATACCTGCCAGGGGACCATCAAGACTCTACGCAAGGGACCAGGGAGATAAGAAAAAGGTCCCTGTCCTCAGGAAGCTGGTTCTCTTCTGTTGGGTGAGTCAGAAAGGTGACAAATGATCACCATCCAAGGTGACTCATACTCTTACAACGTGGATAGGGAGACAGGACATGGCTCTGGAGTCAGATAGATCTGGGTTCAAATCCTGTCAATGGCACGTCCTGCCAAAGGTGTTTCTTTATTGGTAAAAATAAGGGTCACCCTTCAGGGCTGCTTATGAGATTAGAGACAATGTCTGTAGAGCACAGGGTATATTTTTAATAAACAGGAACCATCATAAGCATCATGGTGTTTCCTTTATGCTAATAAGGAGCAACGCTGAGAGGCTGGGGTGCAGGGCAGTGGTACTGGGGGCCAGCAGGAGACAGGGACAGAAAGGTGGGCAAAGGCCAGTTTATGAAGGGCCTTTGATGCCATGTGTAATAGTCTGAACTTGGTGTTGTAGGTATCATCACTGAGACAAGAAAGGGAGAATAAAATTGGTTTCGGCCATGAGTTTGAGTTGCTTGTGCAAGGAAGGCAGGAGGCAGCTAGAACTAGGCTGGAAGCCTGAAGAATTAAGTTCTGCTCTTGCTGGAAGGCCACAGTGAAGCAGGCCGGCCTTCAGTGAATGCTGCGTGAGGAAGAGGGCCCAGTGTGCCCATCTGCCCTCCTGCCTGATGGCAGGTGCAGGAGAGACTAGGGATAGGGTGAGGACGAAGAAGTCCCTTGTCCTAAAAGGGGCTCCGAAAGGCTACCTGTGGCCTCATAAGGCCCAGGAGAAATGGGCTGAAGCTCACACAAGCACAACTGTGCTACAGGAAGAGGGGATGCTGAAGATACGAGCACATTCCTCAGAATTCCAGCGCTAAGGTCAAGAGGTGCCCTTGGTAGAGAGGGTACCCTGACCCGGGAAGAGGCTGGGGGTGCGTGAGATGATACCTGTAGTCGAGAAGGCGTTCCATGAGGCGGGTGACTGACGTCACGAAGGAAATGCCGGTCTCACGCCAGGTCTCCTGTTCGACCTTCTCCAGCAGGCTATTGGTGGAAGAGCGGGAGAAGCGAACACAACACAGAACTCGTGAGCGTCCCCGGGCAAAAGAGCGCGGTCCCGGAGGCCCTGGGGCCTGTGACGGATCTAGAGACGGCAGACTTACCACACTGCAGTCTCACCTGGGGTAGGGCCCAAACAGCTGGGTTCTACTCCATGCAGCAGAAAGCAAAGACAAGGCAATTACTGAACTGGCAGCAACACATTCATAAATCTCCCAGTCTCCTGTACAAGCCCCTAAGAATGCCACTGAACCGAGGGTGGTGTTTCAAAGCCCCAGCCCCTTTGTCCATACACTGCGAGGTCTGTTCTGGAGCAGCAGCCAAGGAGGAGCCCCCCGAGGGCTGGATCTGGCCTTGCCAACAGGTGGACTGCCTCCATCCCTGCGTAGGGCCATCCTCGGCAAACGTACAAACTAGTATTTTTGTGTAAAACAAGGGAAAGATTCCCACCAGTCTTGAGGGCCCGGCACGAGGGACAGTGAGCAAATCCAGGAGCTACGCCCAGCCATTTCCACTGTCGGGATGCTTCCACGCAAAGGGTGCCAGAGCCAAGAGCTAAATGCCCGGTCCTCTTCTCTCTTGCCAGCCCCGTGCTCCTGGTACCCCAGGACAGCCTCTAGCTTCTCCAAGAGCCTGGCTTCTGAGATCCTCTGCCTTCCCATGGGTCTCTCCTGAATCCTTTCCACGCTGCCCCTCGCTCCCTAAGGTCTCGAAAGCCACCTGGTTTGGGAGGATCAGCTAGGGGCCCACCAACGGGGACTCACACCCACAGCCCGGCTGCTGATCACGCTGCTGTGACAGTGACGGTAACTGTCGTCACCTGCACAGAGCACCCGGTCTGAGCTGAGACTTCTGGGAAAGTGAGTGTTTCCCATGTGACACGTGCTACTAGACCGAGACGGCAGGACTGTTGGCCCTGTCTCTGAGCTATGTCAGCCGTCCCCAAACCGTGTTCCACGGAGCTCCGCTGTCCTGGGGGACAGGGCGAGCTAGTCTGTGAGCAAGCATGCACGAAGTGCTGGTCACGACACCTCCTTTTGGAGATTTCCCACATCTTTCTACACATTAAAGGCTTGGAGAAACCCTACAACGCAGAGGCTGGTTCAGCTTGTTTAACTGAGTCTTCTACACCCATTAGCCCACGATGCTCACTTCTCCTTTTCCCAGGGAACCTACAATCACCTTCCCGGAAACAGGAATTGGGAAATGCTGTTTCTTGCTATCAGTGGCCGGTCAGTTCTCAGACAGGATTTCAGAAGAGTTTATGAAACACTACTTGGTCAGGTAACTAGTGATCGCCAGCTATTTTTGTCCTTCTTCCTTTGTAGTAAGCTCATCTGTCAGAGGCTTAGAAAAAGAGTTCTCTGCCTTAATTCCACAATTAGAAACATCTTCAGCTAAAAAAGAAATACTAAAAGATAGATTCGTTTTCACAAATTATAATTATTTAAATTTCAAGTAAATTCACTTTTTATTGTGTGACTCATGAGGAACACAGTGGGCACGGTAGAGGAGAAAGACTCCCCACTCTTGACACCAGAGATCTGGGACCTCCCCATGAGCTGCTTCTTACTGGTCAAGTAACAGGGTGTGCTGACACTTCTCTGAGCTGTTTCTTCGCCTCCATTCATCAGGACAATATGTGCCTTGCCTGCCTCACAGATGTGTTGTGAAGATTAAATAGAAAATGTCAAAACATTCTGAATACTGTAAAGTTCGAAACAAATGTACAGTATTAGTACTGAAAAAAAGTCACAGGTTTGATTTAATATATAGCCCTAAAACAAAGCAAATCTCTAAGCTGGAAATGAGTGACATGGTGGGGTCTCTAGAGCTGTAAAGATCTTAAGATTTTGTTTTTTAGGAGGACGAAACACCCAGCATCGCTATCTGTCTGGGAGGACTATGGCTCCCTGAGTCTTTCCCTTTCGACCTAGCCCTGCAGGGTCTCCTGGCCTCCATGAACTCAAGACAGGAGCCACGACTGGTAGACCTGGGATAACCCTTGACGTCATTCAGTACCACCACCCTGTATCACAAACAGGGAAACTGGCCTGGAGAGGGAGCGTGATGTGTTCAAGTCGTGAACTCCATGTAGTACGTTTTAGGCTGACCGCAATCTTATAAAGCAGAGATGTAATCCCCCGCGCCCTGCCCCCATTCCAGCACTGGGCCGTCACTGAGTCTACACGAGCCATCTGCCCAGCTGGACACAGTGCAACCGTAGAAGCCCAGGGTTATCACCTGTCTCTGTCTCTTCAGTCAACTACGGCCATCCTCGACAGCGTGCTGTCATGATGCCACTTTTTTCTTGACAAAAGGTGGGTCCTGTTACCATCAGGAACAACCCGGGTCTCTCCTGATACCCACCCTCTGCAGACAGCCCAGCAGGGACAGCACCGCTACTTCACTGGCCCGCTTCACTCCCTCCCCCAGCGCGGGGTGCCTGGGGCTGAAGTGGCTTACAGCAGGCCGAAGAGCTCCCGGTAGCTCTCGTCGCCTTTCCCTTCCGACACCATGCTGTCCAGCTTGTCGATCAGCTCGGCCTCCACCTAGAGGGAAGCAGAGACTTGGTCAGCTGGTGCTGACCTCAGAGGAAGGCTGGGAAGTCCAGCCCTGCGGTAGGCGGGGATGGCGGAGAACTGCTTTCTATTTTGTCCTGGTGTCAAATAAATCCTACGGAAAGCAAGACCCCATGCACAGCATCGAGAAGCCACCCTGCCGCCCCCGCCAGGAAGACCTCCCACTCCAGCGGATTAAAAAAAAGTCAGAACTCGCAAGCCTCAGGTAGTGTTTCCCCAGTCTCGGGGCAAAATGCAAGGATTCCCCAGAGACAAAGTATTCTGGATCCAAGAGGCCTTTGCCAAGTTTTTTTCTTTCTTATAAAATGTTCAGTCGAAAGAATTTGTATGTATAAAAAAACCTTTGGTTAGAACTTCACCCTCTGCTCAGCCGGCCCCAAAGGAAGCTTGCTGAGGGGCTGGTCCTTGCTCTGGCCGACATCAGGCTGGGCTGAGGGAGATGGGTCTCCTTCAGGACAAAGCCTCCACTGTTTGTCACCACGGGACCTAAGGCCCTTGGGGCGCTGCCCCCACCACTGCCTCATCACCGGCCCCTGTAGTGACATCGGATTCCTCTTACGTGGGGACCGTGAGGGGCAACGCTGCACTCGCTGCCACTACCCACCGATCCGTGCTCAGCAGCGCCGGCCACTTTTCTAAGAGGTCTCATTAGATTTACTCTGAGGTGAGAAATCACTTGGAAGTGATGTGAGATAAAATCTTTTATATCCTTCGTTAGCCTTGAAAATGTGGTACTGTGATATTATTTATACAGATTTCATATAAGCAAAAAAAAATGGCATGTCTTCATTTAATAACAAACGATATAAAAGAAGCATTTTCTCACTCCACACAGAGCCAAAGAGGCCCAAGGCAACGAAGCAATAAAAGAATAATTAAATTAGGAAATTCACTGGAGGCCATTAAGGTTTCTGAAACCCTGGTCTGCCACACGGCCAGGGTGGGCACCGTCACACGTCCGCTTTGCCTGATGAGTCAGCTGCTTGAGTAGACACGTCACTGGAAACAGAAAGTCTGAGACCAGGGGTCTTCAGGGATCGATGTCAACCAGCTCTCTCAGCGCCGAGGAGCAGAGCAGAGGCGTCGGCAGGGACCTGCCTGGGGTTAGGCGAAGTCACGTAGAGCTGGGGCTTGAAGGCGAAGTGTCTCATTCCCAGTTCAAAGCTTGTCCTGTCTCACCTGGTTAGTCAGCTGGCCACCAGCCTCCCAAGGGAAGCAGGGTCTGTTTAAAACAAGGGACCGCCCTTCGCACACGTGGGCATAGGGAGACTGTGCTTCCCAGAACAGGGCCAAAGTGGAGAGGGGCCCTGCAGCGACAGAGTACAGCAGTACAGACATGAGTAGCAGCAGTTCCCTGGAGTCCTCCAAACGGGTCCCTGGGCCAGCAGCATCAGTCACAGAGATCTTTTAGAAATGCAAATTCTCAGGCTCCCACTGGACCAGCAACTCAGCGGGGAGGCAGCGGGATGTTTTAACAAGCCCTCCAGGTGGTTCTGATGCCTATTTCAGTGTTAGAACTTCTGTATTAGGCAAAGCAGCTGGTGGTGGAAGGATATGGGGACATTATTTCATCACCCTCTGCAGTGCTGATAAAGGAAAAAGTTAGAAGTTGAGAAATCCAATGCTGAAGCTCAATGTATGCAAAATCAATGCCTCTAAGCCAAACGAAGTGCTAAGTTCTTCAACTGTATCATGTTATAATTGGTAATACTGACAATTTCAGGTTTGAGGAGTTACTTTTATTTAGAGAACCAATATCCTTGAAGTGGCACCTCCTTATTAATTCATTCAACAAACGCATTTCTTCTTACGTATCCAGCTGCCTACTTCTGGACAAAATATTTACATCTCAGTGCCCACGTGTTCCTATTTGTGAGATGGTAGTGGTGGTGAACACTCCTCGTCAGCGTCACTGTGCCCTACCTAGCTCTTGGGAAGTGCTCAATGAATGTTAGTTTCGATTTTCACCTCCACGAACCCACCACGTCTCAGGCACCCTGCTGGGTTCTACGAAACAAAAGCACAAGAAATAATCCTGGTTCCCAGCAGCTCATCACATGGTCAGGGAGGCAGGACGACAGCGGCCACAGCTCGGCACGGTCAGTGCTTGGGTGGGACACACACAGAAAGGGTGGCCTGGGGTCTGGGAAGTCAATGAACTGTTAAGAGTTTCGAGAAATAGTGTAAAAACTTAAGAAATGTTTCTGCTCTTTGATCCAACAATTATAGATGAGAAATTTACCTACAAATTTTAGGAATGTATACGTTTTTTGCAATATTCACAACAAAAATTTGGAAGGAGCCTACGTTTTTAAAACTGGGACTAAACACGTGGGGTCCAGCCACGCAGCGGAGGACCACTTAGCCTCCAAAGGGGCAGCGTGATGCGGGGGAGTGGTGACTGACATGAGGAAATGGTGATGACACGGTGCTATGTAAAAAAGGAGAGACAAACTAATATGCTAATTGTGCTAAAAAAGCAATCAAAACAATGGTTCCATTTTTTAGCCGAAGAAACCTCTGTGTATGAGGAAAAAATCTAAAAAGACATATCCTGACTTCCTCCCCGATGAGTTACTAATAAGAGTAGGATTATGGATTAAGTTTTTCCATTACAGTTTATCTGTATTTTTAATTTTTCCACATTAAGTAAGTACAGCTTTTATAGATAGAAAAGTAGTTTTAGTAGGTGGTAAGTAGGGGAGTAGTCAATAGAGCTAATGCCATGGAAAGCACAGTTGGATCAAGACCCAACTAATGTGTATGGGTGCGCCATACATGTTAGACTAAATAGGATGTTTCAAGTGGGTGGGAAGTGGAAAGAGTAGACTACTCAGTTAAAATATCTGATGGCAAAGCGAAGCGGCCAGGGTTTTCTAACCAGGGACAACAAAGTTTACATGACTTGCTGGACATCAATTATTCATGACTGTCTTACTGGGGAATAAAACACAGCCCATCGGTTGAGTCTTGAAATATGAGACAAAAGAGCTCCAACTTAGTCTTCCACAAAGCCAACCTTCTTTGCTGTGTTAGTGATGCTGGAATGCAGCCCAGCCCCTTTTTAACAGACTCGGCTGACCGATGGTACAGTCCTGCCATTCACCTACTTCTTGGTAACTGAGTTCTCTCATCGGGTACAGGTATGATAACACAGAAAAGCAACAGTTTTTGTTTGTTTGTTTGTTTGTTTGTTTGAAGTTATTATTTCCTGAAGAGCTGAAGGCCTCAGAGCTGCTCACTTCAAAAATGGATTCCTATTTTAAACACTCTTTACCCATGATAAAGAGCATCTATAAAAAAACCTAGGGCCAGCATCATACTTAATTGTGAAACACTGAATGATTTCTCCTAAGATTAAGAAGGAGGCAAGGATATATACTGTCATCACTCTTAAATTCAACTTCAGACTGGAGGTCCTAGCCAGTACAATGAGGCAGGAAAAAGAAATAAGGGGCATACAGATTAGAAAGGAAGAAATAAAATGGTCTCTATTCACAAGTGACAGGAAAATCCCAAGGAATCTACAAAAAAAAAGCTTCTAGAACTAACAAATGAGTTTGGCAAAGGTGCAGGACACAATGCTGATATACGAAAACAACAGTCTTTCTATATGCTGGCAACAAACAACTGGAAAACAAAATTTAAAAATCAGAATAACTTATAACATCACCAAAAAGTAGGAAACACTTACATATAAATCTAACATGTATAAGATCTCCATGCTGGAACTATAAAACACTAATAAAAGAAATCAAAGAATACCTAAAGAATGGATTCCTATTTTAAACACTCTTTAAAATAGGAATCAAAGAATACCTAAATCAAAGAATACCTAAATAAATGGAGATATACTGTCTTCACAGAATATTAAGTATTATTAAGATATCAATTCTTCCCAATTTGATCTATAGATTACAATGCAATCCCAATCAAATTCCCAGCAGGAACTTTTGCAGATATTGATATATTGATTCTGAAATTTACAGGAAAAGAAATTGGAATGGATAATACTGAAAAAATAAAAATAAAAACGAAGTTGGAAAATTGACACCATCTGATTTTGAGACAGTGTGGTACTGGCGAAAAGATTAGACATGCAGATTAACAGAAAGACCAGAGTCCAGAAAGAGATCCACATCAATTGATTTTTGACAAAGAATTGTCTTTTCAACAAAAGGTGCTGAACAGCCATATGCAGAAAAGAAAAAAAAAAGAGCCTTAACCCATACTTTACACCTTACACAAAGACTACCTCAAAATAGATCATACATCTAAAAGAAAAATTAAAAAACTTCTAGAAGAAACACAGGAGAAAAAATTTTGTGGTTTTGGGTTAGGCATAGAGTTCTCAGATATAATCGTAAAAGCATGATCCACATAAGAAAAACACTGATAAAATAGACTACACAAAAATTAAAAATTTTTGTTCTATGAAAATATTGTTTAGTAAATGCAAAGGCAGGCTAAAGTCTGTGAGAGAATATCTGTAAATCATATATGCAATAAAGGACCTATATCCAAAATATATAAAGAACCTGCAAAATTCAACAATAAGAAAAAAAGTTAAAAATGAACACTAATTTTGAATAATCATTTCACCAAAGAAGTTATAGAGATGGTAAATAAGCACATTAAAAGATGTTTGACATCATTAATCATGAGGAAAATGGAAATTAAAACCACAAGGATATATAATTATACACCTATCAGAATGGCCAAAATCAACAGAGAGACTATATCGAACATCGGTGAGTCTATGATCAACCAGAACTTTCATGCACTGCTGCTGGGGCTTCAAAACGGTACAGTCACTTTGGAAAACAATTCAATAGCTTCTTATAAAGTTAAACATACATTTACCACGCTATCCAACACTCCTATTGCTAGGTATTTACCCAAGAAAAATGAAAGTTTATATCCATAAAAAAACCTGTAAAGAAATTCGTAATCACTCAAAAGCGGAAATAACCCAAATGTCTTTCAAATGGTGAATGAATAAACTACTACTCAGCAATAGAACAACTGATCGATGCAACAGCATGGACGGATCTCTCAAAGGCATTGTGTAATGTGAAAGCCAGTCTCAAAGGCCACAGTCTACCTGACTCCACTACACAACATTCTGGAAACAGCACACCTACCGTGATGGACGACAGATCAATGGCTGCCACAGGTTAAAGGCAGGGGAAGGTTTTGACTACAAAGGGGCAGCAAGATGGAATTTTTAGGAATGAAAATAATATTGATTGTGGTAGTGGTTCCACAAAGTTATGTGTTTGCCAAAACTTACAGAACTTTGTATCACAAAAGGCGAATTTTTACTTTTTGTAAATTTAAAAATAAATAAAAATTTACTCTGCTCCTCACTGGTACACTCACTCTAAGACCACTGGTTCATCCCAGAATCAGAGTTGGTAGGGAGCTTAGTGAGACACTGGCATTAACCCTGAGCCACTACAGAAATTTCCCCTAGAGGCCTCCTGGGAGCTTCTGCTTGAGAGCCACCATAAAGAGAAACTGCCCATCTCCCAAAGCAGGCCAGCTTACAGTGCACAATTCTTGTCACTAACAAGTTATTTCTTTTATGAGCCGAAGTCTTCTTCCCTACCACTGACCCTTCTTGGTCCTAGTTCTATTCCCTAGATATGGATATACAGCCAGGGCCCATCTCCACCTTAGAGGTGGCAGAAGAACTGCCCAAGGGATGGCCTGAAGTCACTCAGAAGCCAAGGGCTTACATCTCCTGGACTGACCCCTCTGTGTAGGAGTCCGTGAAATTCTGGGCTCCCCTGAGCCATGAGAAGTCATGTGGTCTGGCTGTAGCCCTAGAAATGCCTGCACCATGCACCCTGGGGATCCTCCAGAAAGGAAGAATAGCACGCTCCCAAGGGCCCTCTCCTGAATGAGCTGGGAGGCTGGAGTCTCAGTCATTTTCCCCTTGATCAGAAAGCTCCTTTCACATGATATTCGATCCCTTCCTCCGATCCTTTTCTGGCCTCTAACTTCATGAAGAAAATCCACAAATTCATTCTGGCCAGCGGGTAAGGGAGAACCCTGGAACAGGATTCCAGATGGCCAAGCTACAGCTTATTTCCACTGGAACCTTAGCCAGGCCATCTGGGTCACCTTCCCGGGCAGCGAGGGTTCATCCCAGAGAAGAATACCCTGAACACTGCCAGGGGGTGTCTTACCTGTTTGAAGTTGCCATTTTTCCTCTGCTCCCAGTCCATCATGTCATGAAAGATGGGAATCATGATATTCCGCACTTCCGGCTGTGGGACCAGTGTCACACCCAGAAAAGGACCGATCATTCCCGGGATGAAGTGGATCTTATGTTCACCTGAACAACAAAGCCCAACAGATGTCAGTTTATGGTTCCTCTGCTCCCTCCGTGGAAACCTCCGAGGTGTGACCACAGCGCATGCTTGGATCTGCGCTGGAAGCATCTGAGGACAGAGCAGGCTCTCCCCCGCTGCCTTCCGAGATACCCCCTCTTGGCTTTGTAGTGTTCATGGATAAAACTAGCCTGGCCCAGTTAAAATAAGTGCTCGACAGGCACAAATTGCCTTTCCAAAGAATTTCCTGGGAGGTTCCACATACTACCTGAATGCCATGCTGAGATCAAGGAACAGAGTGCACTGCTCTAGACAGAACAGGGCTGCCGAGTATCCTGTGACAGTGTCAGAGAACAGCCAGCGAGCAAGGGAAGCCCACCCAGCACCGCACACCCCTGGGGTCCCCCTCCAGCCCAGAGGCATGTGGGTCATGAGAGTGTCATCGCACAGTTCCTGACCCATGAGAGGCCTGAAGGCCACGGGCCTCTCCGCTGTGCGTGGCCCCTCCTGAGTTGGCGGGAGGCTCTGTGCAGCCCTCCCCTACGCCCGCAGCCTGGCGGAGAGTGTGTGTCCACCGCCTGGCCCCTTGTCTTCGCACTGCATTTCTGATGGTAAACGACATCTACTCAGACCAGCTCGGCCCGCCCCTCAGCTTTCCTAATGAGGCCCGCCCACGGGAAGCGGTGATGCGGGTTGCTGGCCTGCATCTGGGGCATGCACCCAGAAGCCAAGGCCGGTCCTGAGGACCATGGGACAGAACTTTTCTCTTCCTTTCAATGGTGCAACAGAGTGGACCATCTGTTGGGCTCTGCTTTAAGTCCTTCAGAGACTAAGGAGACAAACTGTGGGACTGTGTGGTGACTGCTGTAGCCAAGGCAAGTCAGTTCCCGGGGACAAGAAAATGTCATTCCCACCAAAAACAATGAGGCAGGATTGGCTTTATTCAGCAAATTTGGCATCTTCTTTGACTTCTTCCATTTTGAAAGCCCATCGAAAGAGCAAATGTTAGCCCTGGGACGGTTCCACATGTTCTAGTCTTGGTGACTGGTATAGTTGCTGGTCCCTTGTGTTCCTGAGAATCTCAGAGTCAATTTCAGGGTTAAACTATATACCCCAATCCTGCTACATGCAGGAAGAATGCTGACGCCGGGCAGCCTGCTTGGGGAAATGCACCTCCCTCATGGGTGGAAGGCCCTGGTGCCTGCTGGCAGGAATGCCTCGCACCTTGCTCACTGCCTCTGGGGTTAGTGACCGAGATGGCTAATGGAGGGCTGCAGGACTTTACGACTGCCATTCCTAAGGCTTCAGAGCCACAGGCTGAACTGAAAGCAGACTTCACTAGAAAGAGTAACGGCAGCTTCTCCAGCGCCGACAGGCTACTCAGAAGCCTATTGTCCCAAAGGATGGCCCACCCAGTCACCAGGGCGATCCAAGTATTCTACCCAAAATGCAATTTCAGATCCAAGGCAGTGGGTATTAGAGAAGCTATAAAGAGAAGCTGTCGAAAGAAAAGAAGCTAAGATCACTCCCAGCTAAGGGCTGCAATTCCCTTCTCACAGGCAACCTCCATGCAACTGGTATCAGAAATGTGATGTGCACGCCTGAATACCAGGGACCCAAGGAGCGTTTCGGTCTTTATTAAAATATCCAGCTGCCCTTGCTCACGTGCTGAGGATCTGCACGATGCGGGCTGACTACTGATGCTCTGAGCCCGCAACAGCCACAGGAACACGAAGAGCAGAGAGAATCTTACAAGCATGAGCTCTCGAACTGGGAAAAGCTACTGAAGCGCTCATCTCCTTTTTCTCCTTTTGACTTTGACGTCTCAGAAAAGGGGTTGTGAACATGTACTGCCGGGGGCTCAACTATCTCTCCCTGCCAAGGGCTCTGTGCACACGTGCGACACCACCCATGTGAGGTGCTACGCGAAAGACATGTAAAGATTTCTTGGGTCTGAATTAGCATTCCTGAAACCCGGGGGAAGTTGTCAGTCTTGTCACTTTTATTTGGCTATGCAACATGTGGAAGGGAGAAATAAGGAGAAAAGACCTACCTAAATTTTGCCACATGCTGAATAGTTCATAAGCCATCATCACACGCATGTCCCCATACCTGGAAATAGTAACACAGGAGCCAGTTAATAGTGGGAGAAGGTTCAGGAAGATGGGGCTACAAACTTGGCGAGGCCAGTACTTCAGCAGTTTTGGAATGCTCTCCAAAGTATAAGTCATCTGGCCCTCGACTGTGCGCTTGGCTCCTTGGGCAGCTGCTCCAGTGAGAACCTTGTGGACGCCCATTGAAACAAGCCCATCTGCGCATGTGGCAAGGAGGTGAATAAGAGACATATGTCTTACTTATCTAGAATCTTCTTCCTCTTGGCTGAAGTGATGATTTCGAGCTGGAGGCTTGGCTGATTTATGAACAGAACTGCCAGGCTAAAATAAGAATTCCACACCTAGGGAGATGGGGAGAGGAAACACGTGACAGCCCGAATCTTTAACCTTGCAAGGAGAGATTCTAAATATATGCATGTAGCACAGAATTCATTTTACAACTTTAAAATTTTGCTTTTTTTCTCCTTTTTAAATATCTTTGCAAACAGGGTTTTTTTTTCTTGACTCTACTGAAGCCAATAGTGTTGATTCTGGACTAGAAAGCATACGCATGGACGTCTGGCTCCCAACACCTTCCACAGTGGGGCTCCCGGGTGATATTCTAGTCACTGTCAAGCTTGGAAGCTGTTTGATACTATGAACATACTAATAAATATGTCAGGCCCTATGCTGACACCCACCCGAGTCCTCAAATTCCCGACCTGCAAAATGGCAAGCAAGATAAACTCATTGTTTTAAGTAAAAAACAAAAAAACAAAAAAACAAAAAGAGAAACAGTGAGCTTGATTTTGGGTTTTCTAGGGTTATTACGAAGACAGTGATGCATCTCAGGAGCACCTACCTTAAAGTCGAAGTCTGTCTCTGTGAAATTCTTGTGCAGTGCAGAAGACAAGTACTGGACGGTAGTGACTATGATACTGCAGGAAGGGAACAAGGCGTTGGCAGAGTTAAAAACTCACGAGGGCACCTGAGAGCTTAGCATCGACTGTCTATGGCCTGTGTGCGAATGTCTTGAGTGCAACGTGCTCTCACGTGAGATGTGACTGTAAAGGAAAGAGACGATGGCACGCATCCCACAGAGACCAGTGCTGGGGAAACGGCCACTGCCGGCAGAGCAGCACCGAACACCGGCGGGTTCTAGCCCTGGCTCTGCCATGGTCTGGCTTCGCTCCTCCTTCTCTCTCGGCTTTAGTTCCTCTGCCTATAAAAGGGGGCAGGCGGGGTTTGATGGTTCGCTAAAGTTTCTTCCAGTTCAAAGAGTGATTTTAGTATTTTGGGGACTTTTGGGTACCGAGCATATATCATGACCAACATGGAACTTAAGAGTATAATTTTATTATTTTACTTGATAATATGGGTTTATAGTTATTAAATGCCTACTTTTGTCATAAACTATTATTTTCATCTGCAAGTTATCTGATTCCAGCCTTTGGTTTAGAATATCACTCTCATTTTAGCCTGGGCACGTGGAAGGGGTGTGAGAAGTCTGGCTTGCTAGAACCAAGGACACAGGTTAAAGGAGAGAAGAAGTGAAATGCAACAGGCAGCTGAAGGTTTGATTACAGAGGGCCTTGGCTGCAGGGCAAAGGAGCTGATATCTCACAGTGACCCCTGGGGTCTTGCTGTAGAAAAGGGGCAAGGCAGAAACAGCACATTAGAGAGACTAGTCCACCAGCACTGCCGGTGACAAATCTGAAAGACAAAAAGCCTTGGAAGAAGAGGCTGCTCCTTCAGGATGGGGAGCCTGAAGTGCTCTGAGTAGAGCTGAGAGTTAGAATCAAGAGGGATTCAAATGGAAAATCCACTATTTGAGAAAATTTCTGTGCAGTTTTGTTTATAATCGTTCTTCTGGACTATAGAAAAAGGTCTGCAGTTTTGAAAAAAGAAAAACAAAGCCCTATAAATGGTGCACATTGGAAAGAACATGCTGGTACCTTGCTAACAGATCTAACGTGAGTAATTTCACTCTGTCCTGCACAATGCCATCATTAACGGTCGATCGGTTGGAGGAGGCAGCGGGCTAGATAGTAGTGGCCAAGTGGCTTTCTCCTGAGCAGAGGGAGACGAGGTGAGCCAGCACCTTACCTCCTGCATCCCTTATCTGGTTTGCCAGTTAGAAGCAAAGTCTAGAAATACGAAGGGGGCAGGAGGTTTGGGGTCAGCCTTAGAGTGAGTTCTGTGGCTGCAGTCAGCAGTGGTCAGCACCTCACAGCCAGGTGTCAGGTGGGTAATTAGCACTAGCTGTGGGAGGCCGGCAGCAGCTGGCAGACAACAACAAATCAAGGGGAGGGCTTGGGATACTGCCTGAAACTGGAGAGCCACAGAGGCCAATGGGACACTGCATAGGTCTTCCTCCAGGAAGAACCCTTTGCTGGGTATTATATTTCACAGCTTTAGCATGTCCTTTTCTATCCTTACCATGATGTCATCTCAGAGCCAGGCACTTAGGCTCATTTTTAAACTCTCTCTGGCTTTGTTTTCTCCTTGAAGTTATGGTAAATGGTCAAGTCCTGCTAATTGTGCCCCAAACATTTTTTTCACATTTATCCTCTCCTTTCTGATCCCATGGCTGGCTTGACCTTGATGCCCGTCTTGCTGTCTCTCTTGCTCACAGTCTGAGAACAGCTCTGCGGATGCTGGTGCAGGGCCCTTCCACACTTACTTGCTTGTGAGAAGTCTCATCACCATCCAGTCCCGAGGAAAGACACTCATCTTCATCAGGTTCCGGAACACGCAGAAAATCTTCAGCAGGAATTCCTGAAACAAGAGGGAAACCTGCTGTGAGAGGCCACCACCCCCACTGCCGCACACGCTTCTTCGACACCGTCCTCCTGACCTCTAGACCATGGGAATGGGCGGGGCCAGTGCGTCAGATGCTGGTTCTGTTTCTCTTCTCTCAGAGGGCTGCATGCGAGTGAGCTCCAGGCATGCTCACAGGTCAGATGGGAGCAGAGACAAGCTGGGTAGAACACGGGCAGCCCTATACTCACTCAGCCCAGTGCCTAAACTCCAAAGCATAGGGAAGATTAGAATCCAAATGGACTGGTATCCAACTGGGTCTGTGGGTCTCATTTTTTGGGTTATGGCCCTTGAGCATTTGATTTTAAGAATCTGCTTTCTTAGATGTTAAGAATACACTGACAAGCATTTTAAGAATGGCAGAGTAAGGAGCCCCAAAATGTTCTCCTCTAAGAAAGCAATAAAACACTGGCAAAGACTGGTTAATCAAAGGCTCACAATAATCCAAGGAGTATTATTCAAGAAAAATAGTTGAATCTCGGTAGGAACAGTGAGCTTCGTTGTGTTTAACTTGCCCCAGCCCCATCCCCTCCCTCTCTCTACCTCCATACCAGCCTTGAAAACAAGCAGCTGAGGAGCCGTGGTAGTAGTGAAATCCAGCAGCCTAGCAGTCACTGGAAGGGACAAAATGGTTTGGGAGCTCCTGAAAAGGCGCCATTCCCAGAGAATTGTTACTTTTTGATCTGTTTGGCAGCAATCTGGGAAAGCCCCAGTTGGAGGACTTATTTGACCTGACTCCAAGCTTACTTGGTGAGAAAAGCCTTATCACTAGGGCATTTGTTGAAAATAAAATCAGCCATAATAATTTAACATCCCAGCCACACGAAACAGTGTTATCAGTTGGGGCAGACAAGAGAATGGCCAAAAGGCTTAAAAGAAAAATCTGGGGAATGAGATATCCATTGGGGTCTTTGAAAAGCTCTGACATATTTCTGAGAATCCAGAAGGCCACACACATGTGTAGAGGGGTTGTACACATTCCCAGGAAAGGCCTAAGATGCCTCATCTCTCACCTCTTGCTGACTCTGAGGCTCTGTGTAAGGGGAAGTGACGGCTCAGGCAGTAATGTAAACTGCTAGAGCACTGAAGGTAAGCCCTAAGACACACAAAGATATTTTTCAAAGTGTGGAAGACTTGTTGATTTAAGGCATTTAAGAAAATCTCTGTCCAGATATTAGCTGATCACTAAGCTAACTTGATGAAGATTTCAGTGGCTGCATATAAGAACATAGACCTTTTTCAAAAACTGGTTCAGGACAGTCAATAAATGAGCAAACAAACATCATCCATCATCAACAGCAAAATAACAAACAGCAACAACAAAACCTGGGGATGTTTTGGGGGAGGAAGGTAATCTGATATCGAGAGTTGCCGCATTATTTAAATTGCCCAGTTTTCAACCAAAAAAATAAGATGTGAAATGAGACAGGAAATTATGGCCTATTCAAAGGAAAGGAGAAGTCAATGGAAATTCTCCCTGAGGTAGCTCAGATGTTAGACTTACTAGGAAAAGACTTTAAAATCAGCTATTAAAACATATTCAATAAACTAAAGGAATCCATGCCTAAAGAATTAAAGGAAAGTATAATAACAATAGTTCATCAACAGAAAATATCAATAGAAGAGATAGAAATTATTTAAAAAGCATCAAACAGAAATTTTAGTGTTGAAAATCAGCATAATTGAAATGAAAATTTCAGTGGAGAGGCTCAATAGCAAATTTAAACCAGCAGAAGGAAGAGTCAGCAAACATAAAATAGGTCAATTGAGATAATCCAGAAGAAAAGATAGAAAAAAATGAAGAAAAATGAATGGAGTATCAGAGGTCTGTGGGACACCATAGTACCATGCTACCCTGAACAAGCCCAATCCCCTCTGATCTCAGAAGCTAAGCAGGGTCGGGCCTGGTTAGTACTTGGATGGGAGACCACCTAGAAAGACCAGATGTTGTAGGCATAAAAAATAAAAAAAAATAAGGGATTATAAGATGACCAGGTCCTTGCAATCTGTGAGGTCAACCAAAGTTTGCCTCGCCTAAAAAAAATAAAAAATAAAAAAAAGAAAAAAGAAAAATTTGAAGACATATTGGTCAAAAACTTCCCAAATTTGATAAAAGAAATCCTTTAATCTACATATTCGAGCAGCTTAATGAACTGCTCCAAATAGGATAAAATCAAAGATATTTACATACAGATACATCATAGTCAAACGGTCAAATCCCAAAACACAAAATCTTGAAAGCAACAAGAGAAAAACAACTCATCTTGTACAAATGATTCTTAATAAGAGTAACAGGTAACTTACCAGCAGATATGATGGAAGCCAGAAGGCAGTGAAATGACATATTCAAAGTAGTGAAAGAATGTCAACCAAGAATCCTAACTCTAGCCATACTATCAATTCAAAAATGAAGACTAAATCAAGACATTCTCAGATTAAAAAAATGAGATGATTTGTTATTAATAGACCTTTCCTACAAGAAATACTAAAGGAAGTCTCTCAGTCTTAAATAAAAAGACATTAGACAGTAACTCAAATCCACATGAAAAAATAAAGAGCACTAGGAAAGGTGACTATAGGTAAATATAAAAAACAGTGTATATTTGTTTGTAATTCTTTTCTTCTATTTGATTTACAAGACAAATGCATAAAGCAATAATTATAGAACTGTGTTGATAAAATTATAATGTATAAAGATGTAATTTATATGACTAATAGAGCAAAAAAGGGGGATGGAATGGAACTATACTGGAGCAAAGCTTTTTATGTACTATTAAACTAAATTGGTATTAATCTAAATTAGATTTTTAAAATTAAGATGTTAATTGTAATTCCCAGGGCAACCACTAAAAAAATAACTTAAAAATATCCTAAAATAAACAATAAGAGAATTAAAACATCACTCTAAAAATATTTAACTACAAAGGCACCAACAGAACCAAGAAACAAGGAAGACATAATACAAATATAAAACAAATAGCAAATGGCAGGTGTAAATTCTAACTTATTGGTAATTATAATAAATGTAAAAGTATTAAATAATCAAAAGGCAGAGATAAAAAGGATGGAAAAATAATAAACATGATCCAATTCCATGGTGTCTACAAGATACATACTTGAGATTCAAAGACACAAATATATTGAAAGTAAAAGGATAGAAAAATATATACAATGTAAATAGCACCCAAAAAAGAACTGGTTGGCTATGTTGAATTCAAACAATATAGACTTTAACAAAAATGTGTTATTCGAGAAAAAAAGAATATTTTTTCCTGGCTTTATTGAAATATAATAGATAATTAGTTGCTTCTATTTACACTATACAATTCAATGATTTTTCAATTACAGTTGGCATACAATATATTTGTTTCAGTTTTACAGCAGTGACTAGAGATCTATTAACTCACAAAGTAATCACCTCACTAAATCTAACGTCCCTCTTCTCCTTGCATATTTATTACATTGTTAACTATTTTCCTTATGCTATACTTTATATCTTATTATTTTGTAACTATCCATTTATACTTCTTAATCCCTTTGCTCTTTTTTTGCCATTCCTTCCAACTCCCCTCCTATCTAGTCGCCCTCAAAATATTCTCTCTGAGTTTATTTCTATTTCCGTTTTTGTTGTTGTTATTTTGTTCTTTAGATTCCACATGTACATGAAATCATGTGATATTTGTTTTTCTCTGTCTGACCCATTTCATTCAGTGCAATACCCTCTAGGATCATCAAGACAATATCTTTTTCCATCCCCTTCCTTTTTACTCTCTGTGTCTTTTAATCTGAAGTGAGTCTCTTGTAGGCAGCAAATGTAGGGGGCTTGTTTTCTTATCCATTCAGCCACTCTATCTTTTGGCTGGAGCACTTAATTCTTTTCCATCTGAGGTATTGTTGATGGGAATGTAGTTATTACTATTCTTTATTCCTGTTTTTGATACATGTTTTTCTTCTTAAAGAAGTCCCTCCAACATTTCCTGTAATATTGGCTTGGTGTTGATAAATTCCTTTATCTTATTTTTGTCTGGGAAGCTCTAAATGATAGCTTTGCTGGATAAAGTATTTTTGGTTGTAGATCCTGGGTTTTCATCACATTGAATATTTTGTGCTAAGCCCTTCTGTCCTGCATAGTTTCTTTTGAGAAATCAGCTGCCAGTCTTATAAGTGCTTTTCTCTTGCTGCTTTTCAGATTCTCTCTTTGTATTTAACCTTTGGCATTTTAATTATAATGTGTCTTGGTGTGGGGATCTTTGGGTTTCTCTTTCTTGGGACTCCTTGAGCTTCCTGGGGTTGTATGTCTATTTCCTTCACCAGGTGAGGGAACTTTTCCACCGTTATTTCTTCAAATACCTCTTCAACTTCTTGTTGTCCTTCAGGTACCCCTATGACACAGATATTTTTACATTTAATAGTGTCTCATAAGCTCCTTAAGTTATTATTATAGTCTTGGCTTTTTCTTGCTGTTCTGATTGAGTGTCCTTGGCTTCTCCATCCTCTTTATCGGTGGTTCGATCTTCTTTATCCACTCTGTTGACTCCCTCTAATGTACTCTTCATTTCAGATAACGTGTTCTTCATTTCTGACTGGTTCCCTTTTATAATTTCCATTTCCATTTTTATGTATTTTATCTCTTAGCTAAAGTTCTTACTGAATTCATCTACACTTCTCCTAAGTTCACTGAGCATCTTTATAACCAGTGTTTTGAACTCTGCATCTGTGAGATTGCTTGACTCCATTATTCCTGGAGCTCTGTTCTCTTCTCTCATATGGTTTCTGCTTCTTTGTCTTCCCATTTTGGCTGCCTTTCTGTGTCTGCTTCTATGAACTAAGCAAAGCTCCTAAGTCTCCTGGTCTTATTAGCATGGCTTTGTGAAGTAGGTGTCCGGTGGCACAGTCCTGAGAGGAGTTCAGCTCAGGCCAAGTCTAGCCTTTGCCTGTGCCCCTCCGGGGCCACCTGTTAAGATTTAGCAAGCAATCCACAGATGCTGTGCTTATAGTTGCCTCAAGAGGCCATGCCAAAAACTGAGGTCAGCTGCCACTAGTGTGAGTCTAGGCACTGCTCATCAAGGGGCATCTGACTAAGCAAGGACACACCTGGATGTGGCTTGGGTAGGGCTGCGAGTTGAGGGGGGCATAGTTTCAGGGAATCCTCTGGGCAGAGCGACCTCTGTTATCTGGCTTGATGACATCTCATCTATGGCAGTGCGAGTCCCCGTACTGGGGGCAGGGGGAGGGCTCAACAGAGGAACAGTGGATACCACCCACACTTCTGCCTGGCAGAAAGTCTCACCTCCAGCCCTTGCTCCAACAACTCAGTGTCCCCCTATAAGTCCCTGGTGCCCTCTGAGCAGCTGACCCGACACTGGTGCTCAGAGTGAGCAGGTCTGTCCACAAAACACTCCATCCAATAAGAGCAGAATATACACATTCTTCTCAAATGCTCAGAAAGGTTTGGGCATTCTCTTCTCTAGGACAGACCATACGCTAGGCCACAGAGAAAGCCTAAGTAAACTCAAAATAATTAAAATCACATAAAGCCAGTTCTCTAACCACTATGAAAGAAAGTTAGAAATCAGTCACGAGGAAATTTGGGAAAATAGAAAATATGTGGAAATAAACAGTTCATTCACAAATACCCAATAAGTCAAAGAAAAAACCATGAGAGAAATTAGAAAACACTTTGAGATGAATAAAAATGAAAACACATCAAATCAAAACTAATGGGATGAAGCTTAAACATTTACTGAAAAGATCTCAAATCAATAGCCTAGTTTACACCTTAAGAAACTAGAAAAAGAGCAAACTAAGCCTAAAACAAGCAGGAGGCAGAGAATATAAATTAGAGCATAAATAAATTAAATAGAGAATAGAAAAACAGAGAAAAAAATGAAAACAAAATCGGTTCTTTGAAAAGATCAACAAAATTGACACATTTAGCTAGACTGACCAAGAAAAAAAAAAAGAGACAGAGAAGACTCAAATTACTAAAATTAAGAATGAAAGAAGGGACATTCTTATCAATGTTACAGAACTATAAAGGATTATGAGACTACGATGAATAGATGCATGCCAACAAATTATATAACCTAGATGAGATGGACAAATTCTTAGAAAGATACAAACTGCCAAAATTCATTTAAGAAGAAACAGAAAATTTGAATAGGCTTATCATAAATGAAGAGATCAAATTAATAAAAAGCTTTGCACAAAGAAAACTACAGGACCAGATGCCTTCACTGGTGAATTCAACCAAAATAATTAAAAATAATACCAGTATTTGTCTTTTTGATTATATCTACTTTCAATGTGAAGTGGTTGTCTTATTGTGATTTTGATTTGCATTTTCCTAATGACTAATGATGTTGAACATGTTTCATGTGTACTTCTTCAGAGAAATGTCTATCAAAATCTGTTATCTATTTTTTTAACTGGGTTGTTTTTTTACTGTTGAATTGTAAGAGTTCTTTATGCATTTTAGACACAAGTCCTCTATTAGATATATGATTTGCCAATATTTTCTTTCATTCTGTAGGTTTTCTTTCACATTCTTGATGGTGTCCTCTGGAACACAAAAGTTTTAAATTCTGATGAACTCTAACTTACGTATTTTTTATTTTGTTGTTGTGCTTTAGATATCATATCTAAAAACCACTGTTAAACCTAAGGGCATAAAGATATACTCCTATGTTTTTTTCTTAGACGTTTATAGTTTAGCCCTTATTTAGGTCTATGATCCCTCTTGAGTTAATTTTTTATATGGTGTGAGATAGGGGTACAGTTTCATTTTTTTGCATGTAGGTATCAAGTTATCCCAGCACCATTTGTTGAAAAGACTCATCTTTCTCATTGAGTTGTCCTGGCACCATCATTGAAAATCAACCGACATAAACATAAGTTTATTTCTGGATCCTCAATCCACTTCCATTGATCTAGATGCCTATCTTTATGCCAGTACCAATCTTGATTACTGTTATTTTGTTGTAAGTTTTGAAACTGAGAAGTGTGAATCCAATAATTTTTTTAAAGATTGTTTGACCATTCTGAGTCCCTTACATTTTCCTATGAATTATGGATCAGATTGTCAATCTCTGCAAAAAGGTAACTGGTCTTGTATCAAACCTGTAGATCCCTCTGTGAAGTACTGTCATTTTAATATTAAGTATTCCTATCCATGAACTTGGGGTGTTTTTCCATTTATTTAGGTCTTTTTAAATTTCCTTCCTTAATTTTTAATTCTTTTTGTTTCTATTGTAAATGGAACTATTTTTCTTTTTCGTTTTGAATTGTTCATTGCTAGTGAAAAGAAATAGGACTGATTTTTGTATATTGATCATGTATCCTGTGATGATGCCGAATTTATTACTTCTGATAGTGTTTTTATTGATACCTTAGGATTTTCTGTATACAAAATCATATCATTTGAGGATATAGTTTTACTTCTTCCTTTCTAATCTGGATGCCTTTTCTTTCTTTCTTGTGCCTAAACGCCCCAGCTGGATCCTCCAATATAATGAATGTAAGTGGTTAGAGTCGACATGTTGCTCTTGTTCCTGATCCTAACAGGAAGGCATTCAATTATTCAATTTTTTTGTTGTTAAGTATGATGTTAGTTAGCTATGGGTTTTTCATAGATGCTCTTTATCAGTTTAAAGAAGTTCTCTTTTATTTATATTTTGTTAAATGATTTTATCAGGAAAAATTTGGAATTCTTTTAAAAAGTTTTTTCTATATCCTTAAGATATCATGTTTTTGACCTTTATTCTATTTAATGGTGTATATATTAAACCAACCTTACATTTCTGTGATAAATCCCACTTGATCATGTGGTGTATAATTTTTTTTTAATACGTTGCTGGATTACATTTGCTAGTATTTTGCTCTGGATTTTTGCATTTATGTTCAGAAGGGATATTGGCATGTAGTTTGTTTTTCTTGCAATGTCTTTGGTTTTCATAGCAGGGTAATACTGACCTTATAAAATGAGTTGGGAAGTGTTCTTCCTCTTCTATTTCTTTGAAGAGTTTGTGAATAATTGATAGTAATACTTCTTTAAAAATTTGGTAGAATTGATCTATTAAGCCATCTCGTTGTGTGCTTTTCTTTGTGGGGGGTTTTAAATTATTAACTCAACCTCATTACTTGTAAGTCTTTTAAGATGGATATAATCAGAGACTGAATTATAGTTTAAAAGTATGAATTTTATGGTATGCAAATTACATCTCGATCATGTTGTCATAAAGAAAGAACACGTGTACAGAACTCCATATTCAGTGTGGTGGAGTGAACGTGTTTCCCTCATCTCTGTTTTTCCTCAAATTCTCTAAAATAACAGTAGAGCTACGGAAATACATATGCTCACAGAGACAGAGAGACAGAAGAGCACACAAGAAGTCAATAAATTTTGAGAGCCGTCATGGTAACTGGTTTAGTATACTTGAGCAAGCTGATAGCCAAGAGCCTTTGGAAGTGAGAGCAGCAGGAAACAAGAATCTGAGACACTGGAGGTCTCAGCAGGCACCTCTGAGGGGCTGCAGTGTGAGGGCTAAAAGCAGGAAGACTGGTTTCCAGTCTTTCTAAATCCCTTCCGCCATCTCACGTTTCCCCACCCCGTCTTAAGACTGAGGACTGCTCTCTGGAGGTGCTGATCACTGAGGATCTGTTCTCAAGGAAACAGCAACGGTCGAGGGCTGAGGTGCCAACATGAAAACAGGCGGCGACAGGAAGTTTAGCTGCTGAACTAGAAGACTCCCAATCTTCTTTCCTATTTGGTTCCCCAAATATTGGCGGGCTACTCCATCCGTGAGAAGGGTAAAGGATTCCTCTCTGAGGAAACAGGCAAGTCCAAGAGAAAGGCTGACAGACACAGGAGTTAGGGGATGTTTGGACTAAATGGCCTCTCTTCAACCAGGTACAGGGAAGCCTGCTGGAGACAAGGCCTGCACACACAGAGCTCATCAGCACTGAAGGACCTCGCTTGAAGACACAAACTGACATCCGGATGTCTCCA
This sequence comes from Eidolon dupreanum, assembly GCA_028627145.1. NCBI lineage: Eukaryota > Metazoa > Chordata > Mammalia > Chiroptera > Pteropodidae > Eidolon > Eidolon dupreanum. The sequence continues at coordinate 150,482,033 of CM053507.1, read as the reverse complement.
CATGTAGGAGGAAAGTCTCTAACCTGAAAGATAGAGACTGACACAAATGAAAACAGGGCAAGTCTCCAGGGAAAAAAAGTGACCTGACAATATGTGACAGATTTGACCATAAGGAAAGTTGGAAGAAGAGGTATGTTACAGAGCCGACAGAGAAAATAGGAAGTCCTAGCTGGACTTGAAGACCAAAAGAAAACAAAACCAAGCAAATAACAAAGAAAGTAGGAAGTCCTAGCCAGATCTGAAAATCAAAAGCAAACAAAACCAAGCAAATAACAAAAGAGGCAATTAATCCAGGAAAAAACAAAAAGTTTTACAGGAAAGGAAGTGTCGCAGTATAGCTCTTGGCTCGCCACAGTACTTACCTGGTTATAATAAAGGAGAGTAGATTACCAAATTAAACAAAAGCAGGCAAATTATATTGGAAGAATGAGAGGAAGGACATGTATGTGTGAGAAAGGAATAATTCGGGGGAATCATCCTCATTTTCCATGAGAAGAAGAAAATAGGTAATAACTAACAATTAGAATTTTAAAAGTGGCAGTAGAAGCTACTTGAAGAATGGCGAGAGTTCAAAGTGGCTGCCTTTGGGGAGCAGTGACTGGACACGGGTCAGGGTGAGCCAGGGAACCACTGCTTTATGCTCCAAGCTTTGCACAATGCTTTGGCTTTTAAAATTATGTATACATGTTGCTGTGATAAAAATAAACATATAATTAAAAAGTAAGGGAATGATGCTAGCCTGACCTGAGAATCAGTAGCACGCGTGTGCACATATGCATACACACACGATGAAAATGGTCGAGAACAGCCAAAGCTGGATTTTCAGGCTCCACGGCCCAGCTCGAGCACTGCTCGACCCAGATGTGCGCTCTGGGCTCTGGCTAACTGTTGATTCGCTTCAAGGGTTGTCAAGCTCATCTCTCCGAGAAGATAGGCTGGCCTCGCTGCAAGAGTGTACGACAACAATTTGCAGAGACCCGTGTCTGCGGAAAGGCAGGCAGGACCAGATACCGGAAGTGACAACGGACACTTATTAACTGATGCAATACGGTTCCTAAAGATCACACCAACGAAAAACAGTGTAATGCATTACTCTGAAATGGAAGTGATGGCTCTGAACGAGGTAGAGCTTAGACCTAAAGTCTGCAATAGCTCCTTCACCCAGGGATGACCTGAGTAGTACATTCCAATGCAAAGACACAAGCCCCAGGAGGTTTGGGAATGTTCCCAGGTTCCCTGTCGTCTGGATCCAGAGTCTGGCAGCCAGTGGGCTGTGCTCACTTCTGCTCTCCCCCTGGCAGGGGAAAGCCCCTGGGGAGTCTTAGCCACATGCTTCCCTTCCTGGGTGGAAGGTCAGTCAGTGCTTTTTCTGCCCACCTTGAGTTCATCTTTGCTCTGGAAGTTGTCCAGGAGGTGCTGGTAGTGGGTGTCACACATCTGGCGGAGCAGCGAGAGAAGGCAGGACACATACTCACCCTGAGGACCAACCCAAAAAACATTTAGCACAGATAATCACAAGGGCTGTGTCCCCCCAGTCCACAGAGGGCAAGGACAGCAGGAAGGGTCTGAGATGGCCCCGATGACCATGGAAGGGAAGGTGACAACTGAGGCTCTGGGAATGAGTTTGCTTTTCTGCTAGGGGAAGCCTGGAGGGAGTTCTGTAGGGGAGGCTCGGGAGTCTTAGCAAGACCTCTGCAGTGTGGGTCTAGCTGAAAAACCTTAATCTACAACAAGGAAGCACGGCAAAGTGAGACAGATATTCCAGTTATTTTCCTAAGAGAGCTTCAGCTACATCGTCCTTTGTCACTCTATGTTGCCAGGGCACTGTACTAACGTCTAGAGGGCTATGTGGATCAGCATGCTTGGCCTTCTGTGGACAGAATTTGGCTTCTGTGCCCGTCCTGCTGGGTCCTTCTACAAGGATCTCCCTGGGGACCTCCCAGAGCTTCCATGTGGTTATTGGACCAGGCAGATGGGAGATACATCACCACAACTGTCTGGAAAGCAGAGAAGTCAAAACTGACCTGAATGAGAAGACGAGCTCCGGCCTTTAAGACAAATAAAATTTAAAGATAAAAACGAGTCTTTAAACTTTCTTCAAGTAACATGGCAGAAAACTCTGACTCGGGGACTCCGAAGCCTTCCACCATCTCATGGCGATTCTTGGCTGGTGGAGGCCGAGCGCAGCCTCCTCTTACAGGACGGCCTCCTCAGAAGGATGGAGGAAAATGACTTCCTTTGGACAATTTTCAAATGTTTTTAAACTCATGGGAATTTGACAATGTTCTTTAGACTCTCCAATCCCTTCTAGACCCACGAAATTATTATGCATATAGATACGTAAAATATACACATGTATGCGAACCTCAGCTTTATCTGAAAAATGGGCATAGGAAGTCATAATTCAGATTTGTTATGAGGATCAGATGAATTAATGCGCATGAAGCATTTGAGTCAAGAGTCCAGGACATAAAGAAGTGCTCGCTAAACTGTAGTTATCGTCTTCGTTAGATCTACGTAAAGGAATCACTTCGTTAGTATTGCTAAGCGAGCTAAGATTTGTAAAGGGCGCGGAGCGGGGTCTGGCCCCCGGTGGCGGGACGGTTACAGGGCGCCAGGGGGCTTTTCCACCTCGGCTGAGAGCGCCCTCCGCAGGCGCTCCTCGGGGTGCAGACCCCCTCCGAGCCCAGCCCACAGCACAGGCCCGTCTCTGCTCTCCCCGCTTGCCGGCCACGCTGGAGCTTGGCTGGCTCCCACAGAGGGTTTTCTGCGAAGAGATCATTGTGATCTCCCGCCTACCAACTGGAAGACTCCATGCACCGTGTTCCGACAGGAGGGCCGAGAAGCCCGCTCCCGGTGCCGGGGGCCACCTCTCCGCTCCTCCCGAAGCTGCCCTGGTCTGTTTCTCATCTCGCCGGATCATGGACAGCACTGGCCGGCACGCCGGTGCGAGTCTACCTCAACACCCTCTTCCTGACACTAGACACTGAGACCCGAATGCTATGGGCGAAAGCGACTAATGAGAGGGCTCAAGCAAACTCTGAGAAAATTGCTCTGCCAGGCACATCATTCCAGAGAGCCTGCTGCTGGAAGGAGCGGTCTATTCCTCACCTTCTAACGACATCTCTAGTTCATTCTGCGTTACAGAAAATGACCTGGCTCAAAGGCGAAGACCAGCGAAGGCAGCGCAGTGACGCAGAAGGACACACGCCTCCTGAACCGGCCCCGAGGGAGACCTCGCCGAGCTCGAAGCCAGAGCTCCTGAGTGGGGCTGGGAATCGGATTCGCGGGGGCAGAGGGCAGCATGCTGGCAGCCATGCGGGCTGGGGGGGGAGGCTGAGGCAGGGCGGTGTGATGGTGGGGTGGGCGTTGGTGGAGGAGCCCCGGGTTAGAAAAGAAAAGCAAGAAAACCTGAACGTTAGTTACTAACAGTGATCTCGGCTGTGCACTGCGGGCACCGCTGCCCTCTTACCGCCTCCTGAGCGTGCGATTTGCTCATGATGGTGAGCAGAGTCTGCAAGAGCACGTCCAGGAGGCTCTCCACCATCATTTCTACCTCCTCCATCACATCTGCCTCCTGGAGCGAGCAGCGAGAGAGCACACGTTAGCGCCGGGCCGGCCGGCAGCCGGCAGTGGCAAGGAACCCAGGGTGACAGCTCTGACAGGAGGGGAGGAACTCCCGCCGCTGACGCCGCGGCGTGATGGCTGGGGCCTTACCCTCACCCAGCATCGCCGTGCCGCCCACACTTCTGAACACAGGCAGATGCGTTCATTTCAATACACATGACGAAAGCGAAGGTCCTGAGTTAAAGACTTTCTCTGATTTCCTTAGAAATGTCAGGAGAAAGCACCACACGGCTGACCATTCGCCCCACGGGGTGCGGGCGGCACCCTCTCCACCGCTAACGCGCGCACACGGATCCTGGCCTTTCCGAAGACTGTTTCCACCGTGGGGTGGTCTCAGCCCTTGCCAGACCCGAGCGCTGCCCACACGCCTGGTCCCACTTCGAGCTCCTCAGCAGCCTTGCTTGTGGCCGCTGGTCTGCCTGAAGGACGCTGCTCTCAGTGTGTCTTTCCAGGCAGCCGCACGGAAGCCAGAGCAGGCCTCCCCACTGAGGGCCGCTTCCCTGCCTCCAGGCTCTGCCCACACGGAGCAGCCATGCCCTCCTCTTACAGGCAGACCTCCCACATCCAGTCTCAACCCCTGTAGCTCGTTTCAACCATCGCACAAAGAGATTCCCACTGCCTCTTCTCCAGCCTCTTTATGTTATTGGTCCGAATGTCCATCTGTCCATCTATCCATCAATCCATCACCCAGCATGTGCCAGTCATTGTTTGAGAACCTGAGTGTACAGAGGTGAGCAAGGAAGACAGTAGCTCTGCTCTCACGGAGTTTAAATTTCATCCATCCCCTACGCATCCACTCAGTACAGCTGCGCCACGCCCCATTCCACAGGAAGAACTTGAGCAGCTGCTGGGGCCAAAGCCACCTTTCTCCTCTGATGAACTGGCAGTAACACTCTTACTTGCGACACCTCTCCCAGTGGTTGTCAGCAACCACTTGCACCCGACAAATAAAACCAGACCATCTCCTTCAGGCTGTAACCTGTTCCCATTCCTCTTCTTCCCTTTCTTTTACCTTTTGATTTTTTTTTTTTTTTTAAGCAAAAAGCGCCTACCCCTCAAGTCTGACCTCAGGTTACTAGCAGCGTGTTGCCTCTGAGGCCTGGTGGGAAGGAGAGCTGCCAACCTTGCCTGGAGCCAAGAGCAAACAATAGGGCCACTACGGCCCCCACAGCCACTCTGCCGAGCCACTCTGCCGAGTCGGGCCCCAACCCCAGATGCTCTGTTAAGTCTGGACACCAGAGCACCCTCCTGGGCCCCTGTATCCTGCACTAACCGAGCGTACTCTCGTTTTGGCACCTGTCCTGTTCCACGTGGAGAGCCCAGCCTCGTAGGTTCTTATCACCTGGCTACTGGCCTTTGGTTTAAATGTACTTGAAATTTTCTGCTCTAGAAAGCTTATTTCAACTTAATAAGGTAGTATTATTAAAAAAAACTCATTCTTGTTCCTAATTTCTTTATACCCTCCTACAGTTTCTACACTTTCTATAAGAAATATGCATGTCTTCTAGAATATATTTAATATAAATATATTAAGTAAATATTAAAATAATGTCCTACCCTTATCCACGCCTGATACGTCTTTCCTCTCCTCCCTCCCCTCCCGTCACAGATCTCTTTTTAAAAGAAAATGTAAAGAAGAAAGAAAAGAGGCGAAAGCCCTAGTGGTTGAAATCTCGCCCCTAAAGCACAGTTCTGCCATGCCATGGGGCTCGGAGCGCTTGTGGGCAGCAGTTCTCTCTCCTGCGTCCTGCCCTCATCTGGCACCATACAGGAATGCCATATGGGAGGAATGGAGCTGCCAGGAAACTGACAGAAACGTCTGAATGAGCAAGCTGCCTCTCAGCCCGCCTGGCTCCCTGTCCTCGTGCCCGAGCACCCTCAGGACACTCCCCGGAATGCAGAATTAACACCTTTTGGTAGAAGCAGAGCATGGCACAGGACTGGGCTTTCGGGTACTATAGATAACTACATTTCTGGGTGGATTTATCGTAGCAGAACTTTTAAAAATAGCAACACCGTGTTGTGCTGAGAAGCCTGCTGGGCACACACAGGCCTCCATTCACTCGGGCACCTTCCTGTCACCGATGAAAGCTTCCCTGACAGAGAAGCGTACAAAGCCATCTTTGTTGCTCTGCCTCTGGCTTAAGTAACACAAGACTGGGGCAGAGCTGCGGGGGTCGGAGTGGGTACGGGGCCACTACCAGAGAGCTGGTCTTGACGATGGAGAAGATGCTGCCAAGAATCCCTGAGCAGATGAGCAGCTCTTTCTGCTGCCGCAGGTGGAGGTGAATGTGATGGAGAACCACAGGAAGCAGGATGCGGCGGGATTCTGGGAGAGAAAACACAAAGAGGAAGAAGCCCTCCAGAGGAGGACTAACTACCTCGGGAGGCCAGCGGCACTGTGGGACTCAGCTGGTCTGAAGCGGGCGGGGCTGAGACTGAAGCCAAGCTGGAGGCCACTCCCCTCCCTTCTGTGGGCCCAGAAGCCTACTTCCTGGGCGTTGTAAGACACCCACAGCATTATCCTTCCATCTCTCTTTCCTTCCTTCTCATTTCGAGACTTAGTATCTGTGGCATTTTGTGGGGGATGAATGCTAGGACATTGCATCCAAACGAAATCTCTTTAAGGACTAGACTCCAAACGAAAAGCTTAGCCTACAGTGAAAACGCCACTTAAATGACACACACAGTCTATGAGCTGCGCTGACTGAACCTGCACACTTAATACGGATTACAAATGGTCCCTCTTCAAGATGCCTTAGCTAGGTGGCCAGGTACTCCCATCCCCTCCCCCAATCCCCATTTCCTTTGTGGCAGCCATCAGGCCTGCCTCATTTTCCCCTCAGGCTTGTGGGACACTAGGTGTGTCCACAGCAAGGAATATAACAGCAGCAGGACTTTGTCTTGTCAGAAGCCTTTGATAATTAGCTAACCCTTATTGCCAATTCTACTTTTCTTATCTCCTCAGTGTTACCAAAACAGCATTGTCACCAGGAGGTGACTCTGTTTAGAATCCTGAATTAAGGAAGGCTAAATCTGGAGTTCAAGCTACTTTATTAACTCACTCCAAGACCAAGGGCTTGATATTCCCCATCTGTAGAATGAGGTGCTAACGGCCTCGTCTGCATTTACTCACAGGTGTGGTAAGAAGGCAAAGTGAACACAAGTGTAAGCATGAGTCTGGCGGCCTGCAGCCACCAGACCTGGCCAGCACGATGCAGTCAGATCACTAGTAACACAAACCAGCCATGGCATTTGGGATTTATTGTTCATATTTGACCACAGTTAAGTGTTTCAGATAAAATTCAGAAAGAAAATCTTTTTCAGCTGAAGACTAATTATATGACATATGAGAGATTTTGGAACTACCTTGTCAACTACTTAGAATATGTTCTAATAAAATGGATTGATAGCTATTCTATGTTTAAAAAGATGCTTGGCTGAAAGAAAAGTTCGTAGTATATTTTGCAGACCAAAATATCAACATAGCAAGATTCGTAACAGTCACCAGCTGCCTATAGACGAAATAGTAAGTAGTTTGTTACTGGAATCTGCTGGAGGAGAGATGGATGTGTTCCGAGAACGTATGTGCTGGATAAAGGACAGCACTGGTAAAAACCCTCCTGCTTTAGGGAAGATGCTACAGTTCAGGCATCAATGAGAGAGATACAAATGAAAATTTGCTGGGCTTGTCATCTCAAAAGCCAATTACATAGTTCCACTGCCACATAAAGTTTTTTTTTTTTTTAAGAATAATCTGCCTTATTTAATTATGGGAAGCAGCAAATACATGTAAAAATATTAGAAATAAAGTATGTCAGTGAGAGTGGTCCGCTCTCCCCCTTCCCATACATTCGGAAAGCATCTTCTCAAAGCAGTGCACAAACTGAGTACGGGCAATGGCCTGAGTGGTGTTGTATCCAAACGACTGCTAAAAGCTTCATTCCAGGGGCGGCTTGAGGAAGGAGTGTTTACTGCAAACAGTCACTGGCAGAGAAAAGCTGACTTTCGTGGTGGCAGCTGTACCATTAATGACACCTTACACTGGCAGAATTCAGTTAAAGATGACATTCGTTTAGCACTGCAAATGTGTGTAGCACCAGGCTGAGAAGTTATTGTTGTTACTTCAAAAGTCAAACTTAAAAACTTTTTCTTCCAAAACTTCTAATAGTAATTGTTTTGCTAGATTTATTCCTGTTCCCTAGAAATTTATTCTATGACAGTGATTGATATTCCACTTAAAGAATCAGGCTCATATGGAGCATCTGGTAGCAACGCAGGCTAGTCACGTTCCACGTGGTTTCAGGGTTGAATCAGGGGTTCTCTCTGAAAGGCTGTCCTGACCTCTCCGGGGGTGGGGAGGGTTCCCTGGCAATCTCTGTCTAATCCTTAGAGGTTCCTTCAAAGGGAAGAGAAGCCATCTATCTGACTGGTGAGACAAGGAACCAAGAAAGCCAGTGGGTCCTCGGAGCGCCCCTTCAGGGTCTCTTTCATTTCCTTGACTCTCCTTATCCTCTCAGGCTAGACCCTCCTCTCTGGCTCCCCCTCCTTTCCCTCTGCTGGGGGTGTGGCGGGCCCCATCCTTGGCAGCTGGCTAGACGTGTGGGAGTGCGCGCTGCTCTGCAGGCCGCCCCATGTGTGCCCGTATGCATACACTGTGAGTCAGGCAGCAGGCCTAGGTCCTAGCTGCATCTGCTAACACAGTTTACCAGAAACTCTCTACGTTTTAAAGGCTACTGGCTTATTGCATGATGGTTGATAAACCTGATCATTTGATTACCGCTTGGCTAACATCCTGAAGAGGAGGAAAGGTGAGTCTGACTCTCATCCCCACTTGAGTTACCTGAGAAAGAGAAGAGGCGGCTGTCCACAGTCCTGGCAATGGACTGCAGCTTCACCACGTCCATCGACTGCCCGATGTGGACGGTGCTGGGCATGCTTCCCAGAGTCCCTCTCACAAACTCTGCCACCTCCTGCACGGTGAACATCTGCAGCAGCTCATCGAAGATGGTTGGGAAGGAATTGAGGAGTGCGGCCTGCAGAAGCAAGTGAAGCTGTGGTTAGCTCGGGCAGGTGTGCGTCCATCTTGCGAGCTCCAAGATTCAAGGTGGTGAGGGGCCGAAGGCTTTGCCGCAGCCCTGCCTGCGGCGGGCTCCTCGCTGGGCTCTCACTCCACCTGCCCTTGCGACACTCGGGGGCCACAGAGCAGGGAGAAACGAGGGAACTGACTGGGGCCCGGGCCACTTGTGGCTTTCGTAACTTGCCAAGGCTTCTGCTGGCAAGAGAAAGGAATCTAGAGAGAAATCAGCTCAACATGCCTTAATGTCCATAACTGTTTTCGCTCATAAAATGGATTTAAAGTTTTTTGTCTATCTCTGTGCTCAAGCTCTTGCCTTTCCAATTTTGGTCCCGAACTCAAGCCAAGGGCTTCTCAAAGAAAGCATGGCCGAGAGAGCTGAGCACCTCCACGCAGCACTAGCTGCGCTCTGCTCAGAGCCCTGCAGCCAGCGACCCAGCTGAGAGCTGGACCGTTTTCCCCGGAGAGAGACATTTATTTGAAACCATGAAATCTGATGCCTGGTGGGTCTCTGGGGTAAATCCAAAGGATGGAGAATGTGTGGATTTAGTCAGCCATGACCTCTTGAGGAATTTCAATGATGCTGGCACGGCGTTCAGCCGCCTGGATGGCCCAGGAGTGTGTGTGCTTGGAGACACCTAGGGGCTCCGCTCTGGTAGGCCCATGAGGCAGAGCAGTATAAGAGAAAGAGAACAAGTTTTGGAATTAAGACAGGCATGATTTCAAATTCCAGCTTTACCACTTATCTGCCACAGAACCTCGGGTGAGTTACAGCCTAATCCTCAGTCTTCTCATCTATAAAGTGGGGACGATGCTATACTCTCCTGCCATTAGTATGTGGAATAAAATTAGGCGCATGAAGTTCGTGCCCAGGGGAGTGCCTGGCACAGGGCCTTCAATGCACGTTGGTTCTCACTCTTCTCTCTTGTCTAAACGGAAGCAGCGTGAAGGAGGCTTTCTCCACTTCTCAGTCCTCTTACACTAGTAACCCAAGATCTGCAAAGGGAAACGAGTGTCGCCTTGAGACGAGAAGGTGAGAGTGCGCTCTTCCAAGGCGGCCGGAACGGGGGGAAGAGGGGGCTGTTTTTCTCGATGGCTTCATCAGGCACTAGACACTGGTTCAGACTGAGTGAAAACTTGATGCCATAGGGAAGCAGGTCTGTCATGCCGCCGGCTATGCTTAGGCCAGGCCCTAGCCCAGGACGTACGTAAATTCTATCTGAAGATTTATAAGTCTCTGGGATATCAAGAAGGTTACTTCGCAGTAAATAGAACCAGCACAAAAACATTATCATAAGCAGCTGGATAAAAAAGACAAAGAAGGGAAGAGCAGACACCTCATAATCAACAACAAACAGTAGCTGATTTGCTCTCCTAAATAATTAAATCTCCTACACTTAGGCACCAGGACAGGACACTTGCACCCTACTCTTTCTCGGTGGTCAGAATCAAAGACAGAAAATCTGCCTGAAGACTACACTTGGTGAGACTTCTGAAACTCATGAAACGTGAGCCTGGCACCAGAGAAGCAGGTCTGATCCTGACTCAGGTCTGAGCTGAGACTAGATCTCAACTATTTTTCCTGGTGCTGTTGCTTACAGGGCATCGCCGAGTTCTCAGAATGCACATCTGCCTTGCTCTGCCTGCTTCCTCTGAACCCCCCGTTTCTTTGGAGGCCACAGGGAGGAGTCCTGGGGCTCTGCTGGCAGGAACAGATGGGCTGGGGGAGGGAAGGGACGAGGAAGATGAGTTGTTTGGGTACTTAGGAGGGGGCACCATGGAAAGAGCCTTTCTATGAAGGCGCCTGGCAGCCTTGCAGAATTCCCACTTGTTATAGAGGCTAGCTCCCAATTACTTAGCCGTCCTCTGGGCCAAGGGGCCTAAAGGCAAATGGCCATGAAGGGCAACACGGAGTCAAGTGGAAAACAAAAGACAGACTGTTCTAATCGTAAATGAGATATTGGTAAAGACATTTGCCCTCCTGATGGTCCTGGCAGTGACTGAATGAATGGACATGAGAGAGGTTATCTGGTCTTTGCTGGCGGTGTTGATGTAATAATTGGCTTCAAAAAATCTGAGAAGTGCAATCCATTAGATACAATTCTGACATTTACTTATAAGAGAAAATAGCCTCTTGTGATTGGGGCAATGGCCAATATCCCTGATCCTTTCTAGGGTGAGGTTGCATGGAAAAGGTAATAGATTAGCTGACTGACATTTTTAATACAAGAAAGCAAATTTCCTTCCCACACTGATATTTCTAATAGAATCTAATCCTAATTCTCAACCAAAGTTTTCTACTTATTTCTGCTGTTTTCCAACCTATTTCACGCTAAACTGCTGGAATGGACAAGTACTAATCTGAAGTTTTTTAAATTAACACAGTAACTAGGAGATGAAAGTCTCTACACATTCTGAACAGCCTCCATAAACAGGATCTTCATCAACAACTAAAGTATGGTAGCTGAACAATTCTGGCCTAAAGAAGGCTCTTGAGAACAAAGTTTGGCCTCTTCTTGGCCATAAAGCCACTGGGCCATTTTATATTTGGTGGCTGGGGCACAGCTGGCTTTGAAGTAAAAGCAGCCTTCTGTTCTGTTAGGTATTTCCTTGTAAATCAACCCTTACCCCCCACACAGGAGCCTGGCAGGGCTTCTTCGACTCTGGAAGCCAGAGGACAAAGAAACCGCCTGCTAAGACAGACAAGAATCCAGCGGCACAACTCCCCGGCAGCTGACACACCTGCGTGAACAGGAGCGTTTCCGAGTTTCTGCTGTCCAGACTGAGCACAAACCGAATGGACTGGAAAAGTTCTTGGATGCTCGACCGGAACTGCTCCTCTTCCATCCCACAGGTAGCTCGTGAGTACAGGATCCTCGACTGCACGATGAACTTGAAAAGGTACTCCAAGGCCTGGAGATGTGGGAGAAAAAGGGATAGAAACGTGTTAACGACGGCCAGGAACTAACATAGCGGGGAACGAAGGGCAAAGTAACAGCAAATTCCACACGAAAATCAGGTGATGGGCAATTCCAACTGTGAAGACGAGCACTTTTAAAAACTTTTCTCAAAGTCCAAAGGTCACTGAGCAGCAGTGACCTTACCGAGAGAACCATCAAATTCCTTCATAACTGTTTTTTGAGATTCTGGAACTGAGGAACTAGACTGTCATGGAAACAGTTGAATCCAAGAACATAGAGGATGCAAAAAAAAAATTCAGTTTCTCTCTATTTTTTTCAGGTCTGGAAATAAGCTCCTACAAAGGTAATGCTGTAAGAACTTCTCTTGAATTTATTCCAAAAGTCCTATACGGAGTTGTCTGGATCTTCGAGAGAGAGCTGGGGGCCTTGCAGGGCCAGCTTCTCATGGGGGTGGAGGCTGGGCCAAACTTGTCTCAGGCTGCACAGCAGCTGGTGGACGTGACACACCCACTCCACACCCTTCTTCCAGACCAGACCACCTGCCACAAACAGTTCATGAACAGTACAGAAGATGCAGCCTCCAGAACACGGTTTGGGAGCAGAGTCTAATTTTGAGGGGTTCCTGCAGCTTCACCCATGTTCCTCAGCAGAGTAATTCTCTTTCAAAAGAACAGATTTGAGATCCAAGACTGTGCTTTTTAATCAAAGAAATGCCACATGCTTCCTGATACTGGGAAGGCAGAGAGGTTTAGGAGAAACTTATCCAAGGATGAAACAAATGGAGCTCAGTTACTTGAAATATATAACAAGCAACAATTCCCAAGCTACCTTTCATGATCCATCCACGTCAGAAGGTTTGGCAAAGTAAAACTCTGTGTGTGTGTGTGTGTGTGTGCGCGCGCGCGCGCGTGTGTGTGTGTGTCCCATACAGAAGGCAGCTGGCACCAGAGAATGGTTAGTTCAGAAAAATGTGTCTTCCAAGGTTTGCACCAGAAGCCTGTGGAAGAAGTTTCAGCGCGTGGCCTCATCTCCGCTAAAGCTACAGCCTCCGTTCCGGCAGCCTTTAACACCTGGTCTGGAGAGACCTGGAAAGCCTGCGCTCCATATTCTCATTGAAGAGGGCAAATGTTGCCTCACCACCAGTTTTTTCAGTTTGAAACACCTACCACAAGAGACGTATTGAGTGGCTTGAAACAATCACTAGCTTCGGACTGAGAGGCAGAACCAGACGACAAAGTCACTTGCACGTTCTGGGCACGAGGGCTTAGTTCCACCACGAAGTTCTAAAACACAGACACTGCGTGGGGGAGCACAAGGCGGTGTCAGAGACGGCCCTTCGAAAATGGATGCGGGCGTGGAAAACAAACCCACTTCCGGCCACCCATCACCCATTCCTGTTCCCTGTTCCTCTTGATTTTTAAGGTCAGCATCGGCTTGGCCAGGACCGCCTCAGGCAGAAACAACTGGGGAAGGAGAGGAGGGCAGACAATGGAGTAGAGATGAGGGGAGGACCCTATGGAAATTGTTCAAAGTTCAAGGGTGCTTCCGACCCTGTGTGGAGACAACAAACTGTGGCTGAGAAGGAGCTCAAAAGCCATCCTCAAACCCGCCAAGGACACCGCCAAAGGTCATTCATGAGGGAACCAATAACAGATCCAAGCAAGAAAATAAAGGACTGTTTATTTTCATCTTCTTTAGTGGTAGAACTCCCTTGGAAAGATCATGACTCGGAAAGTGAAAGGTGGAGGTGGGATGAGAGTGGCAAGGTATATAGTGAATCAGAGTAATGAAGGAGTGGGGGTTTCCTGGGCCACACTGGGTCATGCCACAAGGAGAGGCGACTGGCCAGGAGCACACATCTGCCACGAAGGATGGCCGCAGGACCGGATGGAGACTTATTGTCTTGGTCAAGAGGACTTTTAAATAGACCTTGATGAAGATGGGCAAAGGGCCTGATTAAACCGTCAAACTGGATGCATTTGTGTTGGATGCCACTCGACCAAGTTTGCAATGGTAAGAACAAGTGTGGAAATACCTCAGAGATGCAACTCCCCCTTCTCCCCACTCAAACCCATCTTCTGCAGGAACTCTGCACTTCCATAAGTGACCCTGCCGTCAACCCAGCTGATCTAGTGAGACCCCTTAGAACCAGCCTCTGTTCTTCCTTCGTCATCTCCTATATCCAACCTAACATTTGAAAGCCTCTTTTAGCCACATCAGCCACTTTTTGGTTGTTTGAAAACTCAAGCTCTGTCTCATTCAGGCTTTTTAAACACGCGGTTTCCTCCACCTGAACTGCTCGTCCCCAGCCCCCAGCATAGATTTCAGCTCAGAGGTCACGTCCTCGGAGCAGCTTTCCCTAAAACCAGGATCTGAAGTAATCTGCCTCTCCAGCTACTCTCTCCCTGGCTTATTTCCTGGTTTATTTCCTTCACTGTACTCATCAAGCTTTTTTATTCCCACTATCTTTGTGTATTTATTTGTTTCATGTGTTTATCGTCTGTCTTTCCCCTACTTGAATGGAAGTGCTATGAAGGCCTAGCTTTTTCTGCTTGGGCCCCTGCTCAACCCCATGGGGCTAATACAGTGCCTGACACAAGGCAGGTATCAAGCAATATAGACTAAATAAATGACTGAATGAGTCTTTTTTTTTTTTTTTACACCTACAGCACCTGGTCTTCCTAGGTGGTCTCCCATCCAAGTACTAACCAGGCCTGACCCTGCTTAGCTTCCGAGATCAAGCAGGGTCGGGCGTGTTCAGGGTGGCATAGCCGTAGACTTGAATGAACAATTCTTAAGAGAAAACAACTTACTTCGTGATGCCTTCTCCAGTATTCTTAAGCAATTAATTTATGGACTCACATGAAACCTTTTGCATTGAACTCAACTTTTACCTGCTCAGATATTACCCGAAGCAGCGGACAGGTGCTGGGGTACAGAGAAGAAGAAAGCCCAGGCCTGGCCCTCGCGTCACACTCAGGACCTTGCTCTGCACCGTGTTTGTGCACACTTCCCCCTGGGACAGTGGCACTTCCCCCTGGGACACTGGGATGAGTTATTCAAGGGGAGAGGCCTGTCTTACCCCTCTTCGCATCTCAGCACCCACGACAGGTGCCGACTGCTCCGTACACATATACTGTATGAAGTACATATAGAGAAATGGGACTTGTGGCTTTAGGTTTTTGCAGAATGTGCAGAGAAGTAGGAGAAACACAGATCTATGATTTCATTTTGCCTCTTCGATCTGATGCTGCTTAGGGAAACATTTGTTTTGCTTATTACCACGTGGACGAGAATAACAAAATCACAGGCCCAGAGGTACTTAGAATAGATGATGTAATATTAAGAGGACAGAGAAAAAGCAGAATTACTTTGCTGCCATTCTTCTTCAACTGCTAAGTGAAAAGGGTGGGAAAGACATGGTTAAAAAGCAACTAAAACAGAGTAACTCAAGAATAAGAAAAGACAAAGGCAGGAAGGAAGAAAGCATGGACTTGCTTTAAGTGTCTTCAGATAGCTATCTGGAGAACTACTGAGCAAAAGAGGGATCAGCATTCTCATAGGTTGTTCTCTACTGCAGAAACAGCAGCCATGAAAAGAAGTTACCAGAAAGTGAAGTTAACTCACAGTGAGGATGGTCCCCTATAAACGGGAGCTGCCAACCTGTAAAGGGCTGCCTTGTCATGGAACCTGTGTAAGCAAGGTCATTGCCATGGGGGACCCTTGGTTCCTCCAAAGGTCAAGGTTTTACGATTATCTTCTTCTCAACGTATCCACGCAGCATTCTGGGGCATCCACGCAGCTTTTTTATTTGAAGGCATTCCGAAAATCAACGTTTAGTAACTATTACAGAAAAAAGAAGTATCCGAAGATCTTAATTTTGATGAACGCTGCCACCAACACTGGCTCAGAAGGAGTATGATCCATTAGCCAGTGGAAGCAGAGGCCGATGCTGTTGGCAAAACCCAGAGCAGATGGCCAGGAGCCGTGTGTACGACTCCCTCCTGCTTTAAGATAACATCATCAGCAATAAGCATCTTGTGGGGCAAAATCGAGGTGAAGAGAGGGGAGTTATGTGTTTCAAAGTGTCCTAAAAGCAGGCCAGTGTACTGAGATGTCTCCGCTTGTCCTGCACAGTGCACCGCTGGGATTACTCACAAGTGACAAGCAGGGGTGGGCCATTTGCGTACAGCGAGCTCAGTACGTTACCCGCATGGCTTCCTGAATGTGGTCCTGCCGAATCAGTTCTGCTGAGCAGTCCATGTACCACTTCAGACAGCGGATGAGCTCCCTGGGAAAGAGAACAGTTCCAGAAACCCACTTTACTCTGCAAGCAATGCAGCCTGAAACGTTTTCTGTCCTGATCAGCCACATAGAAAATAACATCCCGCTGATGAGCTAGAATGGAGTGATGGCCAGACAGTAGGGTTCACATCTGGAGCCTATCAGTTTCTAGCTCTGTGTCTTTGGGCAAGTTATTGATTCCTATGTGCCTCATTCTCTTCATTTAAAACATGGAGGAAGCAATAGCACATCTCAAAGTTATTGGGAATACCAATGAGATGACACATGTAAAACACATAGCATAGTGCCTGCTCTCCACAGTAACATCGAAGTGTCAGAGTCACAGTGACCCTACAGCCTCACCACCCTTGGGTTTTGTTTTTGAAAACTGTGCTAATTCCATAAAAGAAAATGGTGACTTTTTAAAAACTGCTTTAATGATTTTAAATAAACTGCATTTCCCATATTTACTATTTATATTATCTTTCATCAACTATCTTATTATTTCTTTGACATTTACTTGTGTGTTCTATTTAGCTATTTATGTGTTTCTCATGGAAAAAGCCAGATTTCTTTATAATAGCTTTGCTATCATCTCTCTTTTTTTTTTTTTGGAGACAATTGGGAAATTTCAATATAGTCTGGGTATTAGATGATATTATGAAATTTGTTTTTTTCTTTTTTTTTAAACATTTTATTATTTTTATTTCCTCCCCTTCCCTCTCTCCCTTCCCCTCTGGTAACCGCTAGTCTATTGTCCATGTGCCATCATCTCTTAGAAGGAAAAAGGAAAAGTATGACAGCTATGTAAGAAACTATGGTTTAAAATGTCAGCTGAAAGCCGACAGCTAACATCACTCAGTGGTGAAAGACTGTGAGCTGTTCCTCTAAGCTCAGGAACAAGGCAAGGATGCCTGCTTTTTGCCACTTCTACTCAACACAGTATTGAAAGAGTCTTTAGGCAAGAAAAAGCAATAAAAGGCATCCATATTGCAAAGGAAGAAGTGAAATTATCTTTGCAGCTGACATGATCTTATGTGTAGAAAAACCTAAGAATTCTACAAAACTTAACTTTTAGAACTAATTAATGAAGTCAGCAAAGTTGTAGAATATAAAGTCAATACTCAAAAATCAGTTGCATTTCTATACACTAACAATGACCAATCCAAAAAGGAAATTAAGGAAAAAATACATTTACGGTAGCATCAAAAAAGAATAAAATACTTAGAAATAAACTTAATCAAGGCAGTGAAAGACTTGTACTCTGAAAACTACAAAACACTATAGGAAGACAATTAAGAGGATATTAATAAATGGAAAAACATCTGTGTTCATGGATCAGAAGGCTCCATACTGGAAGATGCCAACACTACCCGAAGTGAACTACAGATTCGATGCACTCTATTAAAATCCCAAAGACATTTTTTTGCAGAAATAGAAAAATCCATTCTAAAGTTCATATGGAATCCAAGGGACCCCAGAAAACCAAAACAATCTTGAAAAAGAAGTAATTAGAAAAATCACACTTCCTGATTTCAAAACTTACTACAAAAGTTACAGTAATCACAAGTGTGGTACTGACATAAAGACAGACATATAAAAATAGCCCAGAAATAAACCCTTGCATATATGGTCAAATTACTTCAACAAGGGTGCCAGGACCATTCAATGGGGGAAAGAATAGTCTGTTCAACAAATTATATTGGAAAAACGGGCTATCTACGTGCAAAAAATAAATAAATAAAGTTGGACTCATGTTACACAACCAACAAAAATTAACTCAAAATTAATCAAAGACCTAAATGTAAGGGTTAAAAGTATAAAACACTTAGACAAAAACATAGGGGAAAAGCTTAGTTACATTGAATTTAGCAACGATTTTTTGGATGTGACATCAAAAGCACAGGAAACTAAATAAAAAAGTAGATAAACGAGACTACATCAAAATCAAAATCTGTGCATCAAAGGGCACCACCAACAGAGGGAAAGGCGACAGGGGAAACTATTCGCAAATCATACAGAAAATATGAAGAACTCCGACAGCTCAATGACAAAAACTAAACAACCTGATTCAAAAATGGGCAAAGTGCCTGAACAGATTTTTCTCCAAAGAAGATACACAAATGGTCAATAAGCACATGAAGAAATACTATATCACTAATGATTAGGGGAATGCAAATGAAAACTACAATGAGATACTACCTCACACCCTTTAGAAAGGCTATTACAAAAAAAAAAAAAAAAAAAAAAAAAATCCCCCGAACAGAAAACAAAACAAAACAGAAAATAACAAGCGTTGGTGGGGATATGGAGTGTTGAAACTCTTGTGCACTGTAATGGAAATGCAAAATGGTGCATCCACTGTGGAAAACAGTATGGTGGTTCCTCGAAAAATTAAAAATAAAAGTGCCATATGATCCAGCTATTTCATTTCCAGATACACATCCAAAAGAACTGAAAGCAGGGTCTCAAGGGAATATCTGTACACCCGTGTTCACAGCAACATCATTCACAAAAGCTAAAAGGTGGAAGCCACCCAAACTCACCAATGATGAATGGATAAATAAAATGTGGTCTATACACACATGGAACATTATCCAGCCTTTAAAAGGAAAAAAATTCCGGCACATGTTACGGCATGGATGAACGCTGAGGACCTTAATATAAGTGAAATAAGCCAGACACAAAAAGACAAATACTGTATGACTCAATTTATATGAGGTGACTAGAATAGGCAATTCCAAGAGACCTAAAATATAATGGTGGTTGCTGGGGGCGAGGGGCAGGAGGAAATGGGAGTTAGTGTTTAAAGGGGACAGAGCTGCAGTTTTGCAAGATGAAAAGACTTCTGGAGACGGATGGTGGTGACGGTCGCACAACAGTGAGAATATACTTAATGTCACTGAACTGCACACTTAAAAATGGTTAAGATGGTAACTTTTACATTATGTGCACAATTAAAAAATAAATGAAGTTAAAAAAATCAGCTGAATGGCGACCTTTGTTTAAAGCCTCTTTCTATTCAAATGCAAGCCCTAATAATGGTGCCAAATGGAATTTACTTGTATGCCAAGGCTCCAGCAAAGTGCTTCTGGATGTACGTGTCCATTACAGGCCGGAAGTGGAAATACTTGATGTCTCTGAGCAGGTTGATGATGAATACCTGGAAGAGACGGAGGGTATGAGAGTCCTCTGGAGGCCCCGTACCTATCCCCAGCAGAACACAGAACTCTTGCTTCCTCACAGGGTGGCCAACTGTCAGTGTTTACCCTAGTGTTCTCCATGGGCAGTGAATGTAAGATTTCCACTCCGTGTCTGAGCTTCTGTCTTGTCCGTTCTGTTTCTAACCACCCATGGACTCCCAAACCAGACTTGGGGCTCATCTGTCTGTGCAGTGTTACTCTGAGCCTGTATAGGAAGTGTAAGTACTATGGTGTCTCAAAAACCTTGGAAGAGGAAAAAAAAAATGATTGTCCTAGAAGCCAAATTAGCCTATGAAAGGCTGTGCCCATCAGAAATGGGGCTGGCCAGACACGGAAGTGAGGAAGAAGAAAAGACAAAGAGGGCAAACTATGCAAGTGCTATTCTAACTCTCACTTCTGCTCCTCATCTGTCAGGGAGACTTGAAGTATCCGGTTCTCCTTGAATATACAGCACTCCTGTGGGACCGGCTATATTAAGCAAAATGCACTAACCATTCAAATCCCTGTCCATTCTCACTAAACCACCTCCTGAGACTAGTCCCCAAACAACTTCACAGAGGGAGAGAGTGTGATGCTCAGACCGGCATGAGTGAGTCTCTGCTTTCCTGGTCTCTCCTTATCCAACTGTGTAAGTGAAAAATGGGCCCCCTGGTTTCCCCCAGTAGTCTCTGGGCCTTGTGCCGGTGCGGGTCACTATTTCAGGGGCCAGGCAACTCTGCAGCAGTGGCGAGACTGAGTACCGAACCACAGGGTTGAGGCTCGGACCTGATCATGAATTCTTCAAACTTGATCTTGTGGGATTCTTCCTGGTAGGCTGGTCTTTTTGGGTGACATTCCTTGGTCCCTTTTCTATTAAAAGCATCAAATTCATTACTGACTCACTCTATTAAATTGCCTCCCTCTTTTAAAAATATGCGATAGGAAAAATGAAAGCCGAGAAGGATGAGACTTACCAAAGACTGGAACACCAGCAGGCCGTATTTCTCTGTGTTATCGTCCAGAATCACGAAGAGCGTATCTAAGATGTCCTGCAGGAACTGCAACAGCACAGAAGCCACAGGGCTCAGGGCTCAGAGCCTGTCCACATGGTCAAACTCTGCACACCGGCAAATTATCTCCCAGTGAACAAAGTCAAAGATCTAGGATCTCAAACCAGCACTTAAAAATGGTCGAGTACCTGCCTCCGCCTAGCTAAGGTGTAACTGGGAGGACCTGGGGTCTTTGCTTGTAGCCCAAAGGGCCATAAGGATGCAGCTCCTGTTGGATAAGGGCTAAAATTCTCTGGAAAGAGCCATTACCTAAAAAACTGAGGCCATCCACATAGGATAGCAATTTTGAAATCAAGACAATCTAAGTGATCCTGATGCCAAACTCATTTTGAGAAAAAGAGCTCACTTTCCTGGGACCCCAAAGAGTTTAGTAGTCCCTTGCTCTCTACTGTGGCCTAACTCTAGAGAGGTCATTTAGATGAGGATGTGGCAAGCCAGGCCTTACCCATGATACTATTTTTTTGGTTAGAAATTAGTATCCCAGGAGAAGGGAGAATGCAGCTGATGGGGGCTGTCAATGAGAGTAAAAGATCTGGAAGCACTGTTTGTTTATTTGTCTTTTAGAGCATGTTCTTTTTTCTTTCCAATATGCAAAAACCAAGGGAGGAAATGCTGGTAGTCTTAAATGTCTAACTGATGTATTTGTATCCTTGAAACTAATAATAAAATAAAATTTTTAAGACTCAAATCTAACATTTTGTGGTCAAAACAGAATATAATGATACAGTGTTTACAGTTTATTTCAAAATGATGTGAGGTGGGAGGCCTGGATGGGATGTTAATGGGTAGGACTGGCCACGGGTTGGTGACTACTGATGCTGGCGATGGGTACACGAAGGGTTCTTTAGACTCCCCTGTCTACCTTTGTGAATGTTTGAAATCTTCTAATAAAAAGTAAAAACATATTTTAAAATGCTAGCATATTCTCTTCATGTTCTCTTCTGGCTGGCTCGAGACAAATTACTGATGCTAAAATCAGATCTACCGATATCTCTTGTGAGGAATACGACAACTCAGCATTTAAAAAGTTCAAAGACTTCTACTACTTTGTTTACTGGCTCATATTTTTAATATGTTTAGAAGAAAAAAGTGCCCTGACTAGGAATTGATCTTAAGTTTCAAAAACTAGTATTGCCTTGTGAAGACATCTTTCTAAAATTTATGATACTCTGATCAATTGATTAAAGCAAAATGTGTATAAGACTTCATAAAAGTACACAGCAGTACTCAGACTTTAAAACTTCCTCATTTGGAGACACCATGTCATGTTATTACTGAGTCAATGGAGCAGTAAAAGGTAAGTGTAGACAGCGCATCTGCTAACTGATCTGCTATTGCAGGGCCAGAGCTAAGATGCTCGCTGATGGACAAGGAGCCTTCTTAAGATGCAGTCTCTGTCCGACATTCTGCTGCTCTTGCTGATTACTACAAGCACCTCCGTCTTCCTCAGAGGAGCTCAGTCCATTGTGTAGAATCCACCCGTAGGGCTCTCACCATCAGGAAGTACGTGGGCATTTCCTGAGCTAAAGTCAGGTGGGCCAACACTATGCAGTGTGGAGAAGGCCTGTGGAAGACAGCTGGGGACCGGCAGGACTGCTGTCAGACAGCTCAGGCCAGCAGCTGGGGAAGGTCGCGAAGGTTCCTGGGGGAAGCGGCTGAGGCAGGGCGTAAGGAGGGGCTCCCTAGCATGGACTCTAAGGGAGGGACCGGGCAAAATCAGCAGCTGCGAGTGAATGGAACAGAGTAGAGTTCTTTTAGACAATGAAGAGAGTAGTGCCAGAAAGAAGACATCAGGCTGGGTTTGTGGTTAGAGGGTGACAAAGTAAGGACAATGAGAGCGAGATCTAAGAAGGGGAGAAAAGACCTAAAGGAAAGCAGACAGCGCAAGGCACTGGGACCGTTTCTGAGAGGATGCCATCCCACCTTCAATTACCATTTTGCTTTCCAGGAAGAAAAACAAGTCAGAAAATGGGGTTTAAATATAGTTTTCAAAAAGCAATAAACTTGATGTGATGACTACTTTAAAAAAAGAAGCTAACTAAAAAAAAAGAAAAGAAAAGAAAAAACTTTATTTCTACTCATCTAATTATATATTTCGAAAATGGTCTTAGAAGCTTGCTGGCAGAAAGCAGGGGGAAGGAAAGCCTTCCGCCCAGATTCTCGCTCAGGAGCATGTGTGAGCCGTACCTTAACAATTTCCTCTCCGCTGACATGCCGCAGCCGCCCGAGGATGTCCATGATCCTGTCTGGAAAGGCCTTCCACTTGAGCAGAGCAAGGAGGTCCACTGGAAAGCAAGCGCGAAGGATGGTGAACCCCAGCTCTGCTGAGGACGAGGAATGCCCGGACCCTCCCGGCTACTGACAGGTGGACTCTTGGGGGATCAGAAAGAGCTGCGAGCATGACAGCAGAAGCTTCAGTGCCGGCCGAGGTCAAGGCCAAAGACACATCTGTGGACTGGGCGTGTGCACTCTGGAGCTGCTAAAACCATGGGAAACCGCATGGGCCGCTCCTGCCGAGTGACTCCTTTGACTCTGAAGGAGAAGAATCCCCTCACTGTAGCATGACAGCAATAATTTCAGTGCCACTTAACGTACATCAGCAACATGGGCCAGCGACTGAGGACAGGGAGGGCGCCCCGCTGCGGGCACCGTCGCCTACCGTTCTGGGTGAGCTTGGTGGAGGAGAGCTGCGTGGAGATGAAGAAAGACTCTTTGGTGCTGCGCTGGAAGATGAGGCTGGAGGGGATGTTCGGGCAGCCGTTGTAGTCCTCTTTGCAGCAGGGCAGGCCCAGGTACAGCGCGTGGTTGTTAAACGTGCTGTTCTCATCGCACTGCAGGCAGAAGAGGAGAACGCGGACTGTTTCCTGGTCAACGCCACGTGGAAACATCAAGTCCCGGGAGATTCCTGGCTGATTCTTGCCCCCTGTCCCCAAACTCCCCAGAGCAGCTGACATGCCTTTTAAAGGGAATAGGACAGGGCATGTGGCCTCCACCTGGCGTGAGGCAACCTTGGGTAGCAGCTATAATGTGACGGCTGACAGAACCATGATCTCAAACAGCAGGTCTCAGGATACACTAGCCAAGGCCACAGCGGCTCTCAGGGGTTGGTAATGGATGTTTGTGACTAGTGGAGTGGGAGGTGGGAAACAAAGGGCCTGCTGGCATTACCTATGGCAGGAGGCGGGGGCGGGGGGGACAAAAACCTGCTTTCACCTGTCAGCGCACGACCCTGAATCCTCTGGCCCACCCAGGGCAAACCACCTAGCTGAGAAGCACAGGCGAAAGTGGCCTCAGAGGAGGGAGGGAGGTGAGAGACAGCCAGCGCCCGTACCTTGTACACATAGAGCTCGTGGATGTCATCGGAGAGAGTGGTGCCGTCGTCCCGCATCAGGGGCGAGAACGCAAAGCCAAAGAGCTTCTTCTCCCCTTTGTCCTTCGCTGCAATCAGAGCCGGTGTTAGCCCTTTCTGCTCCCCGCCCCCACTTTGCTTTTTAAATTAGAAATTCCCCTTGCGCTCATCACCTACACTGTTTACTTCTTTGTTCCTTACTTTCATTAATTAGGTAGCAACCTGACTGCAAGGACGAGGAGAAACATACTGGACTGAGTTTCCACTGACATCCCTGGCTCCACGGGCTCCTTAGACCCAGGCAGAAACCAAACTGCTGGTCTTGAGAAGCCAGGGGCTCTCTAGGAAGCAGCTGAATACGTACGAAGGGAACACCCAAAAAGAATGACAGTGGCAACTGCCCAGCGTCCAGGTCAGACACTCAGGAGAACCAATACCATGGTTTTGGACAATCGCTGTCCAAAGAACAGCCTCTGGTGACATCCCATCTCTGAGTGGCCATTCCTTCACTTCTCATTTTCTG
Source organism: Eidolon dupreanum (assembly GCA_028627145.1). Taxonomy (NCBI): domain Eukaryota; kingdom Metazoa; phylum Chordata; class Mammalia; order Chiroptera; family Pteropodidae; genus Eidolon; species Eidolon dupreanum. The sequence continues at coordinate 150,458,000 of CM053507.1, read as the reverse complement.
GCCCCTCTAATAAGAACCCTCTCAACTCTGTTCCGGAGAGGGGAGAGTTATAGCGCTATTCTCAAAGGAACGTGGAGAGAGGGCCACTCACTGGAGCAGTGTCTGAACTCGAAGCGCAGGTGGGAGCCCCGGAACCGGTCGATGGGGATGGGCAGTTTGATAATCTCCCCCCAGCGAGGGCTGTTGCTGTGGTAGAGGACGAAGGAGTGGTAGGAACTCCTGTTCGGCTCTCCCGAACCCAAGCTGATGCAGTCCTGGAAGAGAGAAGCAAAGTAAGGTGTCATCTTCCTGCAGGGCGCCCCCGGATGTCCCTGTCACTAGGACACTTCACTTTCTCCTTGGTGCGGCTCTCATTTTCCTACCAGGCCACATCTATGAGGTGAGGAAATTCACTGGGCTTAAATTCAACACTTTTGGAAACAACTGTGTAGATGACATGAGGAGTCAGCGGTCCTAGCTCCTGTGTTCCCTGGGGCAGAGGCCACCACACACAGCGCTCAGGGCCAGGGGCTGCTGAGGGTGCGTCTGGACCACTAAGGGAGGCCCCTCATCCTCACTAGGAAGCAGTGAACTCCATGGGATGAGGTAACTGGGCATGGCGCTCTGTCAGATGAGAAAAACGATTAAACTGTGAAGCGGTGAGAGCTTGTTTCCTCATCTTCCTTAGCCCAGCGCTGCTCTGGCATTTCAGGCTGCCCTCAGCTGACGGTCCTCGGATGCAAACATGGCAGGCCAGATTTAACCTGACCCCAGTTCCCAAATACTGGCATGGAGATGCAGTCCCGGGACTGTCTGGCCTCGTTCCCTGGAGGACAGGAAGCTGCAGGCCACACACTCAGGAGCAGCCCCCGTCTGCACAGGGCTGGCGTGGACACCTGACGGCATTACATCTACTCAAACAGGCGTATCCTTGAGGTGGGTTTTTAAAATGACAAATCGGTGTTTCTACCACCATCGACATTCTCCTCTTTCTGGCTCTGGGAGATGATTTTGACGAATTTTACCTTTTTCTTCTCTAAAGTGTAGATGATTGTTCCTATTCTGCCTGCCTCACAAAGCTGATGTCAATGTACACGAGCGAGGTCTGTACAAGGCTGACTTGCCTTCTGCCAAATGCCATGCAAACAATGCCTTGTGATTTGCCAGGGACTTCACCATGACATGACTAAGGAACAAACTGACATACTGACACGAGAAAAACAGCACTCCAGGTCTTCACTTTTAATGAAGAGCGGCAGAGGATCCTTGTAATGCACTGGCTGGAAGTAACCTTTTAGGGCCCGAGCCTGCTGTTCTTGTCACATAACTTGGTACCAGTAAGTGAGTACTTGAATCTCACCACTGACCAAAGAGCAAACATAACTTCCTGTATTAGCTTAAGGAACAGAAGGAGAGGGACCCAAAAACAGTTACCAAAAGTAGGTAGCCCACTGCTAGACAGAATGGCAGAAGCAAGAGGCAGATCAGAGCCACAGAGAATAGGTCTACACTGGGGCAGGAAGGGTTCAGGTTAGATTTGAGGAAGAATGTCTAATAGGCTGTTATGTTGGTAGTCATTATCAAGCAGGCATTGGGTTTCCTTGAAGAGAGAAGGCAGAGGAGGATGCATGTGGGTGACCCGAGATCAGGCCTGCCTGAGGAGCGGGTCTCCAGACAAAGTCCACAGAAGTACTAGGAAGAGTACAGGATCAGCCTCCATCCCAGACCGACAGGCAAGCCTTACCTTCAAGATTTCTCCATCTGCATAAAGCACATACATGGTCACTTCAATATTCTTTTGTACACTCTTTCCCCCTCTCTCAAAATCTCCCTTCTCCAGGGTTAGGTACAGGTCATTGCGGATATCGCCTGTGGGGAGAGAAACGTCATGTCTGCATGACCACAGAAGCCACACTGTCCCATCTGCTTGGAGGACCAGGCTAGCAACTGGCTCCTCCAGGGTTCAGGTGGGCGTTCAGGGCATTCCAAGCTTGGTTAATAACGATGGACACCCTACCAAAACCAGTGGAGCAGCGCTCGGTTGTTCAGTCTTGTGCTCTCTAAGTCTGAATTCTGAAGGTGTTTCCCACAGCTTGCCCCGGTGGGAACAGGCTGGGCAGGGAACCTTCTCAGACTGCCGGTGAATGCTCAGGCCCTCTCCCTCCCGAAGAGCTGCAATCTAAGCCTCCCACAGAGGAAAGATTTTAGAATCAACAGGAATAACACTTATTTTAATCATATATCTGTGTTAACTACTAATCCCTCCTCCTACCCCTAAAAAAAGTAGTTTTTTTTCCCATAGGCTTTCTTTTTGCAGCCCTCAACCCTTCTGACTGAGAATACACTACTTCTTCAGTCCGGAAGCCTAGTTCCAAATCCCAGGGAGAGGTCCCTGGACCACCTGTCAGTTTTTCTTCCTTTTGTTGCAAGTACTCTGGGAGCAGGTGACTCTCTAAAAACACAAGTGCTAAAGCACTGTGGTGACAACCTGTTGTGCTTTTGTTGCTTCCCTGTGCTCTGACTCCAGCCCACTTTGTCCGTATCTGCTGCTTGAGACAGGCTGGCGAAGCTGAAACTACAAGCCCCAGATGACCTCAGTCATATCTACCTTTCTCGGGGTGGGGGTGGGGTGAGGGGGGAATGGGATTGTCTGTTGATGTATAACAGCTTATTTAGGCTACTCTAAGCTTCTAAATCTGTAACACTATGAGTTCTAGTCACATTCTAAAAAAGGGCTTTTAACTTTCAAAAATGGCAAAGGACAACAGGTAGGGCCAAAGTGACGATGTATTATCAACCTGAAGAAATTGACTGCAAGGTGATGGAACAATTAACTTGTAAAGCAAGCGGATTCAGAAGCCAGACGTCCTTGCTACTTCTTAGAAAACCTGGCTCATCTAAACACGCTCATTACTTAGAATCACAATGAGATAAACAGGTTTGGTTTTGGTTAGCGAGTGAGCCAAGGGAGTCTTCTGGTTCGGTCGGATACGTGCGGACAGCCTCTTCCCTGCATTGACTACCTCTGCAATTGTGGAAGCGTCTGAGGGTTTCTTTGCATGACATAGCAACAGGTCAAGACTGGCATATACCTTGGGTGTTTGGGATCTTCGTGATCAGACTTTCCATTCCTCAGGTTGCCTTCCTATTCCAGGGAGCAATCATGGTTATCTGGTCCCATAAGGAAACTCTCAAAATACTTCGGCTCGGTGGGGAAAAGCAGCCCATGAGAAGCAATTAATTATTCTCTGACAGCCAGGAGAACTTTCCCTAATGTGGGAAAGCCATCTTGTTCCCCAAATAGCCCTGAGACTACCATGAAGGGAAGGGGAAAATGGGTTCTGAAAATCACACACCAACACAACTGCTACGATGGCAGGACAGCCTTGACCACGACCGTCCTTGCGGTCTACACGGACTTCCCTCTGGGGCTGAGCAGAGCCTCCAGTCTGAATTCTGATGAGTCTGGGATGGTAATCTGCCTCTCTGGACGTCCCTGCTCGGGCCCTCCTAGTGTGTCACTAACACAGCACTCAGAGGGGAAAGAAGGCAAGTGGAAGGAGAAGGGAAACTCACGTTTATCAGTTTGCTACTGTCAGGACAGAGGCTGAATAAAATCAGTCCTGAAAGTAAAATTCAGAATTAACAGAACTTTATCAAGGGTGATTGCTATTCAAATGGGATAAACCAGAGTCTGCTACACCTTGAATTTTTAACAGCTGAAACAGAGATCTCAGAGCCTTCTTCTGACAAAGCCTTTTAGTCACACGTTAGCTTTTCTATGGAATTTAAATAATTATTCAATTTCTAGGCTAATTTGGCATAAAGTGAACAGCCTAGGGTATTTTAATGCCTAAAGAATAGGTGTTTTGTTTAAACAGTACCCGCGTTTAAACCAGCACTCTCTGGAAGTTATTCTCAAAATAATCCATGTGACTTTTAAAAGCAGGTATTGGCTGCCAGCACTGCTTGGTATTCTAGCTTGTACAAACATTTTAAATTTCTGTGGCTCTAAATACAAGTTAACCACGTTACAATGAACATGTCCTTCAAATGAAACGCCTCAAACTCTTCCTAGCCATGTATGATACAGAACACTAACACAAAACTGGGTGCTGTTCTGCATATGGATAATGACAGAATTTGGTTCACGTTGGTTTTACAGAGCAAGCTCAGTTTCTGGGCAGCTCCTCCAGGGCATTTTAAATCAAAATGCCAATTTCGAATGGAAGGACTGAGCTAGATATTCCTACAGTTTTCATTCTTTAAAAATTTTCCTATTTAAACAGAATGTCTTTGGTTGTCATCTAGCTGAGGAAATTTATCAACACAAGTAAATGCACGTCTGAGTTACAGACCGGAGCAGCTCGATTTCATCGGGTCTTGATGTGGAGAACAGATCTGCCTAGACCAGGGCTGTTCTCGGCCAGAACAGCTATTAGGCTGCCTGATGGGCTGCAATTTTGCACATTATGACCTCAATTTCAAAAAATGGCACTTAATGTTGTTGAGGCCTTCTTGTCAAAAGCTCTCTAGGGAATCATCTAAATTAAGCTCTCCGCTAGTTCTCCTGGAGAAAGGAGAAAACCTAAGAAGCCAGCGTCTGGGGCTCCCCGCTCTTCAGCTGTCTCTGTGCCTGTTACACGTTCACAGAGCCCGCGGTGGAGCCGTGCCTCTGGCTACGGCGCTGTCTCCAGGAGGCTCCTATAAACTTCGGCACCAACTGCCAGGAAATTTTACCAGGAGAGGAACGAGGACGGGCACATTACAACAAGGACGGGAAAGAAAAGGTCTGAGCAGTGGTTCCTGAGGTTAGTTTGCAGACCACTGCTGGGTGGCTGTATTTGGATCGATCACCTAGGCAGCTTCCACCCCGTGAGATTCCAGTGGGACTTGGGGACATATATTTTAAAAATCATCAGGTGATTCTGATGCTCTCCAGGGTTTAACACCAGGGACCAGAACACAGGGTCTGTTGGGAAGACACTGCTGAAATTTGGCTGGGGTTAGGGGCTGGGCAGCTCTTAGCGTGAAGGAGCTGCGAGGGCGATGGGAAGGGGAGGCTTTTCTTCGGGGAGTGGGTGCTGCTGAGGGCAGCCTTGCGCCGCTTTGTTAGGTGTCCTCTGCTCCCTAAAGCTGGCAGAGTGTCTACCAACATCAGCAATGCCTTACATTTCTTTGTGCTCAGTTGACATGCAACAGAGTTTCTTGAATGGAAAGATGAATGAATGAGGTGGTTCTTCTAAGAGGGCCTCAGAGTAAACTGTCTTTGTCCCTTCTGCAGCTTCACACAGTAGCCAATGCCAGCTGTTTGTATAGACAGCTACATGTCAGGGAACTAGGGACTTGAGTAGGCAGAGGTTGGCAAATTTTTTCTGTAAGAGACCAGATAGTAAATATTTTAGGCTCTGTGGGTCATGTAGGTCTCGGTCTCATGTTCTTTGTTTTTAAAACACATTCTTAGCTGGCAGGTAGTACAAAGCCAGGCTGTTGGCCTGTGGGCTATAGTTTGCTGACATCTAGCTTGGAGTGTTCACGTGTCAAGGACAGCTTTACCCTGCAACTTCACATCAACAAATCCAGATTCCTCGAAGTCTACAGAAACGGCTGCTGGGAGGGAGCAAGGTAATGAACCTGAGGCCATCTTATCACATCAGGGGTTGGTCTGAGGCATTCCGGGCTCCTCACAGAATGAGAGACCTTAGAAGCGACCGTGCTTTTCAGCTACTGGAAACCTTAGGGGGCTGGGAACACGCTGACAGAGTTGTATCCAGCAGTGACAGAAAACTGCATGCTTCAGTGGCTCTGAGGACCCGCATGCTAGCACGACTCTGGAGAAACAGCTCACATGTGTCTGCAGGTCTCCCTAGGGGAAGTCTCCAGAGAGGTTTCGGGACCTCTGAGGCGCAGCTCAGGAACCAGAGCATCTGTTAGGAACACTCTCGCCAGATTCTCCAGCCGTACTGGAAGTTCTGGAGCCATGTGGTTCCGGTCTAAGCAGAAGTCCGTCCCAGGAGAAGTGGTCCAGGACAGCCCACACAGGTGTGGCCGCTCCGTCGTGTTTGGATTCTTTATTACGTTCATGGTCCTTCTGTATAAATTACTCACTCTGCATGTTAGGAGGCTTTGGGTTCAAGGTTAACAGTATTTAATACTACATTATTTACACCTTGTCTACTTCTGGACAGGATTAAAAGGGGCTTCTGAGGATCGTGCTCTTTTCCCTTAAAACCATGGAAAACTAGGACCTGTTCCCAGCAGACGCAGCGGCCTGCCGGGTGGCACTGATCCTCTTTCTGGGCAGGAGTGAGGTCTCCTGACAGTATTCGTGGAGATGGAGGGACGTTAGCAACCATACAACTTGGACAGTTGCAGGCATATAACCAGTGTTTTATTTTGTAGTAGATCTTGTTTTGAATAAGAGACAAAAAAAAAAAAAAAAAAAAAGATGATGATGACGACGACTCCTCTTAGGAGGACTTCTGTAGAGTATCTGGGAAAGACAGGTTCTTTATTTTCCAACCATGTCTTCAGTGTCGCGTGTCTACTGGTTTCTATCGTTACGAAGTCAGCGATGCTCTCTGCTCTCACAGGATGACAGGGACGGGCACAGTATGGCTGTTCTTTTCCTGGGCCAAGGATGTGATCTTTCAACCAGCTGTGGGACCAGATGTGGTCATTCTTAAATCATCCCTTAAGGGTACTGCCAAAGCCTCATCTGACACGCAGACTGACCACAGTCCTATGAATCTACCTGTGGTAAATACACTCCTCACTCCCCTTAAGGACAGCTTTCTTTCAAAAGTCATATCTCTGTGTGTTTGTCCTGTGTGTTTGCCCTTTGTATGTATCCAGCAGAGTTGAAAAGAGAAGCTTTCTCTGCCTTTGTGATTCTTTGTAGCTTAGGATAAGCCTCCTCATTTTCTTTTTTAATGGGAGTAGCTGATCTGTCTCGTAAAGGTCTTTCCCTGTAGCTTTACACCTAGCGGTTGTTCAGATTTTTAAAACATTCCAACATGTCCTTAGCTTCCTCAGATCTTAATAAAAACAGTATTCTAGGTTGAGCTGGTAGCTTCTCTTATGTCTTATCAGTTACCCCAAAAGGTGAGGCTGATGAAGGATTAATAATGTACATGACACCCCACCCCAGTATTGCAACATTCCATGAAACAAATGAAGATGGAAACAAAGCAGGCAAAAAGCAGACAGAACACACAAAAGCAGGAACTTACACCCAACTATCTTCATCTCTGCACCAGAAAGAAAGGGGCGAGAATGAGGGGACAGCACAGAGAGAAACAAGAACAATTAAGACAAACAGGAAAAGAGAATAAAACGTCACTTGCAGGTTGGGGATGAAGCATGCACTTTTTACCAGGGGTTAAAGCGAAGGACTGAGCGTATCCCTGAACACGAGGGCAAGAATCAGAGGGTCCCCTCGGGGACACCACGCCTGCATTGCCGCCTTCCAATGGGCCAGTTCGGGGCGACTCGGAGGGAAGCAGTACTTGTGCCAGGTCTGACTCAGAGAGGGGCGAAGCATCCCTAAAGCGGGGTACTCTCCAGGACACGGTTCTCAGGGGGGGTCCCAAACCAGTAGCATCACCATCACTTGAGAATTCGTGAAAATGTAAATCGTAGGGTCCTGCCTCAATCTTCCCGCATCAGAAACTCTCAGGGTGGGCCCAGCAGTCTGTGATTCCCCAAGCCCTGCGGGTGACTGCGATTCATACATGCTTCAGGAAAGACTTAGTCATCGGCTAGAACATACTAAATCAAAGGGCAGATTTCTTCTGGCAAGACAGAAAACCATTTAACTAATACGAAACTTGGCCCACATCACCCACGGTAAATGATGACATAAAAAATTCGAGGCTTCGAAAACAAGTTAAAATGTTGTCATGTGCACAGAGCCGTGACGGAACTCTGAACTGCCACCGACACCAGGGAGCAGCCTTTGCGGGAAAGCCAAGGACTCGGGAGGGCTGTGGGAAGCGGCAGCACGTCCCCACTGCCTCGGACGAGGTCTAGAGACGGCACAGCCTCTTCTCCAGCAAGAGGTTTTAAACTGTCCCTTTCAGTTGACAATCTCTTGGCTGACCGTCTTCTTTAAGGTTTTGTTTGGGCTAATTCTGACAAGTGAGTCACTAGGAACCATGTTAACTTCAGCTTGTTCACCTGGAACACCTGTCTGGCCCTAGTCTTTCCTGTCCTGAGTTTGGAGGGAAGGAGGAAACACCCACAGAAATATAACGAGCCAACAAAAGGCTAGAGGTGCTCAGTTTCAAAATTAGGCTTAAATTCTCACATCTATTTGTTCTATAATCTAGAAGTAAGGACCTTAGCTGTGAAACAGAGCAGGCCACCTCCTGTTCACAGCTGTCATGCGGCAGGTATGTACACACCCATGGAAAGCAACAAGAGACCATCAGAAAGACCTTTTCCAAAATACTATGTTGAATACCTGTGTGGCAAGAGCCTGTCTGAATGCTGAAGCTGCAGTCACAGCTCTGTAACTCAGAGCTATAAGTTCTGTCAATACACTTTGACAAGGACCTGCCAGGGCCATCCTGACAAAAAAAAAAACCTCTCCAAATGAGTGTTTGGTAGTTTCTGCCAAATGCTGGGTAGTTTAAAAAAAGGATCACAGTTTATGAGTAATTCTAATTTTTACATTTACTCCAATTTCTCAGACTTAAGTGTTGAAATGCTCGCAGTTACTGACATAATTTCCTTGTTCAGTTCCCATATGTCCATGTGTCAAGAAAAAGCTGCAACTTGGTCACACCAGCACTTTGAGGGCTAAGGGATGGCTCCAGCCAAATACAATATTCCCACAGGTGAAGGGCGGACCAGCTACAGGTAGACAGGTGGCCAGGGCCAGGAGTCTCACCGGACTTCCTGCTACAGTCATGGTTTCCCAAGATAGGCTGACCACGGTGTAAAAGTCCTGCACACTTGCCCTGCTGCTCCGGCAGGACCTGCAGGCCAGGCCTGCCACCTCGCCCAAGGATGGCAAACCCACTCTGGTGATATCTTGGGGTGCGTTGAGGGGGCTGTCCATGGTCAGCTCACAACTCCAAGTGCCCATCTGTGCCAAAAGCTCTTTCCCCCAGGAAGGAAGGACAGAGGAGGAGACAGATTCTGCATAAAGGACTGCTTCTTGCCCGAGAACCAGACCTCGCTTTCGGCTTCAGCACTCGAAGGCGGCAGCATACTCACCGCCCCAGCCGGGACCTCCCAGGATTGTAAATGTCTTGGCCTCGTGGGGCAAATCACACAACGATCCCTTAGCTCCCCAGGGGAGGGCATGCCCCCTAAGCTCAGCTCGCCTCACCAATGCCCAATACGGCTGACTTCCACGGTGACGTCTAGCACACGCAGAGGTCCTTCATAGGCCTGTCTGCCAATGACACAGGGAGATGTGGGGTGCCCACGAAAAGGTCTCATTCCATAGAACAGGTCTGGACAGTGTAACTCTTAAAATCAAAGTCTGCTTAAAAACATTTTTGACTGAAGCTTGCTCCTTGTTAGTCTCTGCTCACTTGGTTTTAACCCCATGACTGTGTAAAGGCCAATAGAAAGGAAATATCCAAATCGTAGAGAAACAAGTTCTTAAAAGAAAGGAAGAATTTAAAATACATCTCTTAGAGTATGAGCCCACCTCATGAGCCTGGCCATCTAATTAAAAAAAGATCACCAGATGAATTCTGGCAACCACCTATCCTTTCTTCCATGACACGAAGCCAGGGCCTACGCCTGGCCTCCTCCTGATAACCAGAGCCACAGAGGGCTGAGGACCAGTGCGAGGACACAACGGAAGAAACGTCCTGTGGAGGACATCACGTTGACAGCAGACGAGAGCTTTCGTAAGCACAGAGTCTCCTTAGCATTTAAAGGTACGCATGGCACGCTCGAGCGGCCCTGCATCCACGAGCAGGCGGGAAGGCTGTCCCCAGCAGCTTGCTCTGAATGCAGCATCTATGGAGAGGCACCAAGGGCTACGGAAGACAAGCCTGCGCGTAGTGCGGGAAGCCGGAGGGCAGTCGGAATGCGTCCCACGGGCCTTCCCTGTGCTCAGGCCACGCTTCCCTTTGGGTATATGCTAGCAAATATTTCCAACGAGAGGGTTTAGAGTACCGTGAAGAACCCCCGCAGGTGGTCTGTAGGGTGGGCATAATCAGTTCAGCCTAGCCTGGCGCGGCCCTTCTCAGCAAAGGCGAGCGAGCTGCCGGCGCAGCACCGAAACTGTGTGGACGCTGGGCTCACGCCCCTGCCATCCACCCAGACGATCAGCTGCTCATCTGTTCTGATTTCCTCTTCTTGTTCGCGTCTTCTCTGGTCATCAGACCACTCGCCATCCATCTGAGCCACCCCTCTGCCCTTCCCTCTCCCGAAGGCCCCCTGGCTGCGACGGCCTGTCTGGACTCGCTTCTCCAGCTTTGCCTACACCTGCCTGACGAGGGAACGTGAACCTGGGATGGACGTGCCGGAACCACACCGGGGGGCGGCGCATCCCCACCTGCTGCCCTGGTTTTCCGTCAGGTATCCGACGAAGAGGGTGCGACAGTTCCTGAGAAACTGGCCAGGTGAGACTCCTCACAGGGCCTAATTCACACCATTTGCCTAATCCAGTCTCTAATACACTAAACCGTATCTGCTATTCCTAATGGACGGGGCTCATCAATACTACAGGCACATATTTTGGTGTATTCTCCTCCTTACAGAGGGAGTTCTGTGAGCTAATGCGCTTCTTCCAAGCAGTGTAATGGAAGAGAAGGATATAGAAAGGCATGCCCGTGAAGTTCCCCGTCACTACCATGTAGCCCGCACAGAGACAGCAAAGCGCACCTGCTGAGTTGTCACGCTGCACTGGTGAACGTGACGTAGGGGCTTCTGGAAAAGAACAACTACCACCAAGAGCCGAGGGAGCTACTGGCTGCGGACTGCGGTCGGCCACCTAACTTGGGTGCAGAGGCTTTTAATGGCCGCAGGGGTCCTCCACAGCAGTTCACCACCTGCTCCTGAGACGCGCACTGGACTCTTGTGTTCCTAACCCTTCTCCCACCGCAGCCCCAAGAAGTTCTGCCTACCTGGCATGATGACATCAGGAAATCCCAATTTCCTTGTAATCGCCAATCCCCTGTTAAATATCATAGGGTTTTCTCTCCTAATCTGTTCCATGTCTCCTCGAAGAAGCTGCAGAGAAATTATAAGACCTGCAGAAACAAAAGCATTTTCTTCCTCAGAACCACACCCCACCCTGTCTCAGACTCTGGGCTTCAGACCCTCCAGATGATCCCAGGGGCTTTGTTCAGAATTTGGGAGAATCTGTAATGTCTCCAAGGAGATATGGCTTCCGGCTCATTACCTGTACCCTAGGAGTTCTGCACAAAGTAAGAATCTCCTGGGACACACCCTGCCTCCTGCCCCCAAGGGTCCCCCCTGCAGCCGACGGTCAAGCCCAGATGGAGTTGGGAAGTGCCTCTAACGAGATGACCTGTTACAGGATGAGGAACTTAGGTGCTGATCTACAGGTCAGTGGGAAGCAGTCATTGGTCCAGAAACTCAGGAGTGGAACAGAAGATGAACATCTAGAATTTAGGGAAGGCATTACGGTAACTAGGACAATCAGAAGGGTGATGGCTAGAATGGAGACAAGTAACAAGCAGACCGCGGAATAAGAACGGTGAGGTGATGGCGGAAACCGCTCTTTCCATTGTTTCTTTTAATGTCTTATTACCATCTTGCTTTTAAAATGTTCTCAACGTTTTAATCACATCATGTCCCAAGAACTTGTAGCCAAGGGCAGCTCTTTATACAACAAGTACATAAATAAAGCGAAGAACGCTATGAATACTGATACGGATGGTAGTTTTCCAAATTGCTAGTAATTTTTCTATACTTTAAAAACAAGATTCCATGTGTCTCTTGCTGTCGCCTAGTTTTAGGAGAGGAATATGGACTCCCTTCCCCCTCCAGGCACACCGCATGGAGGTCCCTGGCAACCAGGCACATCCATAAGGAAAACAGCAGCCACTTAAAAATAGTGAGAGGCCCTGCGGACCCCCATGCTATGGAGCTTGAGAGGAATGAGGTGCTCCCAGACCAGGGTCTCCAACTTTGCAGCCCCTGATGTGTAGCTGCTCTGAGGACCCTCCTAGGGGAGTATCTGCTGATGCCAAGAGAGGAAAAAAAGTTCATCTCCACAACTCTGGAAACTGCCATGCCTTGCAGTGGCTCTACACTGTCACTTAGGGCCAACTTTTTATTTACAACAGGTCTATGAGAGTTAAAACAAAGAAGTTACATAAAAGAGATTATGAAATAATTTAAAGGGAAAAACTGTCAGGAAAAACATGGTTCTATGTAAATCTGAGAGCTATCTTCAAGGGTGTATAAAAGTTCACAGGCTTTTAAATAGTGTTTCTAATTTAATCAAGCAATTAATGTTCAATTTAGAAAACACAATCTTTCTAATATGTAGAGCTGCACCAAGATTTAGACAGAAATTATTTAAACAGAGTTTTAAAGGAAAGGGAGTAAAAAGGAAAAGGAGTTGAGCTGAGGTGAAAGCGGCTTTGAAATAAAGGTCTTCTCTTCTAGCTCCGGAATGATACCGGCAGACTTAGTCACTGAATCTCGTTAGTGTCAGGCTTTCTTGGGGACAGGAATAGAAAAAGTAATATTAATATTTGTCTCCTTTGGGGGGCTGGGTGTGTATCTTATTCAGGAAAACACAGACTTCACAACGTGACAGACCCTGCAATTTTTCTGTTCACTCTGGATTTAAATTGGAACTCGAGTTACCTATCAAAGCACATGGAATCCATCACAGAAAGAACAGAAAATGTATTTTGCTTGGAAGTAACTAGGGAAGATCTCAAATTATCAGAAAAAGAAACAGTAGAGAGTGGCTGGGTGGGAGACACGTCTGCAGGGGACTGAACGTTACATGTGGCGACCGATCGGCACAGATCGAGTGACGTGTCCGATCGGCACCACGAATGCCACCCAAAGCTGTCTAGCCAGAGAGGTACGTCACCGTGGCTGGCACTGGGGGCGGAATACTTGGCGCTGGACTTGCGGATGATGTTCTCGTGGGTCTGGGACCACTCGCTCTCGTTGTTGCACCTGCAACAGAAGGACAGGCGTGACGACTCTCGAGGGTCTTACCCATCTCCAACTTCCAACTCACTTCCTAAAAGAAATGAATGTATATTCCCCTAAATTAGACAAGGCTCATTTTCTGTTAAGGCACACAGAAGCCCCACACTTTGGGAAAGAACAGAAACTCTAAGATGACTCTCTACAGATATCCTGTAAGTGGCTAAATGTCCTCTTCCGTGAAGTAGTGCTCTCCCACCTGACGTTCTTTCCTTTTCTAGTTCCTTACACACATGAGCGCACACGAAACCAACAACGAAAAACTAGGCTCCAGAGGAAAGTTCCCGATAGAGGAAAAGAAGAGTTCCTCTCAACGAGTCCTATTGCTTAGAAAGTGCCATGCCTTGTTCTGGCTTTATTCTGTCATTTAGCTGTCATCATATTGGCTACACAGGAAAATCCTGCTAAGCTCAGGACAATGTGGATATTCGCTTGTGGGTGCACTTCAGCCAGACCGAAATAAAAAGAAAAGTTTGGGAGGTTGGTGGGTTTGCTTCGCTGTGAAATCCTCTGCAGTTGGGAAGGAGGACTTAGCAAAGAAGCCTGGATGCCTAAATATCTCAGAATAAATGTCTTTCCTAGGGACTTTGGGATTGGGACAAGAAAGAACGAAGGAACGACACTGCACCTCTGTTAATTTATGACATTTTAGGGTCTTGCCCTCTGAAGGGCAATTCCAAGGGCCGCGAACACACAACCACTTGGTATGGCCTGGAGACTTGGAATTCTGCCCCGTGATGTAGATACCTCAATGGAACAACTGGAATGAGGTTAGGGTCACCTCTTGAAAATGCCACAAGACACTGGGAGTCCCCAGTGCCCTGGCCCCACCCCTCCCCCCGCTGGATAGGGAGGTATGGACCCAATGACCCCACGCACAAAGAAAAACCCACAGGACCTTTCCACAGTTACTCAGAAGTGTGCAGTCCGGTACGGCTGCTCCCAAGAGGAAACCTCAGTAAGAGCCGTGCCACGTGCCACCCAGCAGTGGCAAGGACAGCAGGTTTCTAAGTAAAAGGTGCGTGTGGAGCCATTCAGAGATCAAGGACGTTGGTCACAGCTTACTTCTGTTACTCAACCAGCAGCTCTGCTCACTCCTTGATCAGGACGAGTAAGCCTCACCTGCTCAGAGGTGCCACTAAGAATTGTCAAAGATGAGGTTCTCAGAGTCCAGAGCTGTGCGGATAACTTCCTGCTTGTGAGGAAGAATTCCTTCCAAAAGAAGGGAAGATCGTCCTTTAAAATGATCACTTACGACTTAGCAACTCAGTTGGAAAGGGAAAGTGAGAGGTGCTGGCGGCGGCATACCCAGCCCTTCCCGTCTGACATGCACCGTCTCGTCTCTTCCAAGCAGTCAATACTTCGGAGAAGCACCCAGCCGGTGAGGATTCAAGGACTTGTCTGTCAGGTTTTTTTTTTTTTTTTTTTGGGTCACTTTCTAGGTTTATAAGCTCAGTAGTCACTTTCTTTAATTGAGATCTGACTACAGTTTATTATAAATAACATAGTCGCCCCTCTCATTTCAAAAGAAGAGACTTGAAATTAACTCCCTCCCTCCAACAGACGGTGTCATTTTAGTTCTCACTGGTTCCTCGGCAGCACAGGTGCGGTGCTTCGCTGACCACATCGCAGTGACGATGTGCGTTATTTCACTCACATGTACCCTCCCAGACAACACACGCAAGTCAGATGCCAGACGATGGACGGCTCGTCCCTGCCGCTGCTGTCCCACTGCACACCCCTTGTTGGTGGCCTTCACGGCTCTACCCTCAGCCCACTTCCTTCCTATCTACGAGCTTTCCTGGGCAACCCCACCTACTCCTACAGTTTTGACCACCACTAGAAGCTGCCAAGCTGCGAAGCAGTGTCTCCAGCCCAGACTCATCCCTGATCTCCTGACATACGTGGCTACAAGAGAGCTGTTGTCATCTCTCCCCAACCTGCCTGCTCCCAGAGACTCCTTCTCACTGAGCGGCACCCACTTTTTCACTAAACCAGAACCCTTCCAGCTGTCAGCATGCTCTGTAGACTTTTCTATCTTAAAATCTGTCACATCTGACCTCTCCTCTTCATGGCCTTGGTTCAGCCATTATCAGCTCTCCTCTGGACCAGTGTAATCACCTCCATCTGGCCTTTCAAACATCGCCCTTTCCACAATGACAGGAGGAGCTACTCAAATCATCTGAAACTAAGTGGAGGCAGTGTCTTCAGCATATTTATCCAATCACTAGGATATTTTATAGAGGAAAAATTAAAAATGTAAGCATTTATTAAATAATCAAATGAGTTGTGATTATAATGAGGCATGATTGTTATATACGACCAAATGAATATTTAGAGTGTGATTACTGATGTCGACAGTCTGTCCTCAATCATAAGGCCCACGAGAGCTCATGATCTAAACAGGTGTGTGTGCCTCTGCGACAACCCACCCCTGCACAGAGGTGAGCGTGGGCGATGGAGCGGCTCGCCCACCGCCACGTGTCCAGGGCCTTTACTCAAGGAATACGACAGGGCGAGAGGTTTTGGTTTTCTACGTGGAGCTCCAAGCATTCAGAAGCCCAAGAGCGGGCTCTGCTCCTAAGAGAGAATCACAACATTTCTCATGCACTCAAGTACTGAAGTACACTCTGCCGTTTGCCTCTTCCCTACTATCTCCTTATCTTCTTTTTTATTTTTTAATTATTTTTAAAACTTTCAATTACAGTTGATGTTTAGTATTATTTTATATTAGTTTCAGGTGTATGGCACAGTGGTTAGACATTTATGTAATTTATGAAGTGATCCCCTGATAAGTCTGGTGTCCAGCTGATGCCATCGAGAGCTGTTACAATATGGCTGACCGTATTCCCTGTGCTGTACTTCATGTCCCCGTGACTATTTCCAAACTACCAATTTGTACTTCTTAATACCTCATCTCGATCTCTGTGTTTCTCATGGGTATTCACCCACCTTCTCATCTTTCCCCAAAGTGGGCAATCCCTAAAAGTATTTAAGAAATTTTAAAGGGTTAACTGTAAGACCTTTGAGTTTGCATTTTTAGAAGGGTGCCTATTATAGGTAGGTGATGATGAGGGTATTTCCCCATATTTTATTTCACTTAATTCTCATAACCCTATAATAGGTATTATCATGTTCATTTTACAGGTAAGGAGAGTGAGGTGGAGCTGGAGTCGAAACATACATCTGCCTGGTCCCAAAAGCAGGGAAGGGGAGGGAGAGAGAGGGAGGCTGCAGAGGACAGTAACCAAAAATTCCTGCTCCTGCAGCAGGCTGAGGATGTCTCCCTGACATCAACCAGCATGCCCATTTTGTCTACTTTCACCTAACTGCTATTGCTGCCTTGACTCTGGCTCAAAACTTAATTTAGTGGAAATACTACATATTAAAATTCTTTCTCTTTGGGCGTGACCTGCTTTATTTTGGCCTTTATTTGATTGAAAGTCCTAACGAGCTAGAAAACAGGCCAGAGCCCACAGGTCGAGGAGCCCTCCTGATGCCGACCACGTTCACGCAGGGTCACGCAGTCCTCACGTGCAGCGCAAGAGAGAGTAACATCAAGAGGGATGAAGAGAAACAGCGCGTGTTTCTTTAAAAATGGCCCAACGGAACAGTCTTTGAAACCAAGCTGACATAAATCAACCAATCTGATTCATCGTGATGATGGGCCAAGAGATCCTGTCTTTTTATTTATGAAAAAATTTAAAGCCATTTTTATTTTACAACTTATACATGTGTGAGATGGAAAAATTCAAAAGAAAGACAAATGGCATATATACAATTATAGAGCTTTAGCAGGAATCCTTATTTTTACTCCTTCTCTTTCCAAGTGGTAAAAGCGTTTCTTCTGGGAGTGACAGTTATGCCTCTCCTATCACTGCCTGGGAGGAGCCACTCCTTTGGCCAGCGCATCCAGGTGAAGGGCCAGGCATGAACACCTCAGGGTCTCCCTCTTCTTTCTTTGGGGACCAACCTGTTTGCAGAGAGCATACAACCTCTGCGACACCAGGCTCCACACTGATGGTGACCTTAAAACCTTTCTAATTCAGGTTCGCATCAGTCACGGCTATAGTGGGCTGAATGGCGTCCCCCTAAGACATGTCCATGTCCTAATCCCTAGAACCTGCGAATGTGACCTGACTTGGAAAAAGGGTCTTTGCAAGCGTCATTAAGAGTCTTGAGATGAGACAATCATCCTGGATTATCTCGGTGAGCCCAAGTTCAATGACAAATGTCCTTAGAGAAAGACAAAGGGAGATTTAAGACAGAAGAGACAGACAGAAGATGAGAAAGCAACGTGACCAGAAGAGAGGGGCATGACTAAGCCCCAAGCCAAGGCATGCTAAGTAATATAAAGAACGTATTTTACTCTAGAGCTTCCAGAAGGAATGTTGTTCTCCTGGCATCTTGACTTCTGGCCTCCAGAAGGTGGGAATAAATTTCTGTTGTTTTAAACCACCACATTTGCAGTAATCTGTTACAGTAGCCACAGGAAAGACATATATAAGACCATGTGCCTCATAGATCTAAACATGGTCTCAAATTTAAGTTTTTTTGCTAATAAAGGTGACACGTTTATATATACTACTCACATATATACACATCATAAATTTAGATCTACACTACTCTGTACTATATATCCACTTTTACCTATACCTGCTTAACATTCTGGTCTCAGAAGCAATCTATTGTCATCTTAACTAAACCAAACTACAACGAACAGCATTTTATTCTTAGTTTACTAAGCTGACATTGTTAAATAATTGGGGTGAAGGCTGACCTTTGTCAGTATCTTTTTTTATATCAGGATTGTATGGTCCCCACCCCCCATGACTAATATTATGTATCATATGTTAATTGCACTGTGATCAGAGAGTGTGACTTATGCCTTGTGGAATTTATAGAATATTTTCTACAAGTAATTTCTGTAAATGTTCTATGGGCACTGGAAAAGATATATTCTGTTCACTGGACAAAAAATTAGTTTAGAGCTGGGAGGATCATATTCCCTGGTGATCTAGGACAGGGGTCCCCAACTCCCAGGCCACATTCTGGTACCAGTCAGTCACCTGTTAGGAACCATGCCACACAGTAGCAGGTGAGCGGCGGGCAGGTGAGCGAAGCTTCATCTGTATTTGAAGCTGCTCCCCAGCGCCAGCATCACCGCCTCAGCTCCACCTCAGATCCCTGGGCATTAGAGTCTCATAGGAGCACCGGTCCTTGGTGTCAAAAAAGATTGGGGACCGCTGTATTAGATGGCAGGTGGTATGCCTATTATTTGAGTGTATCTCATTTCCCATACCACTGGTCTCCACATTTATTTTTCCACCTCTTTCCTGTTGATTTACTAGTTCTTTTTGTCTCTTTCTTAGATTACCTTATTCTTTTTTTTTCTATTTTGTAGATGAAAACTGAAGTTCAGAAAATTAGGGTGATTTTTCCAAAGCACACAGCTTCTATTTACCTATCATCTTATTGATCTATCCAACAGATGAAAAATTACCTATATAAAAAAAAAAAAAGCTGGGACCATACATACTACTACTGGCATACTTTTAAGTCAGCTAACACAGTTGTCATATGAAGGCAGCTCTGTGTTTGTCACTCTTAGAGCCACCGTTCTTTCACATCGCTCTTCCTGGAGGAGCAGCAGAACAGAAACGAAGCGGCAGAGAACACAGATGTAGTCCAGTCCTGTGGCAGAGAATACCTGGGACCTCGTGTGCCAACACTCAGAGCCCGGTCAGCGACTCCTGTCATGGGCCTCACACCTCTGCATGAACAGGAGTCACCCTGAGCTGACTTTCTTTACTCTGGCTCATTACTTAATGAGTTGTTTTGTAGCGGCACTAACACACAAACAAATCCAACTGGGCACTGAAGCTAGAGACAGTGGGCACTGGAAGTCAAAACAGAGCAGTTCCATGCGCACAGACCTACTGTATTTGAGTCCTCCTTGTGTGGCCTGAGCAAATATTTGGTGTAGATGCTCAAAAATACACCCGAACAACTGATAATAGTCCTAGGTGGGTGATGATCTATGGAAAATTGGGAAGTCCTAGGCCAGAAAAGAGAAATAGCAGCTACTACCTTACCTGACCTGCAAGTGAAAAGTATTTTCATTTAAAGTTATTATATAAAAAGACCTGGGCATTCTCTTCTCTATACCAAAATAAAGATGGCCGAATGGCCCTCTACCTGTTCAAAAATGAGCTCTCATAAGAATAGCTCCTAAACCAGTACTCTCAACTTAAGGCAGTTTCACGGATGAGCTAGCTGTGTAACAGAGATCTTAATCTTGAAGGCAGTGTTCCAAGGAAAGGCCTGTGTCTACCCCAAGTAGGAGCGCTTCCCTCCCAGTCATCACTTACAGAAGATGTTGCCACCTTGTCTTTCCATCCTCACAAAGCCTTCCATGTATGGGGCATTCTCTGCATCCCTTTATTTTGAATATCATAGCACTATTTGGGTAAGTCACATTAGCCTGAAATAACCTCAAGAAATGAGAGTTTTAGATGCTTACAAAGTTTATCTGACAGATTGGTTCACAAATTTTTTTAAAGAGCAAAACTACACAGATTTAGTAATTATCCTTGGGTGTGACTTCCAAATTGAAGCATTGGATGTTATTCTAAAACTCACCTTAAAAGCTGCATAGTAAGTAGCTGAAACATTAAGGTCACATATATGGACCTAGGAGACAAATGAAAACACAGAAACATCAAATGTCCAAATGTTCGACAAAAAGGCAGTTGGGCCTTCAGATGACTTTCCAGTGAAAGGATTATCAAGGATGCAAATGGTGATGTGTCAAAACCAAGCTGATGAAAGTGAAAACAACGTACCTTGGAAAACTGTGCCAAGATGACTCAGAAAGTGGCCTTAGTGATGACGAAGACCTGATGGCATGATGGCATATGAAGAATTTAGATAAAATCTTCTCATAACATGTGGGAGTTGGGGAAAAGCAATACTTCTCAGTTTTATATAACATCTGATTAAGTAAATAATGTGTAATTCACATTTTCTACAATATGATTTAAAATATAACTGAAGTGATCAATTTAAATTTCAAAGTAGTCATCTATTTCATTAGACTTGGCCTAAAAATGTTTCTTTGGACTTTCTCATCCTGACGTTGGAGAACGGTCATCGCATGGCTCAGAGACATCTTGTATTTGGTTGCATGCGTACTTTGGGACACCCCTGCACTCCAGCCCATGGTAGCTTTAGCTCCCTGGCATTCCTCTCCTTTTATGTCCTAGGCTCCAGGTTCAACAATCCCTGGGCCTGCTTGTGACTCCTGCCAAGAAGAAAGACACATCTATCCCAGACTGAACTACACATACTCGCTATTTATTAGTGATTTTGAAGGCTTTTGGCTCATTAGGAAGCAACCTACTTTTCATGCCTCGGCTTCTTGTTGAAATTTTCTTTAAAGGAATGTGCTGCCCTCCCATACACACACGGCATTAAACGGCATCTATAAAGCCAGAGCGGTGGCCATGGCAAGAAACATACAGAAGCTTGAATCTTCTCTATTTGAGGCTGATTCTGAATGATGGAAGAAATGATGAGAATGTCAACAACTAATGAGATATTTTGCCAATTCATTGACTAAAGCTATATGAGAGGTTTTTATCCTTGTAAAATCCTGCCCTAGCAAAGGCTAAAGCGTTATCAGTAGCAATTAGTAAATACATTAAGCCTTCATTTCAATCCACAAACATGTCCCCTGAAACTTACTGGAAAATACTGCTTCTCCTGAGGGCTAGGTTCACTGTGCTGATGTGGATTTAAAACACTAATCCTAGAGGAATTCCATACTGCACGGAAACGCGATTTCACAAACATGCAGTTGGAAATCTGTTTGAAAGTCTGTTAATATTTTCAAGTGGAAAAAATATTCTACATTTTAACTCTATCAGTCCTTCAAAAATTTATTTTAAACTATTTTCCCTATCAAAACAGTGTTTTTTGGCTTTCTAGAACTGATATATTAGACACGGCTCATAGGAAGAGGCTAAGAAAAAGCTACACACGAATCTCATTACTTGCAAAGTGACAACGCTGGTATTGAAAGCTGTTGTTTTAGAAGCAATTAGGCCAATTAAGCCTGACAGTATGATTTCAAGAGGGGTGCTGTGCAGGCCCCTATCCACAACGAGAATTCGCACTGAAGCAAGGAACAGGTGACACATGCTAAGAGATACAATTCTCCAGTGATATCTATAAACCTCCTGCCTTTGGAAAGGACAGAGTGAAGTAAGATGATGATGAGTTTGGATTTCTGCTTAGTCCTTTTCAAAATGAGGAAGGTGTATCAAGAAGCTGGCCCCACCACCCAACAGTGAAGAGATCTAGTAGGTGGAGAAAGTCTGACTGATGCATAAAGGGAAGAGAAAACCCACCGAAATTTCCTTTGTAAGGTACTATTTCCAAAGGAAGAACCTCATTTTATCGAGTGTGTAACTATGAACAGAGCTTAAGGCGAAATGGATAATAAGAAGATATGGGCTATTATTTTAAAATTAATAAAATGTGGTTGATTACATAGAGGCCCAAGGTAAGTATAATTGTGAATTAAGTTCATTTCATGCCTGAATCAGATAGAATATACAGAAATATATCCATACAATATTGTAGTGAAGATATATTTACATAGTGATTGATAGTATTAGATTTAATTTGAAAACACAATATTGGGTTAAAACAAAAGAGGTCAGATTAAAAAATATATTCTTACAGAAATACACTTGCTTTATTTAAAAACTCTCCAAACTCACCATAGTGCCACTATTCACGCCTGTCTCTAGAAACAAAGACAGACACTAAGCCTGGATTTTGTTTCTTTTTTTTCCTCATTTCTTTTTTTCTACTGCTTAACAAGAGTGAGAAGGAGAGGCACTGCTTCTGCAAGGCAGGCCCCCTGCCCAATGAACACTAAAAATAACGCCTGCCTAGCAGGATGCGACTTATAGATCGTGGTGGCAGAAGTGAAGAGTGAAACCTCAGCTCCTCAGAAAAACAGACTTTTCTTCAAAGACAGGGTGTGACTCGTGCTCATTCTTTGAAGCAATCTGCATCAGGAGCCAGCGCAGTTACGATCGCTGGTGGGCAAGCATTAGATGCAGAAGACTCTCTTATATTCAAAGCACATGAGAAATTACATTATTGGCTTTTCTGTAAATATATAATAAGGTTAGTTAACCCTGGCTGGAAGAGGAAATGTGTACTACCAGGATGTTACTTTAGAACAAAAGGTTCCAAATGCAGCTGCTTCAGCATCACCATGGGAAATTATCAGAACTATAGCGGCCTCAATCCCATCCCAAACCTAGATCAAAATCTGCATTTTCGAAAAACTCCCTATCCCACATATCCCAACGATTCTGTGTCCCACAAAGCTTGACAACTGCTGCTCTTGAGGACAGTGCTGTGATGTCTTATGTTGCAAATCACTAAAATATCTGATGTCCATCACTCACGTGTAAACCTTAAGAACAAAATCCTTTTCTTCCTTCAGCTCTGTGAGAGACTGCAGGACATCCAGGATGCTTAGGACCGCACAGCCGTATGGTCGCCGGTAGTGCAGGTGAGCAGGGCCCTTCTTGGAGTCGTTCAGCAGCATCCGGCCTACGGCACAGCAGGAAACACCAGTCAGACTGAGAACTCCAGGCTCCTCTCCGGCATCCCTGATTATCCTCCAAGGAAGCCAGAGCTACAGGCAACTTAGAGATGCTTCAAATTGGAAGACTAGTTTAGGACTGAATGGAGCTGTCCAAGGATACAAGGATCTCCACGTGCAGGAAGGCCAAACAGGCCTTTGGCCAGGGCTCTTCCCCCGCATCACTCTCCGTCAATCATCCTTATGACCCACCCCAACACAAAGGTCCATTTGTTAATCATATGAGAATAAAACAGTAGTTTCATGAATTTCTTAGAAAAACCAGTGTGCTAATAGATTTAAACTTCATAGGCATAGTAAGGATACAAAGTTTAGTATTTTAGCTGCCAGGTAAAAACTGTGTATGCGCAGATAAGGAGGATGATGTGTTACTCTTCCAACCAAACCCTGCTGTCCGAGCTGCTCATACACCACTATGGGAGCGAGAGCCATCTCCAGAAGTGGACGGGACCTCGCTCTCCCCGTTTACCAAGGCTGTGCCTACAGCGGCAAGAGGACTTCCAAATGCCAAACTGGACCCTCGACAGATGCTTTATTAAGTAAAGCAAAACAAAAAATGAAAGAACAGCAAAAGTTGTTTTGTTGGCAAAGGATTAGAACATCCTCTTTGAAAAATGTAGAATATTTGCCAGAACCCAAACCTATGAAAGAAGACTTGGGTAGTCACGGCCTCCTAAATAATATCATAAACTTGAAATAAGGCTAGGCAAACCTCCACGGAACATTAGCAGAAAAAATCCCTTTTTCATCTTGGGTGAGGAAAAATGAGATGCCATCCATCTACTGCAGTAAGGACAGTAACTCTGATTGTGGGAAATAGCACAGATCTACTTTTGAGTACAAAACACAGCAAAGGGCGTTCACCACCTGTTAGGTTGGTGACGACGGCCACCTGCTATAAGATCTCTGTGGCAGAGGGCTGATACAGAGGCAGGGCACTCGTGATGAAGAGAATGCCAAAAGCAGACCACTTGAAATCAAGAGTTTGGGTCCAAAACCCAACAGAAGATTTCAAGTGAAAAAATGTATTTATTTATATCCAATTTAGCTACCACAGCAGCTGAGCTTACTAAGGTAGAGCCTGAATGCGATCTGGACCCTAATGCTGAAGGGCTGGGGAGAAGAACAAGCTCACATACAGTAGATACTCATCCCAGGTTGGGTTGGTCTTAGTCATGTGAATGGATAAGGTGGACAGTACCTATTCGTATCACATGGGCAACTATATACAAATCTCTCTTCATATCTTTGCTGCTCAGATCCTAAGAAAAGAGAAAAAAATAAGTTAATTAAGGCAATAAATACAGAGAAAATAATTCAAATTTCAATTTGAACCTCATAATGGTTTGCTTTTGTCACTTTTATGTGATGGGTGGCGAAGGAGGGTTAAGGCACACAGCAGTTCAGTGTTTATAAGATTCCTGCAGTAAGTCTAGATATCTTATATGCCTTTGGAAGTTTATTTTATTGACGACGCTTTTCTAGCTCTTATTTGGAACACCTGACAAATACCTACAAGAGCTCTCACGTTAGAAATCTTCATGATATTGCCTTATCTATCCATATTTATTCTAACATCACATGAAAACATCGTGTAACGAAAGAAATGTTCAATGCAGAAAAAATGGGAAAACACCAAAAATCTCACTAATGAGTGAAATTCTAAAAGCTTATTCTTTACTAAGTTTATACTTATTCCGTTGCCCACGAATGATTATTACACATTAGATATGTGCCCTTGAAAAGAGATTAACTTGGTCTTAGTGAAACCTCAATAATTTGATCTTCCTTTCTAAATTTAGATACACATCATATGTCTTTAAGTATAAAGCTAAAAATAATTTATCCGGAAAATTTTAATGGCTTCCTTGAGTAAACAAATCTGATCCAAAATCAGAAAATCTTAAAACTAGAATTATGAAAAATAATTTTATTCATTAAGTTACTTATGTTTAGAACATTTTACATGTTTACTTATGAGTATGTATTTATACTTTACTTAACACACTATAATTGAAGTAATAAAACTTCCTTTAATATAAATTCTGTTTCAGACATTTCACAAGGTCATCAACTCACTGCTCACTCCCAGCTGCTATTGTGAATTAATGACGGCTGGTGGAGTGGCCTCTGTCCTTAATGGGACAGGCTCCTACGATTTCCCTTTTGTTTCTAGGAAAAGGTCCCTTAGTTCCATTTCCTTCCACTCATTCCTCTTTTGATTGGTCCCAATGCTTGTCTCTCCTCAATAAAGCAGGAAAAGGGACAACCAAGTGGCAGTCATGACTTTGAAGGAACTTGGACATCCAGAGTCTCTATGCTTGCTTTATTTTTATACCCTGTTGCAGGATTAGGACTAGGATGAGGCAAGCAGGCAAGGCATCTGAGGTGCAAAACGCGCGGTCTCACTCTCAGGGCTCTCTGCTCTGCGGGCCGCACCCTGGTCCCAGCTCCGCCTGGCAGAGTGGTCCTGAACACACGAAAGGAAAGAGACTTTAAAAAGTCACGTGCAGAGGTGAAACCAAAACTTTTAGATTCTAGATAGTTGAAATATTTTGCCAAATTCTTGATGGAAAAATAAAATATGCTTACAATGATATAGGTAATAAAATAACTGAACATAAATTGGAATATCTGGTATCACAGATATATATTTTTACATGAAAGCTGTCGTTTGATATTAAAAAAGGTGTTTCAGGCTCCATTCCACTAATCTTTTAAATTTAGAAATAGAATTTAAAATTATGTCTTCAAAATTGCACTGTATTTTGACACTTATTAAGATGGCTACTAAATAATAAATACAAATTGATAAACAGGTTACTATTTTTATGTGCTTTTGAGTTTCAAATATGTCTATTACTGAAAGATACAGACATGTTTGACACATTTTAAAGTGAAATGGTTCCTTCTGCATAGCTCAGATTATGTTAATCCGAACTATCAAATGACCACTATAATTATCAATCTTAATAGACCTAGAAAATTCAAGCCAATTACCAAAGATGACCAAACACCAATCGACAGGTTGTACACAAGAGCATGGGACTTCTCCCTTGTCTCTGTCTGAGTGAGTAAAAGGAAGGAGCCTTAAATATAATTTATGGTACTTTCCAAGTGGTTAGGTAGGGGCTCTTTCATGTTGCATGTATTACCCATAACTCTCTGCAGTATCTATTTTTATTTATTGTGGTGTCAATACATAGAAAATGATAATAATCAGTGCAAGAAAGTATATTAAATAAAATTATTATATGTGAATCCCACATAATGTCAATGTCAAATATTAATGTAAAAGTTATCTTATCAAATATAAGCACGTGGTTAAACACAGTTACCACAGAGTCATTAAACTTATATTCTTCAAAAGTAAGTACCAAATGTGGCTATCCATATAAAAATACTCACAAAACC
This sequence comes from Eidolon dupreanum, assembly GCA_028627145.1. Taxonomy (NCBI): domain Eukaryota; kingdom Metazoa; phylum Chordata; class Mammalia; order Chiroptera; family Pteropodidae; genus Eidolon; species Eidolon dupreanum. Next base: position 150,431,752 of record CM053507.1, on the reverse strand, counting down.
TGTAAAATCGAGATGGGAAGAAGAATGGCTCACACACCATTCATCTGGTGAGCGAGGTGTGAATTTAGGTTTACTCACTGGACCACACCCTCCAATCCTTCATAGTCAGAAGCTGGTTGCCAACTGCACTGTGGGTAGAGAGGGCAGTGACTCATGGCTCAACATCTTAGACTCAATTATTAACGTCCCATTTGAAATATGGGAAAGTCAGCTTGCTTCCCTGTGCTTGGCCTGCCCTTTTTCTGTAGAGACTATGAAATTTACAAATATAAAACAAGGCCCATTTAACTATACTTGTGCTGAAGAAAAGGAGGCAATATTTTAATTTGTGATGTTACTA
>CM053507.1:150407523-150430912 GCA_028627145.1 Eidolon dupreanum | reverse complement strand
TTAGGGAAAATTTAAAAAGAGAGCTACTTTGGTTGAATCAGAGGTGGGGGGAGAGCATAGGGGTAGGAATCCTCCCTACCTGGGCCTCTCTTTCAACTGCCAACCCTGAAACACTGCAGGCCCCCGAAGACCGCATTTACAACCAGCAGTGCGAGGCAGAGGCTCTTTCCAGCCTTCCTCCTTCCTTTCATTCTTTCAATAAACATTCATGACTCCTATCAAGTTCCAGAAACTGAGCTGGATGCTGGAAATTATAGAAATGAAACAGTCCCTATCCTCAGGGTTCTGAGTTTTGGGGAGAGAGATACACATGAACCAAAAATTGCAGCACAACGTGAAAGGCTGTAATTGCATACAAAGAGGTTGACAAGCTGTGTGCTAGTGCATGGCGGCACTGTTCCAGAGAACGAAATTATAATGCTGGCAACCTAGGGTCAGGATACACGGTGGGGGTTAGGGCTGGAGGAAAGGTGTCCAGAGGGCCAGGTCTAGGAATGGCACTCTCTGGGGCAGGCATTTCTGGTCTCTACGGCTTAGAAATGGGCACGTGAGAGGCGAGCTGACTTCTAAAACCCAGCAATCTAAGCGTAGATGAGGAAATCTGTGGTCTACACAGATAGGCTAGACCAAAGTTCTGCAAGCCAGGAGCGTAGGACTCAAGTGAGACAGTCTGAGATGTCAATGGCCAGGAGTCTGGTAGAAAAATCCAGAAAGTCAGATAAAATGTAAAAATTGCTAGTGAGCAGGTCCCATGTGGTCTGCCCTTCGGCCTGCTGAACTTTTTGCTGAGAATGGGGTCGCCCTAACACCCAGATGTGCACACAGGGTACTTTTGGCCTCATGAAAGAGGGACACGCTCTCTCTGTGCCTGGGGCTGAGACGAAACAGCTGGATACTTGTGCAGACTCGGAGGGGGATTTGGCGGGTTCTGAGTACTCTGATCAGTGAAGGTGGCACAGTACTTTAAAGTAAACACAACCTCTTCTCCGCTTTTAGAAGTTGCAGCAGTTGGCACAAATTCGCTGCACATGTTTAGACAGGCACAGCCAGCCACCTTTGGCCTGTCCGGCAGGTACTATACTCGGCACTTATATTACACAGACGTAGTCAGCGTTTACCTTCCGCATTTATTTTATGTATTACCTGGAGACTGAGCTGGGCCGCAAATGAACAAGCATCTTCTAAAGCCCTTTGACAATGTCCAGGCATCTTCAATGGTCTTCCAATTCTAGGCAGTCCAACATCAGGGCCAGCCTATCTACTACCCCCGGGTATAGTTTCTGCAAACGTGGCTTGAACTATGACTTCCTTTCTTAAAAGAGAAACCTGCAGTGGTGCTCCGTCCCTGCAGATGAAGCCCACAGCCTCCACCTGGCAGTCCAGCCCCACCAGCACGTCCCCTCCCTGCCTTCCTGGGTCCCCCTGCTTCCATCGACACACCCGTATCCGGCCAGATGAGCCTGCTTGCCTTCTCCCAAAAGTGCTCTTCTTTGCTAACTGCACCCTGTCTCCCCACTTCTCTCTGCTGCTCAAACGCTGCCTGACTTTTGAGGCCCAGCTCTAACATGCGGCGTCATGAAGTCTTCTGTGACCCCACCGATCAGAAGGGACCCGTCCCTCCTCTAACATCTAACCACTTATGGCAGTGACGCGGACAGGCTAGTGTTAGAGCTGGCTGTGTGCCTATGTGACGCCTACTCTGTGCAGAAAAGAAATAACATAGCAGGGCTGGGGCTGCTGTCCTTAGAAAGGCCTGTTTGCGAGGCTGGCCTTTGGCTGGCATCTGGGAACGTGACTCCCGGAGTGTTCCCGACATTTAAGGGTAGGCTCACTGTGCCTAGACTGTTTGCGTGAGCAGCGTGGCTTGTGCTGAACAGGTATGTGCTTCCCTTCTGGGAATTCTGTATGTGCTAGGCAGAGCGCGCCTACCTCACAGGCCCCAACAAACAGCGGGTGCCGGGTCTCTCATGGGCTTCCTGGGGCAGAAGCGCTGCACACAGGCTGCTGCGTTTCCCCGCTGGAGAGTGTGCCGTGCGTGACCCCTGTGTGCGTGTGCGGGGGAGCCTACGGAAGCCTGCGCGTGGATTCCTCCAGACCCCGGTCCCTCTCCCTTATGACCCGGCTGTGCATCCTTCCCCTGTCGCTGCACTAAATCTCAGCTACGGGTACAACCGTGCACCGAGTCCCATGAGCCCCACCAGGGGCTGCCCTGGGGATCCCCGACACATCCTTTAACTCCCGGGCCTTGTCTGTAAAGCAGCAGAGAATGCCTCTCCTGCATCCCTGCAGCCCTCAGAGAATCAAGCGCAGAGGCTTACAGTTTACAGGAACTTACTAAACAAAAATAAACCTTGCCTAATAAAGTCTTCTTGACTCCTAATGACTTTACGTTTATAAGGACAACACAATTAAAAACACCAAAGGAGCTGAGTGAAAGACGAGCAGTAATAAAGGGGCTGCTCTCTCCGAAGAAGGCCCCATCTGGACACACACCGCTTTTTCCTGCTGCAAAGCCTCTCAAGGGCTTCGCAGCAATAAACGAGCATCCTAAATGTGCCTGCCGCTGCTGCCACACGGCTCCAATGACATCTTAGCTTGATGGGACCTCCTGCCACTCAGGCAAAGCTGACAGAAATGCTGTCACTTGAGGTCCCAGGAAAGGTTGCCTGTCAAGTGCCCAGCAAAGGCAGGGCCACTGGGGTGGGAAGAATCTTTGCTGTGTGACCAACCTTTATTTGCCTTTCCTGTCTTCCAGCAGCCCAGGTACAGCATATAAAACACTCAAGTGTTTTCTGACACATAAAACAACAACGAACATAAGTAAGGCATGTAGGCTTTAGCAGGAGCGTGAGTTCAGAGGACAAGGGTAAGGACAGACTGCAGAGATCAAAGCCCCAGAATACCGAGGAGTCCTGACTTACAGGGCTGAGGCTGGAAAATCTCAGGCAGAGCTGGTATTGGAGATGGACCGTAGGTAGGCTGAATTATCTTCAGGGGCAGTGGGATAAAGCCACACGCTAGTCACAGCTGACCACACTCTGGTCAGGGGCTAAGTGTGGAGCCAGAGTAGGCAGATGGGACGAGGTGGATAACAAGGCACAGGTCCTGAGACAGCACAGGGATTGTCCCTGAGTAGGTCTTTTAGTCCTGACAGGGGAGTTTTCGACCTGGGGTCAGACAGGCTGTAGCAGCTCTGTGTACGCTCAGAAGCAGGATGGGAAGGGGTGGGTGAGGATCTGTGTGCACATGCAACCTTCCAGAGAGTACCACAGGGTCCTAGGCTTCTTCTCCCTGGTTTACTTCCGTGTCTTCATACATCCATGAATCTTGCAGGCCCATGACAGATGCCAGGATGGTCTTCTAGGCAGTGAGAAGCTGACCACAAACTGATTCCTCCACTTCCTCTCCAGCCATACCATTTGGCTTATGACCCTATGCAAATGTCACTAAGCCACTGAGATTAACTAAGTTAACTGCTTTTCTGAAGCCATCCCCAGGGTGCTCAGCCTTATCCAGTACGAGTCTTAATATAGCCTATAAACTTCTTAATGGAAGCAAAAATGATGTTTCAGTGCAAAAATTTAGGCAAACTATTTAAGAAGCAGATAAGATGAAAGTTTAATTTCGATCTCAGTAAGTGCTTCCTTCAGCTTTTCTCTTAAATCTGGGCTCCTGATGTGCTTCCAGTGATACAGTATTCCAACACCAGGGACCCATCTCAGGGACTGCTGACAGGGAAGTCTGCCTGCTGTTTTTTGGCAGGGACAGGGATCAGCCACCAAGTGCAGATCCCTGGGCTGCTGGGGCTGCTGGGACTGCTGAGACCCGTGACTATGATCATCAGATCCCCGTACAAGTTGCTATTGCTATCTCCTGCTGACCCTGCAATATGTGTGGCTATTTTCTCATGACGCCCTGCAGCGATATGGTGTAATGGGAACAAATCAAGGGCAGACCAGGACTTGAACCCTGGATTAGATACCAGCAAACTAGATACCGACCTCAGAGTTGATGAATTAAGTGACGTATGGAAAGCCCCTGGTATGGGGCCTGGGACATCCCGTACACTCAAGGAGTATTCACTCCTGTCCTTTCCTCGTCCTCATTCCCCACAGAGACCAATTTGAACCTTTACATTTTTAATTAAGCCTCACAGAAAAATAAAAATCATTGGACACAAATGTCTTCTAATTCTCTTCCAGATTTATCACAGCCTAATTCAACATCTTTATGATTTCTGATTGCACACATTTCTACCCCTCCTCCCCAGTCCCATCTCACTACCTTCATGCTCCCCTCTATAAAGCCTTCCCCCAGGCTGCCCTTCTCCTTTCCCCCCAAACTTCTTCACAGAGTGTCCTCATCCCTGCCCACTAATGCCTCAACCAACTGCGGGTTAGTATCTTCTTATCCAATGGTCTCAAACACTTTCAGTTAAAATCTCCCCTGATGGCCTCCTGATTCGATACTATCATGGCGTCTCACTGCTCTGCAGCTTCTGGCAAAGGACAGGTCCTCCTGCCCCACCTCTGCTCGTGAAGTGTTTCCTTTGTTGCCTTATGCTGCTCCTTCTGACTATTCCTTTGTCGTCTACTTAGCTGGATCTTCTCCTAGTTCTTTCCTAACTCGATTCTTTCTCGAAATACTCCTCCTTGGTGACGTGACCCCTCTTCCGACTTTAACAATCACTGAATGCTGACACCATTCCAATCTTTGGGCAGTTTTATCCTCTCCCCACCACACCCGCCCCGCCTTAAAAACTTCTGCGATACAATTTTCATGAACTCCCCAGGGTTATGTGGCATTTCCAGCAGGCTGGCTGTAATAACACCCCTTTCTTTTGGAATACGACTGAGTGAGATCCAGGGACTTATTGGCCTGCCAAATTTAGGGACCAAAGAGGTCCACTGGAAATCAGGAACTGAGTGATCGGTGGCTGAGGGGCAGTGGGAATTCTGGGGTTAGGGGCCCAGCAGTTGTCAGTTATTGGGAGCCCACCAAGGAAGAAGCGTCTAGAGCTGTGCTTCTCAAACTTTGACGTGCAGGTGAGCCATCTGGGGGCCTTATCAGAAATGCATATTCTGATTCGGCACTTGGGAGGAGAGGGCTGTGATTCTCAATTTCTAACAAGCTCCCAAGTTCTGCCGATGCCATCTGTCCTTGAGCCAAAATCTGAGTAGCAAGATTTGACAGGGCTATCATTATAAGTGATGTGTTGGGTCACTGTGTGCTGCGAAGCAGAAAGCAAATCTAAGTGTCAGTGTGGAGAGTGAGGGATTAAGAAGTATTAGATCAGTAATGGAGGTGTCTGTGTGGGTCCAGCGATTTATTTGGGGTTCCCATGGTGTCTGGATGTCCCATTACAGGGAGTCTGTCTAATATGTAGTTGAAGGGGTGTTGTTAGCAACTCTGGAGTCCGGGAAGGTTAGTGATTGGAGCGTGTGGATAAACGTTTGAGAACCTTAAGAGTTTCGGTGATTACAGAGTTTCTAGTGATAGCATCCGGGAGCCGATACACATGTGTTAGGGGTTATTTTAGAGGTCAATGGCTGAGGAAGACTCTTGAGTTTAGAAATTAAAGGGGATACGTTGGGGTGTCAGTCACTGGTGTCCTGAGAGGCTCAGTGATTCAATAACGTGAGGAGTCAATGCCATCTCTGTAGAGGGGTCTTCCCTGAGCACCTTATTTTTAAAAGTGCCATGTCCTACTTCTGTGATTCTCAATTGCTTCATTTCTTCAAAGTATCTATATCTTCCTGGTTTTAGAGTATATATTTATTTATTATGTTTCCTCCTCTAGATTGTAAACGACAAGAAGGGAGAGATTTTCTCTGTCTTGTTTTATGTTGAATCCCAAAACAAGTGGAACAATGTTTTACACATGGCAGGTGTGCAATGTGTGTTGAATAAATCAAACAAGAGGAATATCATAATTATAACTGAAAATCCACTCTAATTTATAAAAAGTAAATAATTTCAAATTAGTACTGTAACTGTACTACTAACTAATTATTTCTAACACCCTCCTACTGCCTTCTGGATGTAATAGCTATACCCAAAATCCAACAGATTCTGAATTCCTGAAAAGGTGAAGAGATTAAGAAGTACAGCTGGTAGTTATTAAATTAGTCACGAGAATGTAAGGTACAGCATTGGGAATATAGTCAATAATATTACAATAACTAAGTATGGTATCAGATGGGAACTAGACTTATCGGGTGATCACTTTGTAAATTATCTAAATGTCTTATTACTAAATGTCTTATTATTTGCACACCTAAAGCTAATACAAGATTGTATATCAACTGTAACTGAAAAAGAAAAAATTTAAAAATCCAACTGATTCCTTAAACCCAGCTGTCCCAGAGTGGTCCTTAACCTTCCCTGCACACTGGAGTCACTCAAGAGCTAGCTCCTGATTAATTAATCTGGGGAGGGGCCTGGATACTGGGAACTTTAGTGACAATGTGCAGCCAAGCTTAAGAATTACTGGTCTAAAACCAGCTCCCTTAAACCCGTCCACTCTCTCTGCATTCCTTCTTGTGGTCAATGGCCTCATATGCTCAACGATCACTCCAAAGATTCAGAGCTAAGTCTAGTAAAGGTAATAATCAAGGAAGGTAATATGATTTTTGTCCAGTCAACGGAAGATGACTATAAGACTTGTTTTCCTGTGCAACCTATAAACTAGCATTTTTACTTTTCCAGATACTGGACTCTCTCATCCCTGTTCTATTCCCTTCCATACAAGCATCTCACCCACTTGACTCTGTACTTCCATCTCAGCCCAGGCTCCAGCTCCTGGGCCTCCACTATCATTGGTTTAGTGCAACCCTTCATTCTGTCTTGAGGTACTGAAACATTTCTATAAGGTTGAAAACTTACGGGCAACAATCAGGTAAATAATAGTTTTTCAAGTTTGATTTGAAGAGTCCATGTAAAGTGTATATGGACTAAGAAAGGGTTCTATAATAAAACTGACAAGTCCAGTGACAAAAACTTCACAAGGCGATCTGATCATAAAATGCCTAACTGGGCAGATCGAGGAGGGTAGTCACGCCCCAGGCACATAACATTTTCCTGAAAGGTTTTTCTGCCTGAAGCCAGCCTTGTCCATTGTTTCTGTGCATCTAGGTGAACGCACATTTGAAATAAGCTTAATCACCCTCAAGAGAGAGAGCTTGTGATCTTGTTAACTACCCTGTAATCCAACAGCAAAGATAGCCCTGCCTTGATTTACCCACCTCCATGTAATGTTCCTTCTGTTCCCTCCATAATTCCAAAAGCATAAAAGAAACTGCAAAACTCACTCCCAGAGCCGCTGAGATCTTGCTTCCTAGCAACTGTCATCATTTTGGCTCAACTAAATTCTTATAAAAATTCTCTACAGGTTTGGATGATCTTGACATGTATTATGGCTTTCCAGCAAGCAGGGAGAGGGGGGTAGGGTAGGGATGGGGCTGGCTAGGAGTTTTAACAATAATTAACCGAGTTCAAGGTAAACAACTAGCAGAATCTATTTTCACATGAGTTGCTCTTCTAAATATCGTCAGAAGGAAAACTGGAGTTTTCCCTCAGAAAGCAGCAGCTACATCCCCAGATGCCACATTAAGTCAAAGTAAGTTTATACACAGTTGTGTTGCAACAAAATACTCCCCACTGTTTTATACTGAAGAATCGAGTTTTTAAAAAACTCCTAACTGTATAGACTTTGTATCTGAAATTCTAAGTTGCCATTTCTCTCACACCATTAACCTTTGTCTAACCTGTCATTCCTGGTTCCCACGCACTACAAAAGAATCAACCTAGTCTCAGAGCTTCCTCCGATCTGTGCTACTTTTCTTCCTTGTGCCCAACTTCCAGGAACCTGAAGGATGGCCACAGAGTATGCACCATGGACACCAAGCCTATACATCTACTGCTCAGTTTTCTAGTCTCTCTCACGGGTCTCCATTCTTTGCTTTTAAATAGCGTACAGCACATCCTTTCAAACAAAAATGTCAAAGCACTGACTGATATGCTGACAGAATCCAGTACCGAGTGTTTTTCCACCTCCATGTGAGGATTTAAAAATTCAGTTTTAAAAGTCTTGCTTGGTCTTGAGATGATCTCTAATAAACTCCAGATCTAAAGCCAGGCAGATGTTTCATCGCTTTGTGAAGGCAGAGGCAGAATCCCCAGTTTGTGGGGAAATGCTGCTGGTTCTGACAGAAACACTTCCAGTCACCATAAGCTGTACCTCAGGGAACCCAGCCTCAGAAATCCTCTCCAATTATGACTCTAGGAGCACCAGCCACAAGCCCTATAGTTAAACTGTTTCTCTAAGCATCTGGTTTCTAGAGAAACACAAATTAGTTGAAATCTCCCCCAGCAAAATACATTTTAACAACAGTAAGTCTTTTTAAAAGAAACACAAGAAATAGAGCAAACTGCGATGCCGTGTGTGTGTGTGTGTGTGTGTGTGTGTGTGTGTGTGTGTGTGTGTGTGTATCTTTGCATTTTCCTTCATACTCCATTCTGGGATAGCTTTAGTTACATTTTGCAAACTTGAGATTTAGACTCATGGAAGAACTTAGTTTGTATTGGTGTCAGGGTTGGCAAGAGCAGCAAGAAGAAAGGGACTGTCAATGGCTTCAGAAAAGACCTAGCTGGCACTGCATGTGTCTAAAGAGCAAAAGTCCCCTTGCACAGAAAAGTCTGGACACCTCCCGTGAGCCTACTGTCTGTTCACTGAAACATGGGAGTTCTGCTGAAACACGGGATCCCCCACCACCTTTGAATGCTTTGGGACAGTTAGCTTCTGAGGCACATTTTCCAAAGCTTTGGCAGGAGGACAAGTGGTAGAGAGAAGAGAATGCCTTTGCTCTGCATTCAGCTAGATTCAGCACATGGTCATCTTGCAACTATAGACTTAATGCTAGAAGTCCACCTTGAGAGTTTATAACAAGTCATTCATTCCTTTGATAAATGTTAGCTCACTACAGCCTCTATAACATTTTTGCTTGCACATGTAAAGAACTGGGGGAGGAATTCCTGTGTGCACATTACAGCAATTTTCTAGTGTTCAATTTCATTTGAAAAATGTGTTCAAAAGTTTACCACCACTTTAGTCACAAGGAATTTCCCTTCTACTACAAGTTATCTGTTTTCTCCAATATCTTGATGATTTTACCTCTACCTGTCTAGCAATTTTCTAAGGAAGACTAATCAATAGAGGCAACTCATTACCATTTTTAAATGACACTTGAAATCATACTCTCTTCATGTGGACTTGGCTCTCGAGATATTGTGAACATGTACTTTGGAATGCGAAGAACCAAAACAGCTCCAGAAATCTCCCACTATTGGGTATATTTTAGAATTTCTTTCACTTCTTCTATTAGCTTTTTAGCTATACTTCTTTGCATAATTTTACACATCCTTAAGTTTTCACAGTTGATTTAGAGTTAATAATTTCCCATTTTACATAAAATGTAGGAACTTAGCAACTGTAGAGATTAAATTAGCACTCCCCATCCTTTCTGCTATAGTTATCAAATTCACTATATGTACACACATTATAAGACCCTAAGATAATGTTAAATTTGCTTTACAAAGTCATGTATTTTTTAAAAGACAAATAGTCTTTATTTACCTACATACTTACCATTTCCAATGCTCTTTATTCATTCTGGAGGAATTGTGTTTCCCTCCGATTCTTACTTATAGCCTGATGAACATCCATTAGCATCTCTTGAAGTGTCATTCTGTTGGTGACAAAGTCTCTTAATTTTCCTTTATCTGAAAATGTCTATTTCATGTTCATTCTTGAAAGATTTTTTTCACTAGAGACATAATTTTGCATTTGTCTGTGCTTCAACACTTTAAAGATATTTCTCTACTGTCTTCTGGACCCTGTAGGGTTTGATGAAAAGCTCACCATCACCTGAATTATTGTTTCTCTATATGCAATATGTTGTTTTTACAAGCTGCTTTTAAGATTTTATTTTTGTTGGTTTTAAGTGGTATAGACTATAATGTGTCATATTTATCCTGGTTAGTGTTTGGTGGGCCTCTTGAATCTGCAGATTTAGTCTTTCACAAAATTTAAAAATGTTTGCCAGTATTTCTTCAAATGCTTTTTTCTGCCTCATCCTTTTTCTCTTCTTAAATTCCACTGAGGGCCTTTTGAAATTGTCATCCTAAGGCTTTGCTGTTTGTTTCAATATTTTTTCTCTCTCTTCTTTATATTAAATGATTTATATTTGTTTTCAAATTCACTGATTCTGTTATCATCTTATAATCTCATCCAGTGATATTTTTATTCCAGATAGTCTTAATATTAATATTGTATTTTTCAGTTCTAAAGTTTCTATTTGGTATTTAAATTATTTTCTATTTTTCTGTTGAAATTTTTACTCTTTTTATTCAACATGTTATAATCATTATTTTAAAATCCTCGTCTGATAATTCAACCAAGTTATCTCACCACTGGCCTCTGCTGATTGTCTTTTCCTGAGAATGGGTCACATTGTCCTGGTTCTTTATATGACCCATAATTTTGGACTGTATCCTGGACATTGTGCCATGAGCAATGTGACACTCCTGAACACATCTATGTCTTTCCACAATGCCAGATTTAATGAGTGGAACCTTCTCAGAAAAACTAATCATAACTCACGCAGGTTAACACACAACACAGAGAGGGGAAGAACAGAGTCTTACGTGACAGAGCGAAAGGATGAAAGTCTTTAGCATCTGTGAAGTGAGCTCTGTTGACTGGCAGCGCGGAGAGCTGCATGTCATTCCTAAGCCAGCGGCTACGATGGGTCAGAAGGTCAGAGTCTTTGGCTCTTAGTGCAGCCGTCCATGATGCCATTGGGTCAGGCTTGAGCATCATCTGTCTAAGCTGGTGTTCGGCTTACATGCACCTTACGAGGTGGGATGCTCATGCCTATCGGCTCCTGCAGAGGGTAGCTGACTTTTCTGTGGTTTTGGGTGTTCCGGTTACACCCAAGGCATTCCCAGTAGGTGCAAGTTGTCATTACTGTCATGGCTCCCACGGAATCCATTTTGTAAAGTCCAAGATGTTCTCGTTTCTTTATGCTCTATGCACATTGTGATTATTATGTTGTTGAGACTCTGGATTCTCTTCTATTCTTCTAAAGAGAGTTAGTTAGTATTTTTGTTTTAATAGGGGATTAACTTGGTTCGGCTTCACCTATAATCTGTTTCTCCCATGAATGATGACAGGTCACATCTCAGTTTTCTTTTAGCCTTAGTTGCTAACTGCTTTGTGTTTGTCTTGCATATGTGTAGTTAGGGATCAGCCAGTGACATGGACAGAGTTCATATATGGAATTTGGGATCCTCCATCACCTGCTCTCCCCTCTACATGACTCTCTTTTGTGGTCATGCTTGCCCCAGGCTCCATCTCTTGGTTTCTCAGGTCAAAAACGTGGCAGGATTTCTACTGGAGTTTTAGCTACCCCGTGCTATGCAGAGACTACAGCTCAGAACGAAACCACAGAAACAAGAAACTCACCCTATACTGGCCCCTTTCTCCAAGTTTTTACTCTCCTCCAATATCTGCCTGCTTTTGTTTGTTATGCAGAACCTTAAGGTGGTTGTTTTTCATATTGTGCCAGTATTAATAATTAATTGTGGGAGGGCTGGTCTGTTAGCTCCCTCCACCACTCCACAAATGAAACCAGCACAATTCTACCTTTAAAAAAAATAGCCCAAATCCAAGCCACCATCATCTCTTACTGGATTACTATAGAGACCTCCGATCTAGTTTCCTTATTTATCCTTAAGTGACCAAAGGTGAGCAGACTGACTGTAATTTCATCCCTTGGTTCCACCTCACTGATTTGAAAGTCATATTGAGTTCTAAGGATGAGGGGATAACAGAAAAGAGGTATCTCCCATGGAAGAGAGCCCCATGGTCTAGTCACCTTCTCAGTAAGATCTTGACTACCTTATTCAAAATCAAAATTCTCCTTCATACTATGTTTTTTATATTCCATAACATTTATCTCTCCAAATATGCTATATAATTTACTCATTTTTTATATTTATTTGACTGACACCTCTTCTAGAATATAAGCTTCGTGAGGTCAGGTACTTTTGTGTTTTATTCTCTGCTTTATCTCTAGAGCCTGTAACTGTGAAAGCACGTAGTAGGTGCAAAATAAACATTTGATTTATGAATAAATAGCTATCCCAATCTACTATAACTTCCACCTACATTCCTTTCCAGGCAGAGGATTTTTTGAACTTATGTCAGAAGTGTTAGTTATTCTTTTCTATTTCACATTATGAGTTGTGATCTAGACAGAGCAGAAGGCAAATTTCTTATAAGTGAAAGAACTTCTTAAAGAACCTGATTATTTCTTTCACTGTTTTTATCCAGACTCTGTAGGATATTAAAAATTTTCTCCAGACTGACAGCTAGACTCAGCACATAGAGAGATGGCTGGTATACACAGGAGGACAATTTCTAACCCTACTCTCAGATAAAAAATAAAAAACATAGATTTAACCACAGGCTGGTGTACGCACCTGAAGTGAGAGTTTTGCTTTGCCCATCTCTTAGCAGATGTTCACTCTAACATTTCTAAGCAAGATCTGATGCCTTGGGCATCTATTTAAAAGCATGCTGAGTTGGCTTGGCTGCTGGTTCTTAAATAACGTGGGGATACCAGGCACCGACACCCCTCCACCTCACCACAGTGAAAAATCTATACACAACTTTTGACTCCCCAAAAACTTAACTACAGTCATCCCTCAGTATCCATGGGGAACTGGTTCCAGGACCCCCCGCTACAGGTACCAAAACATGTGCATAAAGTAGGCCCTCTGTGCCTGCAGATTCCCAACCAAGATCAAATATACTGTTTTTGATCCACGGTTGGTTGAATCCACAGATGCGAAACCCAGGGGTCTGGATGGCCAACTGTGTATTGAAAAAAATCCACATATAAGTGGACCCATGCACTTCAAACCCGTGTTGTTCAAAGGTCAACAGTCTGCCAGGGTTCTAGCTCCTCTTATTCCTGCTAGGGCTGAGCTGGAGTCTGCACCCCATCCCAGGTTAAGACAGGCTAGACCATACCACGGGTCCTGAAGGACTGAACCGAAGGTCTATCACTGGCAGCCGAAGCTCCTGCAGACAAGCTCCAGCCACATTGTAAGATGTGACCTCTTTTGCAGAGGGAAGCAAAACTGTTTGATTTAATAAACGAAGTTCTCACCCATCATTTTAAAAGAAAATTTCTTTCTAGGGGCACCTGAGATTTTCACAGAGGCAGATTATCTCACTTGGGCAGAATGCTTGACTCACAGGCAGAGCCCTCGACACTTCAATTACAGAAGCAGCTGATTTTCAAGAAAACATTTATTCTACACAAGGGTATTCTGAATGCTGAGTAAATGCCAGGAGAGTAAGAAATGAGGCTTTTTAGCTTGCTTTGCACAGCATCAGTGAAAAGATAGCTAACATAAGTGTTCTCACGTGATAATCAAGAGCAGTTAAGTTTTTGAGGGCAACTTTGCATTCCCAAGGCCTAGCAGAAAAACGGGGCATGCAGAAGACTCCTTAGGGAAAGTCAGTTGAGTGCTGAAATCAATCATTGGCGCCCTGAGGCTTTAGAGCACTCTGTTTAATTTGTAGAGAGCCTGCGAGAGAACCAGGCATATTAACAGACACACAAGTGCTATAGAGAAAACAAGTTAGTTACACAGTAATACTTCTCCTGTGAATAAGGAAATTCACATAATAGAAAAGAGAAGTGTAACCGTACAGAACCAAATACAACTAACACAAATTCTATTCTAGAAGATTATCTGTACTATTTTGAGGAGGTAATTGTGTGGTAATTATTAAACAGATTAAGATAATGATTAAAAATCATAATAGATGTGTATACAGAAAAGTACCTTTTTTTTTTTTAAACAAAGGCAATGAATTCCTTATAGAAGGAGAATCCATGATATTAGAAAAAAAATACAAAAGACATTTTAAATTCTGGCCATTTATAGGCTTTGTTCTTCCCTTTCCTTATCACTGAAAAGCAAAGCAGATGTGTGCTCCACACTGCCAAGTTGGAGATTTGAAGAGAAGAAATATAAATGAAAAATTTCTGACGTATTTTTTTTTCGTATAGCAAAGCCAATATTTCTTATACTTTGCTATAATTCTTTCTCTTAAGATTGTTGCCAGCCACTTTAAGAATTACTACCAAAACTTCAAATGTCTGTCAGTTGAAGGATTCTTTTTGAAAACTCTAGTCTGTTAAAAATTACTATAGATTATAATACATTTACATTATATGCATAGACATATATATTTTTCCCCCACAAATACGTCATGCTGTACATATAGTTGTAAACTTGCTGTTTTCACTGAGAAACATTTCATTAACTTTCTTTTATATGTAGAATGTGTTTATGTAGAAGCAGTCCCTGTTATAGACAGAATTATAAGATGGTCCCACAAGTTGTTCCCCAAATCCCAAGGTTGCATGATCCCTGGGACTTAATATAGTGGCTTTTACTCCCATGATGAGGTTATATTATACGACACAACTGACAGTAAAATAGGGAGAGTATCTAGGTGAGTCTGACCTAATCCCATTAGTTCTTTAAAAACACAGAACTTTCTCCTGCTAGTTGCAGAAAAGAAAGCAGATTCAAAGCATGGGAAGGATTCACCGCATTGCTGCTAACCTAAAGATGAAGGGGGGCTGTGTAGCCAGGAAAGCAGGTGGCCTGTGGGAGTTGAGAGCAGCTCGCAGCTGACAGCCAGCAAGAGGTGGGAACCTCAGTCCTGCAACTATAAGGAACTGAATCCTGCCAATAACCATGAGCTTGGAAGCAAATTTCCCCTTAGAGCTTTCAGACTAGAATGCAGGCCAGCTGCCACTTCAGCCCTGCGATACCCTGAGCAGAGAATCCAGGAATCCCTGGGCAGGCTTCTAACCTATAGAACTCTGAACTAAAAAAAAAAAAAAAAAAAAAAAATTTAATCCATTAAATTTGCTGTAATTTGCTATGGAACAATAGAAAACTAATTCTGTCTCTTCTCACTTTTTGCCTCAATCTTTTCAAAGGTTACACTATTATTTAGTCATCTCTCTACTTATGGAAATTTAGGCTGCCTTAAGATATTTGCTATTACAAAATAACATCCTTACACACATGAGCACAAGTTCATGGGTATCAAATTGTTCAGAGTATACCCACACAATTCTTCAAATATACCTGTGATATCAAAAGCAACAAAAGAAAAAGCTAGGTACACTGGACTGCATCAAAATTAAATACTGTTGTGCATTAAAGGGCATTAATCAAGAAAGTAAAAAAATCTACAGAATGGGAGAAAAATTTGTAAAGTATATATCTGATAAGGGTCTACTACCCAGAAAATATAAACAACTCTTACAACTTAACAAAAGGACAAATAACCAATTAAAAATGGGCAAAGGACTTGAATACACACTTCTCCAAGGAAGATAATCAAATGACCAAGGAACACAGAAAAAGCAGCTCACATCATTAGTCATCATGAAAATGCAAATCTAACCACAATAAGGTACTAATTCACATCCAGTAGAATAGTTAGAATTAAAAAAAATAAATAACAATGCCCATCAACAGACGATTGGATAAAGAAATTATGGTTCATATATACAATGGAATATTACTTAGCCATGAAAAAAAAAATGAAATCCTACCATTTGCAATGACATGGATGGACCTAGAGTTATTATGCTGAGTGAAATAAGACAGACAGAGAAAGATAAATACCATATGATTTCACTTATATGTGGAATCTAAGGAATAAAAAGAACAAACTAATCAAAAATAGACTCACAAATATAGCGGACAATTTGGTGATGGACAGAGGGGAAGTGGGTTGGGGGGCTGGTAGAATGGGTTGAAGGGTTAAAGAAGTACAAATTAGTAGTTGATAAATAGCCACAGGGATGGGGAGCACGGCAGAGGGAATGCGGTTAGCATTAACATGATGGCTAGGTGGAGGGCCAGAGGAGAGAGGGAGCAAGTGTGGGGATCATTTTATGAACTATATAGATGTCTAACAAATGTACTGTATACTTGAAAGTAATTTAAATAAATAAATTTTAAAAAATAACAAATGTTGATGAGGATGTGGAGAAATTGGAACCCTTATACATACACTATTGGTGGGAATGTCCTATTTATTTTTAATTTATTTCTAGTGTGAGATAAAAACACTTAACATAAGGTCTACCCCACTGTGGAAAACAGTTTGGCAGGTACTCGAAAGTTAAACAGAATTACTAGGGGACCCAGCAGTTCCACTCCTAGAAATGTATCTAACAGAACAGAAGAGAGGCACTCAAGCAAATACATATACATACATATTCACTGTAGCACTATTTGCTACAGCCAAAAGGTAGACGCTGCACAACTGTCCATCCATGAATGAATGAATAAACTGTGGCATACCCACACAATGCAACATTATGCAGCCATACAGAGAAACAAAGAACTGATGCATGAACTTGAGCGAACTTTAAAAACATGTTAAGTGAAAGAATCCAGGTGCAGAAGGTTATTTTTGTATGATTCCACTTCTGTGAAATATAGACTAGATCCATTCAGAGAGACAGAATGAAGACCAGCGGCTGCCAGGGGCTGCCAGGGGCTGGGGGTAAAGAGAATGAGGAGCATTGCTCATCGGGTTCAGGCTTCCCTCTGGGGGTGATGAAAGATTCTGGAGCTAGGAGTGGTGGTTGCACGGCATTACGGACGTAGGAAATGCCACTCAGCTGTTCACATTACAATGGTTAAGTTTATGTTATATGAATTTCACCTCAATTTTTAAAAATGTGTTCCATATAAATTTTAATATTTATAGTTTATCTATGTCTTTTTTCTTGATTACTCCTGCTACTGGCATATCTACTTTTTTAAAGTTTTTTTTTTCAGAGAATCAGTTTCTATTTTATTGATCTTCTCTATTGTTTAAGTTCTATTATATATTCTTCCATTTGCTTTCTTTAGATTTACTTTGTTTTTCTTTCTCCAGCATCCTAAGCTAAAATTGTAATTCATTTATTTTTATCTGGAGTGGGTGCTTGCCAGTGCCCTGGTGTGTTGACAAGTGGAACGTGCACACGGAGGAGGTGCTCAGCAAAACTGCCGGCCACGGGAAAGCATCCAACTGCGACAAACCCAGGCCACGTCTGAGCAGCTGCCCGCGACGGCCTGTGTCGGAAACAGCTGTACCGCGGCTCTTCCACGGGGCAGTTTGATGTGCTGTCAACGGCAGCTCTGGACCTCACTCAAGGTCACATCTAACTCTAAGCTGGGTTAGGGAACCTAAGAGTTTCTTCTGTGAATACCTTTATTTTTTATGTCTTAATTTTAATTGTATCTACATGTAACAGTGCTTTAAAGCCAAATAGTTCAAGAGTCTTTTTTTAGGTTGGTGAAATCTTTTCATCAAGACACCATAAACCATCAGTGGGCTTTATGTCTTTTCCCAACTGCGACTGTATTTGTTAAGAATAAAGCATTCTGGCCTGACTTGGATGTTCTAAATTCACTGTACCACAGAGAGAGGCGGTGGGATGAGGGCAAGTTCTGTTTAACGCCTTGGCGTCTCCAACCTTTGACAGTTATCGAAGAGTGCACAGCTCCCGAGGAAGAGTCTTGTGAGAGCCAAACAAATAAGCAGCCTTATATTTATTTACATCTTATGTCTTTCATCATTGATGAAAAATTATCAGCCATTAGTCTTAAAGCCCATCTTCTCCATTCTTTATTTTCTCTTTCTCTGTGATTCTAATTAAACGTTTATTAAACTTTCTCATTCTATTCCCCAGGTCCCTTCGTACTTCTTTCACGTTTTTCATCTCTTTATACCTCTTTGCTATATTTTGGGTGGTTATACTCATTTATTCAACAAACATTTATATTAACCACTTACTAGGTGCCGAGCACTGTTTCACGTACTTGGTTACCTCAGTGAACACAACAAACACATCCCTGCCCAGAAGGAGCTTATATCTAAAGAGACTAAATAGATAGTAAGTGATAAACACAATAAATGACTAAATTATGTAGAATGTAGAAAGTGATAAATGCAATTTAAAATAGAAAAAGAAAAGAAAGGTAACTCGTTTTTTTCACCAAAAGAAAGACAATTTTATTTGTCTATAATTAGATCATTGATTATCTTGGAAAATTCTGTACCAGAGTATGAGGCGAATTTGCATACTCTGTCATACTGGTTACATGATGACATAGAAAACACATACATGTTTTAGTAAGACCTGAACAGTTACCAGGCGCGACATTTGCTAGAAAAATTCACAACTCCCCACATCTCCTTTTTCTTTTTAAACCACATTATTGAGACATGATCGACATATGAAGAACTGTACATACTTAACGCATACAACTGGATGAGTTCGGAAGTACATATACACCCATGCGATCATCACCACGATCTATGCCATAACCAGATTCATCATCACCAAAGGTTTCCTCATGTCCTTATTATTTATTTATAGTGTGAGATAAGAACACTTAACATAAGTCCTACCCCCAGCTAATTTCAACACAGTACTGTTAGCCACAGGCACTATACGGTACAGTGGACCTCCAAGACTTACTCATCTCGCATAACTGAAACTTTGTTCCCTTTAACTAATACTCAATTTTCTCCTCTCCCCAGGCCCTGACAACCACCATTTTACTCTTTGCTCTATAATCTGTCCCTGAATATCCCTTCAATTACTTCCTGTGATACGCTTTCCTTCTCTGACTCACTGCATTCCAACAACACTCGCCGCCTCTCAGCTCTCTGAATGCACCGAGGTTTTCCCTGCATCAAGATCTTGTGGCTATATCACGTTACCCACTCTTTTTGCTTAAGCTTTAGCTTGGATGTCACAAGGGTTTCCCTTCACTCCAACCTACATGAGGTTTCATAGCACCCTGCAGGATTTTCCTTTACAGCATTTATCATAATTTTTAAGCTATGTACTTATTCATTTCATCATGGGTTTAATGATCTTTCTACTACAGAGGGTTGGTCTCTCTTCTGGATTGTAAGCTCAAAGAAGACAAGGAAGTATCCCTCTTGCTTCCTTCAATGTCCCTATCATGTATCCCAATAACTGGGATAGAGGCTTAATAAATATTTGTTGAACAAAAGAATTAATGTCCTATCGGGATCCTGGCCATTCTTTAATTCAGTTACTTTCGTTTTCCACAAGAGCCCTTTCAGGCTTCTCAGTCCCTGAACAATCCTCTACTTCCCTGACTTTTCTTCCTTAAAAATAGTTCTTTGAATATCAAATTCAAAACCCTGGTGACAATTGATCCAGCTCATTGTAACAGGAAAAGTCATCTCTCCTATCTCTTGCAAAGCTGACTATTTCTTTCCCCAAATATATGATTTAATCCTAAATATAAAGCAAAGTCTGAAATATAATAGATTAAATATATATCTATACATACACATTCGTACATATATAAAACAAACAGGACTTCTCATTTTTTAGCTGAAAAAACCTTTATGATGTTTCTAACTGAACAGGATGTATTTGTTTTTCCCTGACTTCTTCTTGTGCTTTAAGTCCTGCCATGGCAGTAAGGTAACCTCCTACCTTCTTTCCATTCTGCTTATCTGCTACTTGGAATTGGGAACAACACGTTCCACATCTTCAGGAATCTCGAAGAGCCCTGTTCAGGCCTCCTCGGGGGCAGGACAGTTCTTTTCCACCTCTAAATCCCCCGCAGTTACCGGGGGCCTACAAACAGAACCCTCAACAAATGCTGGAATTCTTCAATTACATGAAAGTGTCCTGATTCCCAAGTGATTGATTGGTACTTATTTGACAGATACACTTAATCATTCACACTCAATAAGTATTTATTTAATGCTCCAATATCCAAAATCCTGTGCTTAGCACTGGGGATAAAATGGTACAAAAGACACATAGGATGCTGCCATTCTAGTGGGGGAAATCTACACACATGTGTACAATTACAATGAAATATCTAGTAATGGGATAAAGCTAGGTACAGGGTGTCTTCATGGGTACAATGAAGTCCCAGGGCCTGATTCTCCCCATAAATATTGAGAAGGTTTTACGAAGTTGAGTTTTAAAGAATGGACCGGAGTTTACCAAGCCTACAAGAGTAGGGAGGCATAAAAGGGCAAGGCATATTTAGGGAAAGTCAAATAATTTATCAGGAGTAAAACTGGATGCATGAAACAGGTGAGAGAAACAGGCAGAGTTATATCATGTTGGGCCTTCCAGGCCACAGCAAATAGCAAGGGCATCACGTTACGTGAGAGCGGACAAGAGTGAAGTATGCATTTTAAGAGAGAAGTATGGTGGTGGTGTGGAGAATAACTCAGGGTAGGAAGACAGTAGACTCAAGGAGTCTATGTTTGGAGAGAAATGGGAAGGATCTGGTATGACAGTCGAGATGAAGTGGGGTCAGTGATTTGCTTGTTATTTAGGAGACAGAAGTTGACAGGATACAGTGATTAATTGCGAAGGAAAGGAGAAAGGGAGAAGCCTAAGAGGATTCCTAAGTTTCCGACATGGATCTCTCAGCAAATGATGCCTTTAAGTTGACTTAAGGTGCACAGGAGGAAGTATATTTGCGAGGAAAGAAAATGAACTCAGTTTAGATATGCTGAGACAGAGATGTCTGGGGGTGCCCAAGGGCAGAGGTCTGGCAGGAAAAGGAAATAAGGAGCTGAAGCTCAGGCGAGAGGTCTTTATCAGAGACTGATATTTTAAGGCGAAATAGTCATGATTCTGCTCAGAATGATGAAATGTCACAAAAAAGCAGAGCTCCCAAGGCCTGCCAGCTGCTGCTGCTTCCCTCTGCAGTCATCTAACACTCATCCGTCTCAGGATGTCGGGTTGAACCATGTGGGTCTGCCATTCCCTTTAGCCTTTCTAGCTTTGCCTGTGGCATCATCAGCAATGAGACAGAATGGAAGACTCTGTGGCCTTCTCCCTAGCCCGCTCCCCTGCTCACGTGTGCTCCCTGACACTGGTGAGCGCATCTGGGCAATACCGAACACCGGACTAGCACCGTTTGACTGGAGATGACTAGAAATATTTGACTGGAAAGACAGTCAGTCATGGAGTTCTCTTGAGAAGAAACAACTAAGCCGACTGCGCTATCAACACTGCACCTGACATAATACATCCCTAACCTTTCATGACTTCAGACAGCTCTTTCGAGAAAACAATCTATGATCAGTTGAATCCCCAATCACAAGGGAAGCATAATTATCTGGCATCCAGCTCAATGATGTAAAATTTTTGAGGACTCATACAACTACATAAATCCTAATGGAAAGAAGAAAGAACAGTTATTGATTAAATCTAGATCTAAAATTCCCCTTATTAGTTCACACTTAAAACGAAATAAAGTAGATGATATTTTCGGCTAAGAACCTTATACTTTTATTATGTGAGTAGGAAGGTGGCACAGTCCTCTAATATCTAGGAATTTTTAAATGACCTAAACACTTCCTGCAACTACAAATTTTTCTTTTCTTACATGTCTTCTTTTAAAATGTTTTATTGTTTCTGAGGCTAAACTATAAACAATAAGTCCAAAGGTAAAACAACTGGTACACCGACGATCCTGCATGCATTGCAGACCAGAGCAGCAGGGTGTTTCCGCTGGGCTGGGATCTGCTCCGTGCAGTTGGCCTGATAAAGCACGGAATGGGCACAGTGTGGGCACTGGGATCGCGCAAGATGGCGCAGGCCCCGAACGCAGGGTGACGGCGCAGTGTGCTCTGGTTGTCAAACAGTGACACATGGACTTCCCATGGATCCGCGGGGCACTTAGTGGGGCCAGGGGCACGCTGAGTTCCTGTTATTCCCCATGCCCTTCTACAGAGGGGTGATTCTACTTTCTCTGTTTCACATATTAAATGTTTCTATAACATGTAGCTTAAAGAATTCTTCCACACACGAAAATAAATACTAATGAAGTCTGCAATCCTCTGCTCCAGTGGAAGCAAGAGCGGCCAGATTCTACACCCCCGCAGCCCCGGCCTGCAGGTTGCCTGGGTGCAGCGGCTGCAGCTGCCACCGCCACCATTACCACCTTCTCCGCCACAGCTTTCCTAGGAGCACGTACTAGAAGCCCTTGGTGACAAGGCAGACTTACATGCCCTCATTAAGCAGCACATCATTTTATTCTTATGCCAAAGGGAAGCACTGTGCCCTTTTATTTATTTGGGGGGGGGCGGTCAAGATCAGAGGCACTGTGGAGCATGCAAAACAGATTTTCCTTCATACTCTGTTATAGCATCCATTTAATTTTCCCACATGTGACATGCAATTGGAAAAGAAATAGCTGTTTTCAAATTTTAAGTAAAAAAACAAAACCAAAACCACAAAGCACTCTTAACAGAAGAAATTACCAAGCAATATAAAAGTATTCTAAGGTTTATTTCCTCTCTGTCCCGCCAAGACGATGACTACAGAGAACAGGCTGAGCTCTCTGAAATTCCAAGTTGGCTACAAGGGTCCACCGACCCCAACCCCACGAGAGGAGGAGCAGCTGGCTCCTCCCTGCCTTCCCAGAGGGAAACGCTGCTGCAGTAGCCTGGGCTTAAGGGCCTCACTGCTCTGCTCAGATTCACATCGGCCCCCTTCTGCGGCCTCTCCTCCAACCCAAGGCAAAGAGAAAGGATGGAGCCAGGCCACCTTCCCTCTGCTCAGAAGATGCTCCCCACTTCACAGGGCTGGAATGGCCCTGAGGGCCTGGCTACCCACAGACAGGACGCCATCATCCTGTTTCCCTGTGAACCCTCTCTCCCGCATGCAGCAAGACTGAACCCAGGGCTTCCCGCATTCTAGAGCTGGGCCTCTCTGCTAAAGTTGCTTTTTTCTAGGTTTCTCCTATTTGTTTTCTCTGGCACTGAAGCATCCTTGCTTCTCCCTGAGGTGGCGAGAGCCAAGAGCGGGATTTGAGCTTCTGTGTAGAAATAGGAAGATAAAAAAGAGGCCACGCGTGCCTTCGGGGTACACTGGGACTTCAGGCAAAACTCCCAGCTACATAAGAAGAGATTACTTTATCTTGTTTTGCTTCCTCTGTGCATTTATCTTCTCTGAAAGCCAGAGGCGCCTACGACCCCGGCCATACCATCCTAGCCCCGAGTCTCAACTTCCCCAGAACTTCTTGGAACTTTTACCTGATCTGCTTGCCTTCTCTCATATCATATAAGGAAAAGAAGACGTCAGTATCTTCCCCGATGGTGTTGTAGGTGAAGCTCTTCAGGCTGAGGAAGAAGTGATGTGGCACTGGCATCCGGCAAGTTTCCCCGTGACGTGGGCGCATCGTATCTACCTAACGAGGAAGG